>CM035414.1:81159582-81549582 GCA_020310875.1 Ceratopteris richardii
TTGGCTTTTTTTTTGGATTGGTTTTTTCTCTCTTGTTTTTATTTTTCATCTCTTATTTTGATCTTATTTTTTGTGCACTTTCTTTCTTCTGTTGTATTTTCTTATGTGTTTATGTTTGTGTTCTCCATCTTGAGTTCGTAAGTTTGGATATGCCTAAAAAGAAATTTGATGGAAATGGTTTTGATCTATGGAAGGAATGCATACAATGTATACTCTTTCTAAAAGAGTAGGAGGAACCAATATTGAGCCCTAAATCGACACTAACATTGGACTATGATTGCATAAAGCTCAACAAAAAGGACATGATATACATATACTTATCTAAAGCTTGAAGGACTGCAAACAGCTGGTCTGTTGACCTTTGGAAGAAGTTGAAGGGGATATGAGTACAAGACACTAGTAAATCAAGTCTACTTGACGAGGAAGTCTGTTAGAGTACAACTCAATAATTTGAAGTCAGTTGGGGATACCTTAGCACTTTCATAGTTATTCTTAGTCAACTTCAAGATAGGGGCTTGCCACCATTCAACGACAAGGTCAAAGCAATCTTTCTCTTTATGAATCTTCTTATTTCTCGAGGGTCATTTGTTATCTCCCTTAGTAACTCTCGTACTTTAAGATGTTGGAGTCAGATGTTTAATTTTAAATGAAGAAATCGAGAGGAAGCTATGAGTTGGGAGGCGCTCCTGTTGCTAGAGGCAAAGCTCAATTTATCACATGTCTTCCTCCATGACCACCAAGTTTGAGCATTCCAGCTCCTATATATATGGATTAGTGAGAAACTCCAAGGACCACTAGAAGGTAGAAAGAATATGAAAACATTATGGCAAGGAAGTTAGGAACCAAAGCAAAGGGGGAGATAAGAATGTTACATGCTATCATCATGGGAGAAAAGGGCATAAAAAGCTAGGTTGCAAGAACTTCATGAAGGAGCTAAAGAGTATGGAGATACAAAGCAAAAAGGAGGGAAAGAAGAAGACAAGGTAGAGAGACCTTCCATGGAGCTTGAGGAGGTTTATGTTGTGTCCATCGTTGTCATCATGGAGCTATTAGACATTGAAGAGTTTCTCGTGGCAACCGACATTGATCATGTTCTACATGTAACTAGGCAAGATCTCATTCAAGCACTTCTCACTAACAAGGTGAAGTAACACATATGTGAATTGTAGATTATAGGGCATCCTTTCATGTAACACCATACAAGGATGTACTTGCCTCTAGGTCACGCAACAAGATCTGACTAGGAAACAACTATGCATATGACATTGAAGGTAAAGGGACAACACACATGGTATTGTAAGTGATCAAGAGCTATTTCTACATGATGTGAGCTACATTCGAGGGTTCAAGCAATGACTTCTTTCAATTGGTCAACTTGACACCTTTGGATACCATATTCTTTTTGAAGGAGGCACATGGAAACTTCACAGGGGATCCATGCTGATTACAAATGGCAATGAGGAAGGTACACTATTATTTGCAAAGTGAATTGTTGCTAGGTGAATGTCTAATGGTATTAGACATCCACATACGGAGCTAGGGCACAAAAGACTTGGACACATGAGTCAAAAAGTAATACATGTACTTTTTCCCTTTGTAAAGCTGATGTAGAAGACTTAGCTTTTCAATTTTACCATGATATTACGAGCTTCGGAAACAAGTGAAACTTCAATACCGCATCTCAATGTCAACGAGGAAGGCAAGCAAGTTAGATCTATAGCACATTTGGATGTCTGGTCTTAGCTTGTAATGCATTATGGAGGTATGCAATATACTTTGTCACATCTTTTGATGATGCATTTTAAAAGTTATGGGCTTATCCCCTTAAAATCAAAACAAGGTGTACTTGAATCTTTTCAAGAATGGTGTGCATATGTATGTGATCAAATGTTAAAAAACTCAAGGCATTAAGAATAGATAATGACATTGAGTAAAAACTTCTCTTGTGGTGAAGCGTGAAGGTGACTACCATATGCATGTTGCTTGCAATTGTAACCACATAAGATTTTGTGCTTGACTGTGTTGATTCGGTTCGCGAACCGTACGGGTCCGGTACGTTTTTAGGTTCGGTTCAGTCGGTTCGTTCCCGGTTCGAAAGGTTCGTCCAAGGCTCACATGGGAGTTATTTCGATAAGTGTGCCCTAATGACCATTGCCGTCCGCGAACTGCGTTTCAACTTCCGTCCGCGAGCTTCTTTAGGCCATCCTTATTGAGCTTGAGTAGCCAAGGTATTACCAGCCCTGAGCCCTCTACTCACTAGTACTCAGCACCACCCTTCATCTTTGCCATGGCCCATAATACAATGGACGCCATAGCTTGTAGCCTAGTAGTCTAAGTAATTATTACTAGTGGGAAGACTATTCTCAAGGCATTGAGGCAATCCATTCAGCCCACACATTCCAATTTCCAGCCCATATATCATTGTGTCTCACATCAGTCCTAGTATTGCATCATTATTGAAAATGCCTCGAAGCATGAATGCCGTGTGGGAGCTTCATACCATTAGCCATTCTTTGGCAAATAGTCAAAGTACCTCGGGCTCTGGCACTCGAAAGTGGACGTGCAAGTATTGCACTAAGTCGTTCACTACCACTACTACACGGCTTATACGTCATGTGTCTGGGTTAGGAGGAATGGGTATTTTTGCCTGTGATAAAGTTCCTCCAGAGGTTGCTCAAATCGTAAGACGTGAGCATGCCTTGGTAGAAGATGCTCGTAGTGCACGTCGTCGTGATGCGGCTTCGGTCGATATCGAGATGATGGAGTGTCATAGTGCTACTGCTACTCGGACTCAATAGTGTAGAAGAGGAGTCCATCACCATGCCACCTTCACAGCGTCTTAGACATGGAATTGACACTGCATTTGTATCGTCTGCAATCCAGAGGCAATGCCAAAAGTTTGCTGAGATACAGATAGAGAGATGCATTCTTGAGTGCAATCTCTCTTTCAATGTGGTGTGTACTGATGCATGGAGGAGAATGGTGAAAGCCATTGCACATGTGGGTCCTTGTGATGACTGGTATGGTGTGGACTATAAAAGATCACGCGCGACCATGCTAGACGAAGAAAAGGAAAGGATTGAAGTTCTTTTAGAGCCCATCAAAACAGGCTGGATGACTTATGGATGTTCCATTATATCGGATGGATGGAGTGACACACGCCGTCCCCATATAATCAACATCCTTGTCTCTTCTTGTTTAGATACGTATTTTCTTCGTGCTGTGGATGCTAGTAAAGCAAGTGTTCGTATCACAGGCGAATTCACATTTGAGCACATTAAGAATGCTATTATTGCTGTTGGTCCCCAAAATGTGGTACAAGTTGTCACTGATAATGCATCCAATTGCAAGAGAATGGGAGAATTAGTGCAACAAGAATTCCCTAGTATAGTGTGGACCCCATGTGCAGCCCATTGCATTGATCTGTTGATGGAAGGCATAGGCAAGCTTCCATGGATTGAGCCTATATTGAATGATGCTAAACGTATTGTGACCTTCATACGAAAAAATCATCAAGCTTTATCCAGTTTCCGAGCAAACAAAACCATAGAGATGATCCGTCCCGCAGAGACACGTTTTGGCTACATGTATCTAGTATTATGTAGACTACAACAAGTCATGAATGCTTTGCACATCACTATTATAGATAGGAGATGGACAACATTACCAGAGGCCCATACAGAGATTGCACGCTATGTGCAAAGGAAAGTGCTCGATGAGGATTTTTGGACAGAGATTGGATGCATATTGCCTACATTGAGGAGCATCCATATACTTTTGTGGATAGTGGACAAGGAGGGTTCCACACTTGGGCTTGTTTATCACTTCTACATGCAGATGAGACAAGTCATTGCATGATCTACGACATTGTCTCGTGAGAGGTATTTATATCAAATTTCAATGTCCCATGCTAATACTAAATAGCTATGTTTATAATATATATTTACATTTATGGTTTTATACTTACAGGAAGGATGATATATTGCGCCTAGTGGATTATAGGTGGACATATTTGTCTAGGCCCATACATGGGTTTGCGGCACTCTTGTATCCATATTTCAAGAGTCCGTCTTTATGGTCAGAGGCTTCACTTCGACAGATGAAGGATGAGTATATGCAATGTGATACATGGGTTTGCGGCACTCTTGTATCCATATTTCAAGAGTCCGTCTTTATGGTCAGAGGCTTCACTTCGACAGATGAAGGATGAGTATATGCAATGTGTTATGCCCCCAGATGAGCAGCTACGTTTTGATCGAGAGTTTACAGGCTACATGGGGAACATCGGCATTGCCTATGCACGTAGCACATCCATGCGCAAAGAGGTAACATCCCAGCCATTGGAGTGGTGGCAACACTATGGTTATGGCCATCCATGTATGGCTCCTTTTGCATTACTGAGTTTTATCTCAGGTATGTACTATGTTTTGAAATTTGTCAATGAGATGAATCATTATAGATCGCATGTCCACTATCCATTAAATTGGCATTGACATCAAAGTTTCAAACATTGAGTATTTCTTAAATTCTTTTTATAGGATGCATCATCTAGTGCGTGTGAACGCAATTGGAGTGCCTATTCCCTTATTCACACGAAACTAAGGAATAGGCTGAGTTTACAGCAGTTAGAGAGATTGGTCTTTTGCAAGGCCAATTTGAAACTTTCTCATGACTTGAAAAGTAAAACAGATGGTCCCAAACAGGTATTAAAACTTTCAAATTTCAATGTATCTCTTAATTTCAAACATTGTTCAATATATACCATAATATTGTTTTGTGGACATCATACATGCCATGCAAATATCACCTACTATGTTCGAGAGTGCCATGGAGAAAGAGGAAGAGATTACGACTATCATAGACGAGCAGGAAGATATATATTGTATGCTCCATACAGAGTTAGAGAGCATTGATCGGAGGGTGACACGTGCTCGTGCACATCGGTTGGGGCTTCAGCCTCAACCTCAGGCTGATATTCCATCCACGAGTGCAACACCAGTATATACTAAGAGGCGTAAACTGCGGCCCCGACGGCGAGGAGATCCACTTGAGGGAGATGATGATGCGGCTACATTACCAGAGAGTCTCCATTTTATTCCCATTGTAGAGCCAAAGTATGATGATGATGGAAATGTCACTGCTAGGGGAGATATTCCATCATCCTCTTCATCTTCTTCATCAGAGGGGATAGATTTTGATGATTAGGGCTCCTGAGTCCTTAGTACTTGCTGCTATATGGACATGTTCATTGTGATTATTCAGAGTTCACTGGTTTAGACTATTTCAGATATTTTGATTGATATTTTGTTCTTAGATATACATGATAGATGTATCATGTTTGATGTGTTGATGGCAGAAGTATGCTTTTTCATAATTACATGGGTCATGAGACATATTTATGTGATTGTAAATGTGCATTGTGTATTAAATTTTCCGTCTTTCATATTCATTGTATAATTTTTGGTGGACATTGGAATTTCAATTTTCAAAGAGGCTAGGCTTTAGAGCTAGAACTTTGATTTATGTTATTTGAATTGAGGATGTTGAAGTTTGAAGTTTGAAGTTTAAACAATCATCAATGTTTGATGTGGACAATAGATATTTAGATAGCTTAGAAGTGAGAGCTATAGCCTATAGCCTATAATGCTATTACTAATTACTATTACACATTAGCAATTATATATATATATATATATATATATATATTAATGCACGAACCTTACCTCCAAGATAAGGTTCTTCCCTCGAACCGAACGCGTACCGAACCTTACGAACCTTACCACCTTGGCGCTGGATTGAAAAACAACTTTCTTGCATGAAAATTTCGAGGAATAACTCTACATGTGGCAACTAGAGGGGTTCTAGGAGCTTGGCGAGAAAGTTTGTGTGTGCAAGCTAAGGAGAAGGCGATAGGGACTAAACCAAGCACCCAAATAATGGTATTAAAGGTTTGGCTCCTTTATGCTTTCACATGGTTTTAGAGAAGTGAAGCTGGCCACTGCTTGTACCCAAAATAAACAGCAGATGGCAGCTTAATAATCTTAGTGTTGTTTGCATATGACATATTTTTTCGCAGTGACAAGTACTAATGCATTATCATAGCTGAAAAGACAATTGAAAAGAAGAACTCACACAAGTTACTGTGAAAAGCAACCCCTACATTTTACAGTATTTTCCTCTGCACTCTTCAATAATCGCGTAGATGCTATTGGGTACATTACATATGCAGTTTTGGCTTATTAGTCCATTTGTATTTGGATATATTAATGCTGCTTGCCTTCAATGGATTGATCTATCATTCTATTACTTGGCTGACTTCATTGTCCCAATTGTTGTTTCCTCTGCATGTTGTGAAAAATATTAGCTGAAAACCCAACCAGTATTTGAAGCACAGATAATATTAAACATATTCTGAGAATCATTTGATCAGTTACATATTGAATTCTCTCAAACATCTTGATGGTTACCAATCTTTGCTTATACAGGGTTTCATGATGGACAACGACGAGCAGTTTCAAGATACATGAACAAAGTTATGGATAAAGTTACACGAAAGGTGGATGATTCTCAGTTGTCTCATCTGAAAGAACACAACAAGGTAGATCCAAATTACGTCATACAATGGTACGAAAGAAAGCCTGATCAGTGGTATAATCCTAGAGCCTTGAAAGAATATGTAAGGGCATTAGTGAAGACAAACAAATTAGACAAAAGTGATTTTCTTACCACTTTACAGGAAGGTCGGTCAGTTAATTCTTTATTTTTCTCTCTATTTCTTCCATTTTGAAGTTTCAATACTATTGTGAAATGCAGGAGTAAAGACTCGCGTTGCTGAGCAGTTGGGTACTTCTGCACCCTCTACAACCAGTTCTCCTCAGACTTTCCTTGGTCTGACAGGATATTCCTCAAAGGAGGGTGCTTTAGGAAGTGCAAGTGCTCCTATTCACACAGTTTCCACAGAAGGTGGATTCAAACAGCAGTTTTGGCATACTGTACGTTTTGTGGCGATTACCTTCCTTTTAGTTTCTGCAATTGGAGCTCTTATTGAGGATAAATCCATGGTGAGCAAAGGTGAGTGTTTCCCAGGTGCAATTTTTCACAATGGTGCAGGCATGGCTTTAAGTAACCTTCCTTTTTCATGAGATTGCAGGTTTAGGCTTGGGTGATGAAGTGCGCATGACAATGGAATCTAATACCAAGTTTAGCGATGTGAAGGGTGTTGATGAAGCCAAAGAGGAGCTACAGGAGGTGGTAGCCTACTTAAAGGATCCAAAGGTATCATCGACATGTGATAGCAACCTTCTCCTTTCTTTATGAGTAAGCTATTTGGGAGTGGAAAAGTCCTGATTTATCTCTTGAATTTTGCAGCGCTTTACTCGGCTTGGTGGTAAACTCCCTAAAGGTATTCTTCTGATTGGACCTCCTGGAACAGGGAAGACAATGCTAGCACGTGCCATTGCAGGGGAGGCTGGAGTTCCTTTCTTTTATGCTAGTGGAAGTGAGTTTGAGGAAGTTTTTGTGGGTGTTGGTTCTCGAAGAATTCGTGATTTATTTGCAGCTGCAAGAAAAAATACACCCTGTATTATATTCATAGATGAAATTGATGCTATTGGAGGCAAGCGTAATCCCAAGGACTATCACTATGCTAATATGACATTGAATCAACTTCTTGTTGAACTAGATGGTTTCAAACAGAATGAAGGAATTATTGTTCTTGGTGCAACCAATTTTCCCGAGTCCCTTGATAAGGCACTGGTGCGGCCAGGGCGATTTGATCGACGTACAGTAGTTCCGAATCCTGATATTGAGGGTCGTCGGCAGATTCTAGAATCTTATATGGCAAAGGTTAGAACTTAATTTTGCTCAAGTCTGAAGTAGTTTCATTATTATTAGTCTCTTAGACAAAATAGCACTTTTCTCCAGAGTAAAGACAGTTCCTGCTGCAAACTGAACTTCCTTGGATGTTCTTTCAGGTGGCCAGGTCAGATGAAATTGATCTCAAAGTCATTGCCCGAGGCACACCAGGGTTTTCTGGAGCTGATTTGGCAAACCTTGTCAACATTGCAGCATTGAAGGCTGCTATGGATGGTGCGAAGGCTGTTGGATTGGCTCATCTAGAATATGCTAAGGACAAGATTCTAATGGGGAGTGAGAGGAAGTCTGCAGTGATTACAGAGAAATCAAAACAGATTACTGCTTATCATGAAAGTGGACATGCACTTGTGTCCCTGTACTCAGAGGGTGCCATGCCTATTCACAAAGCAACAATTGTCCCTAGGGGATCTTCACTTGGAATGGTAGTACAGCTTCCTGAGCACGACAAACACAAGGAATCTCGAAAGGAAATGTTAGCAGTTCTTGCTATATGCATGGGTGGACGAGCTGCAGAACAGTTCATATTTGGAGAAGATGAGGTGACTACTGGAGCATATTCTGATTTAAAAACTGCAACTGATGTTGCTTATAGCATGGTGACAGAGTATGGGATGAGCAGAGTAGTGGGATTTGGAGCAGGTGGTACATTAGAGTCAATGAGCATGGAGACACGGCTTCTGATTGAGACAGAAGTCAAGCATCTTCTAGTGACAGCACAGGAGCGTGCCATGGATATCCTGAGAACCCATCAAGACGAGTTGCATGTATTGGCAAAGGCTCTGCTGGAACGGGAGACATTGACAGCAAAAGAAATCAAGGATTTGCTTGCACAAGCAAAATCTACCTCAAGTATGGGGTCACAAGTAAATCACTCACCTGTTGAAGAATCAGTCTCCTTTCGTTCTCCAGCTGCTGCTGCAGCAGCTGCAGCAGCTGCAGTTGCAAACTCAGCTGCTTCAAAGGCCGTGAAGGCTACAGGGACTGCACAACAACCTGCTGGAAGCTGATGCGTGAAACAATGATCAAATGAAGATTGAGACCTGGCACAATTTTGTACGATTTCTAATTCTTGGTGCCACAAGCCCTTCAAACGGTTCATCATTGAATCAAAGATGTGGAGGATACTGACATATACTGAGTTCAGGTAATACCAGCTCATGTTACTTGCCTGAGAGAAATATGGATGGCAGAGAGTGCAGCATGCAAGTCAATTGTGAAAGCAGTCTCCGGAAGCCCTTGCTCCCATGGAATCTTTAATGTAGGCATGTGCTAGTAATCATGGCATTCTGCTAAGCTGCTTGGATATGCAGACATATTGTTTCTGGTAAGGATTTGACATCTGGATACAGGACATAAAAGGTGTAAATATAGAAGGGATGATGATGGTGCAGATGCTTTTACTTTTGTGATGACTAGGTAGATCTTCACCGAAGTAAACTGCCAATTACTCATTTGTATCGATCCCAATTGAATAATTTATATTAATCAAACAGATCAAATTATTCCACTGAGTAGAAATGTGAATGAATATATTTATCCATACAAAGCTGCCTTCAATCACTTGGTGTTTGACAACATATATGTTTCCTAGTTTTTGTGCCATTCGTTTCAAAATTATAGAGTTACAGCATTTGGTTTGTTTTGTTTTGTGTAATGGTTTATTAGCCATTGTTAAATTTTTCACTTAAAGGAATTAAGGTTTATACTTCTACTAGAGGGTATGTGTACTTGATTCCAGTTGTAAGGGATATTTATGTATTTAGACACTGGCAAGAGGAATATATGTAATAATCTGTTCATTTTTATACACTTCATTTCATGCTTCTGATTTATGGATTACAGTGTTAACTAGGGATACTGTATTTTAGATACATGCAATAAAGGTCAATGATTTATAAAGACGTTTGATTGCTGTTTTCCATGTTTGGCTTTTGGAACTGAAACCTTTTATTCCGACCTGGAAAATTGGATTTTCGGAAATTCAGTTGAAATGCTAGAGAAGAGGTCAATCTTTTTCCATTTTTTCCCATCTCAGGATTTTACTGTCAAAATAGAAAATTCCTTCACAAATTCATTGTGAAAAAAGAATATCGACAAGACTTCATGGGAGCATACAGAGGCTGGTAAAATTTGTGTCTTGGGCAAGGGAATTGCTCTAGCCTCGTATTGTGGCCATTCAGTCACTAACCCGAGAATTTCTAAACGAAGATTTATTCTCAGAGGAGCTCATGATAGCGGGAGGGTCTCTAGGATTATTTCCAATTTCCAGCAGATGTTGTATCTGTATCTTCAACAGATCTTCCCCTTTTATAGCAATCCCATAATGAAGCTGAGCAGCTGGTTACTTGTATAGCAGGACTTGTTGCCAAGAAATCTTTCGTGGAGATTTAAGCTATTATTCCCATCCCCCTCAGATCCTATTGACATCCGTGAGATGTTAATAATACCTACCGCTAGTTTGTGCATCCCAGTTCATCTTGAAAATTCCTCTTTTGATTGTCTTATAGCCAGGATATATTTCTGCAGCTGATAGCAAGATTTTGAAGACTTTTGATAGGTGCTCTCTAACAGGGCATAAAATAGAATGTCAGAAGTATCAATCGCTTGCTCTGTCCATTGCATCGATTTGGCAACCCCCTACTCACTCTCACTTGTTTTTATTGTTTATGAACCACTCCCGGACCCATAGTATGAAACTTTTTCTGTCTTTGGTAATTTTGCATCCTTGATCTGCCAGGGACTAAGGAATCAAGTACATTTCTCCGACACAATTTTCATGTGCCATTGTGGGGTTTGAAGTTGTGCAAAAGACTTCCACATAGGCCTGAAACAGTCTGATGTATTATTTGTGTTCTTGATGTATTATTTGTGTTCGTAATCAGGTTGGTTAGGCTATTCTATGATGAATATGAGGCATAGCAAAGAGAGGCAAGAGGACATCCTTGTCTTTTTTGTGGCTGTAAGTCGAGTGGATTTAAGACCATTATTTTGTGCGCGCGGCTTTTTGCATTCCTACTTGTGTGGACACTATCTTGACGAAACCTCTTCCCAAAGGTCGAGGAGGGATATGAGGATGTAGTCCTAATCCAATCTATCACATGAATTTTCCAAATTAATCTTGATGGCTGCTTGATTTCTTCTGGATACTCTATGCTCTCCCACACATAAATGATGGATTTTAGAACGATTGTTATCTTAGAGAGAGCCTCTTTACTCCCTAATCTATTTGTGAAGCATGTTCTAGAGTGCCATAACACATTTTACAAAGATTTTGTAATATGTTTGGAGCATCATTAATGGTCTCCACTTCTCAATCCCATTTTTCTCATCATGAACCAATCTGCATAGCTAACAAACCTCAAAAGTGTCTGATATTGGATACTGTTTTTCCACTTCTTTATCAAGGGGATTGCAATGGCTTTGCTGAAATTATTTGTAGAATACACTAGGGATTCTATGAAGATTTGGTTTCATGAGGTAATTGTAAAATTTTCCTCGTTTTAAACAAAGAGGGAGGGCATGAAAATATCCGTTAGAATGGTTCAATTATAGATTCCCCTCTTCACACTTGCATTTTCTTCCATCTATTTTTAGAGGCATTAGGATGACATTCCCTTGCGTTAATCATCAGCGTCTTGCGTATTCCTTTATAGTCTATTTGCTTCACCTACTTGACATCTCGGACATGTAGTCTCAATTTCTTGAGTTAAGTGTATATATATAAACTATGGAAAATGGTTTGAGACCCCCTATTTAAATGACTAAGCCTGATGGAACGTTGATAGGTATATGCTAGGCTTGTTGCAAAAGGTTATGCTCAAGAGAGAGGCATTGACTTTGATGAGACCTTTACACCCACTTGTGGAACGACCACTGTTCATAGCATATGTGCACTTCAGCTCATCATGGTTGGGATGTACATCAATTGGACATTAAAATTGCATTTTTGAATGGTGACTTACAACCAATCTGTATCACTAAAATTTTTTAGCATTACATCACAATTTTGGAAATAATAAATGCTTCATTCATTGCATCTTTGAGATATTTAAGATCTCTCTTTGTAGCATACATATGGCGAATTTTAGGATCACACATAAATTGAGAAGTTTTCAATTGCATAATGTACAATTGTTCTTATGATTGTAATATAGATTAATGGACCAACCATTGACCTATATTCATTTTTACCTTGAATTAATCACATTCCCTTGCACTAAATTTTTACATTTGGTTGCATAGGTGTAGTTCCATAGTGGTAGCCTTGTATCTACAATCTTTCATAACATACCTTTTTGAGGATATAAAATATGTATTTCCTTTGCATGATTCATGTTCCTTCATCTTCATGTACAATATCAATTTGAAGAATGTATTAAAAAAAAAAAAGATCTAAAATTTTAATTTCATGTCCAAGATTAACTTTGATTTCAAGTATTCCATCAATATGACTCCTTGTTATAATCAAATCGTCCACATATATACATAAGTCTCCTACGAACTTAACACATAATCTTGGATCTACATTGCTTATATTGTATCCTTGCTACATTAAACACCTTGCCAACCGCATACTACATGTTGTTGGAGCATTTTTTGGCTTATATAGTTCTTTTCTCATTTCATACATGATTAGGAGAATTAGAATCCACAAAGCCATTAGGTTATGATACATATTCTTCCTCTTCCAAGTCACCATTTATGAAAGCATTTTGTAATAGAAAATTGATACAATTTCTACCTCTAACTTGAAGCTATACTGAGAAATTTCCTATTGGTCATCTTGGGTACTAGACTAAAGGTTCTTTTTAGGCTATGCAATATATTTGTGCATATTGCTTATTGGTTACCAAGACTTGTAAATAGATACACTTCCATTACTATTCCTTTTGATCTTATAGACATTAAAATCGATTAAATTTTGCTTAGATGTCCTTCTCACCAAGATCCAAATTTCATTCTCATGGACTGGGTCTATCTCTTCTTTCAAAGCTCTTTGTTAGTTCTCATCACCTACAACTTTTTCAAAGGTCTTTGGTTGTTTTGTTCATAAAAGCACAATAAGTACTCATAAAAGACTCTTGATTGCGCCTTTGAGGCTTCTTCCTTACTGTTATGTCTTTTCTTGGAACCTTTGGAGTCTTAGATGACTCTTCATACTAGTGATTGATTCCTAAACCAACAACATCATCATTAACTTCAATAATTTTTAAGTTACATCTATTTTAATAATACTTTTAAGAGATTCTTGTCTTTTTATTCCACTCAAACATTAATGTGTTTCTTTAGAGAGTCCACTTTGACTAATTATTGATTTTCTAGGTTGAGATTGATGTGTTAGTATATCTCAAGCTCTTCATCTTCATCCATATCCTTCACTTTACTTTTATCTCCATACTAATTGTCTTTCGATTGTAACATATATATGCCTTATGAGTGTTTTAAATAACATATAAAGAGAAATTTTTAGATTTCATATTAATCTTAGATTGTACCACACTTGATACATGAATAAAACAAATGCGTCCAAACACCTTTATATTCTTTATGCTTGACTTTCTTCCAAACCACACTTCATAAGGAGATGAATGTATTGATGTAGTAGGTAACTATTAATAATATATACACTTGTACTTAGTGTTACACTTATGTGTTCCTTGAGTAGCATTGATGTGAACCTTTTCCCTATATATGGGCATTTTCTACTCTAGTGTTGGCTAGAGGTTTTTTCCCCATGTTACCTCATGCATGATTCACTCATATGTGGTGGTACTTTGTATTTAGGGATATTATTCAGCTCCTACTTCAGTTCAGTTCATTGTCAATAGAGAGAGCTATTCCAGCCATTGTCTTCTTCGTGTGATGCATTTGTGATCCTTGTGTGTGCTTCTCGTCTGTCTCTCACACTTCTACACACACCCAATAGTGGTATCAGAGCAAGTTCAACTCCTTCTCAAGTTTTGGTTTTTGGCGTCACGGCACATGTGCACTTTTAATAGTGCAAATCGACTTCGGAGCATGGAACAGTGAATGTCAACGGCCAAGAAACATTTCCACATGTGCCCTAGTGTTTTAACCCCATTTTGAAGCCATTCATGCAGTCAAAATCACCATCAGAGTGACGGTTTGTGAGCTGAAATTTTAGCATTCATTTCAGCTTTCGTTGAAGTGAAGATTTTGCCACATTCTTGTTCTTTTGTGAAATGGGGGCAACAATGACTTGTTTGGCATGCTTCAAACTGAAGATAAGCTTGATGGGACCAACTATCCGATGTGGTCTTACATGATGATGCATGTTCTTGTTGCTAAACAACTTTGGAACATAGTGGCAGATGTAGATTGAAGACCCGCATGTTCTTCTACTTCACAGTCCACTGTCACAGATGGAGCTTGTTCTTCGAGTATAGTGGTTTCTCCTTCTCCACCTACACAAGAGCAGCTTAGATGGGATGGAGAAGATGATCAAGCTCATGTTTTGATTGCGCTTTCTGTGAAGCTTCATATAGTTCCACACATTCGGTCATGTTCTACATCACGACAAGCATGGGACACTCTTTCTTCTTTGTATGCCGTGCGTTATGAAGTATGTGTTGCATACTTGAGGAAGCAACTTGAGGAAGCAACTTGAGGATGTATGTATGGATGAAAATGAGTCAGTGGATGTGTATGTGACACGCATCAAGGACTTGAAAGAGCAATTGGCAAACATAGATGAGATCATTCCGGATGCATCAATCATTTCTACATTGTTGAAAGGATTACCAGAATCTTTTCAAAGCTTTGCTAGTACACTCCGTTTGGCTGCAAAAGGAAATCCTAATATGTATGCATTTGATGAGCTTGTGTCTCTTCTTTTGCAAGAAGAGCAATCTAGAGTGAATAGGAGTGGTTTGATTGAGGGAACACAAGCACTTGCTATATCACAAAAGGGGAAAAGCAAGTATGGTTCAACTTTGGGTTCTTCAAAACCAAAGCCTCAAGTTTCCTCTTCCACTCATTCCTCTAATGATGTTGATTTGCAAAAGAAGAAGAGATGCAAATATTGTCAAAAGGATGATCATACTATTGATGAGTGTAGAAAGCTTGCTAAACACAATGAAAAGAAGAAAGAATCTGGCATGTCTATTGCTGAAAATTCAGCAAATGCAAAGAATGATGAAGCTAACATGGCTCAAGATTTTTGGGCATGTGTTGTTACATTTCATTATGATGCATCTTTGCATTCTAAATGTATGGTTGTGAGTGAGGCTGATTCAGATTGGTTATTTGATAGTGGTGCTTCAAAGCACATAACATCATGCAAATTTTTTTTGCCTCTTTGGAAGATGCACCCAAAGGAGGACATGTGGTGTGTGCAAACAATGACTCTTATCCTATCATTGGAGTAGGAGAAATTGAGCGTATGGCTGCAAATGGAGGTGTGATTCTCTTGAAAACTGCATTGTATGTGCCCGGTATAAAGAAGAACTTACTTTTAGTTCCGTTGATTGCCAAAGTTGGAATTCATGTACATTTTGTTGATGATAAGTGTATGGTTCATGATTTCAGCAGTGGTGATGTTATCGTGATGTCCGGTACATTATGTAATGGTTTGTATCGCATGGATACATACAAGAGGTCTGCCTTGAATGCCTTGGTTGTTCATACTTCTTCCATGGCTGAAATGGAGCTTTGGCATGCTTGTTTTGGTCACTTGAACTTCAATAGTTTGCTCTACTTGCAAAAGAAGGACATGTTTATTGGCTTGCCTACACTTGAGTCCATTGAAAAGCATGCATGTGAAGGTTGCATTCTTGGAAAAATGCATCGTGCTTCTTTTCCAAAAGATAGTCAGACATACATTACAAGAAAATTGGAGTTTGTTCATAGTGATGTATGCGGTCCCGTCAAGACTCCATCTTTTGGGAAGCATGTATATTTTGTTACCTTCATTGATGATGCTACTCGTCATACATGGGTGTATCCTATGAAAGCAAAGAATGAGGTATTTTCTTGCTTCAAGGCATTTTTAGCTATGGTTGAAAATTTTTCTTCACAAAAGCTTTTGACTCTACGCATGGATCATGGTGGTGAATACATGTCACATGAGTTTAATGATTTTCTTCGTGAAAGAGGTATTTCACACCAATGTACGATGCCATATACACCTCAACAAAATGGTGTTGTTGAGCGTAAAAATAGAACACTTCTTGAAATGGCACGATGCATGATTAAAGGAAACCATCGTCTTGATAAGTTTTGGATGGAAGCGGTCATGTGTGCAAATTATGTGTTGAATCGCTACCCTACAAAAGCATTGAGAGTCGTCACTCCTTATGAGGCTGGGAATGGTCATACGCCTATGGTTAGTCATATGCATGTGTTTGGTTGTTTGGCATATGCTCTTGTGCCATCACAACAATGTCACAAAGTTGATGACAAGGCAAAGAAATGTATATTTGTTGGTTATAGTGCTAAAAGTAAGGGATATTGTTTGTATCATCCATTGATGAACACAATTATTGTGAGTCGAGATGTGGTATTTGCTGAAAATTCAGTTTTCCCTCTACTTGAATGTAAAAAACAGCCAACAGTTAGCTCACAAGATGTGTTCGATACACTCATGCCTTTGTTCCAAAATGGTGCACTTGACTATGGCCATGTAAAGCCAGCCAAATGAGGCTCAAAGGGCTGAAAAATTCTAGCAAAATAGAGCTGAAAATGCAGAGAATTTCCAGCCAAACATGGCTGAAATTTTTTAGCCAAAAAATATTGAAACTGCTAGAAATTTCCAGCCACATATGGCTGAAGATTTGGGACAAAATATGGCTGAAAATGAGCATGAAATTCAGCCCACGCATGATGTACATATTGATGATGTATTGCATAATGAACGCATGTCTATCAAGAGTGCACAAACTATGCCAAAGTGGCTGAAACAAACTTTACAAGACAACAAATTGAGTGCACCTTTACTTGGTAGAACAAGATCAAGCTCTCACCATGCATCAAGTAATTTTGTGGATTATTCTCTTATTGCAACAACATGTAATGAAGAGCCACTTTCTTTTGAAGATGCATGTGACGATCCACAATGGATGAGTGCTATGCAATCAGAAATGGATTCTATACATAGGAATGGTACTTGGGAGTTATGTGAATTGCCAAAAGGAAAGAATGCCATTGGTACAAAGTGGGTTTACAAAATTAAGAGAAAGTATGATGGTAGCATTGATCGCTACAAAGCTAGATTGGTTGCCAAAGGGTATGCGCAACAATATGGCATTGACTATGAGGAAACTTTTGCACCTATTTCACACATGACTACCATTCGTACCATGGTTGCATTGGCTACCCATCGAGGCTGGAAAGTGCATTAGTTGGACATAAAAATAGCCTTCTTGAATGGTGATTTGCAAGAAGAGGTTTATGTGAAGCAACCTCCTGGATTTTCTATGAAAGGGAAAGAGCATATGGCTTGTCGCTTGCATAAAGCCTTGTATGGTCTCAAGCAAGCGCCACGTGCATGGTATCACAAAATCCATAAGAACTTGATTGCTCTTGGCTTCACACATAGTTCAATTGAAAGCACACTCTATGTACGCAAAGATGGGGATGATCTTATAGTGCTTGTTATTTATGTCGATGACATACTCTTGACTAGGTGATGTGATGCAAAACTTGAAATTCTTATGGCTGATTTGTAGCATAATTTTGATGCCACTTATCTTGGTCTTTTGAGCTACTATCTTGGCATCCAATTTGTATCCATTGAGGGGGGAATTGTTATGCATCAAGCAAAGTATGTTGAAAAACTACTTCCGCATTTTGACTTTGAGGATTGCAAGCCAGTTTCCACACCAATTGAGATAGGATAGAGGTGCTCAATTGAGGATTCTAGTGATGCATTTGACACTTCTCTTTATCAGAAAGCTATGGGATGTCTTATATATGCATGCAACACAAGGCCGGATATACAATACGTAGTTTCCCAGTTGAGCCGATTCATGCATATCCCTAGCACTAAGCATTGACAAGTGGTAAAATGTGTGTTTAGATATCTCAGAGGCACTTTGAGCTTAGGTCTCTTTCATGGCAGAGATGTTCAACCATGCTTGCATGCTTTTATAGATAGTGATTGGGCTGGTTGTTATGATACTCGTGTGTCCACTAGTGGTAATTGCTTTTTCCTTGGAGACTCATGCTTATCTTGGTTGAGTAAGAAGCAACCTACAATGGTGACATCGAGTTGTGAAGCTGATTATAGGGAAGTTTTCACAGCTACAGTGGAGTGTATATGGCTGAGATGCCTATTGATGGATCTGTGCATGGAGATTGATGCTGCGACACATATTCTCACTGATAGTCAGAGTGCTTTGGCTGTTGCACGAAACCCAGTGTTTCATGCACAAACCAAACATATTGAGGTGCATTATCACTATGTGAGAGAGTGCCTTCATGCAGGAGATATTGATTTGGTATATGTTCCTACACAAGATAATGTGGTAGGCATATTCACCAAAGCTCTTCCGCGAGAAAAGTTGCAAAGCTTTAGGCTTGTTACCTTGTGGGGGCTGATCTGTCACTCTGTATGTGTTCACATCATTCGCTCTAGGGAGGTTTGTTACACTTATGTGTTCCTCGAGTAGCTTTGATGTGAACCTTTTCCCTATACATGGGCATTTACTACTCTAGTCTTGGCTAGAGGTTTTTTCCCCATGTTACCTCATACATGATTCACTCATATGTGGTGGTACTTTGTACTTAGGGATATTATTCAACTCTTACTTTTGTTTAGTTCATCGTCAATAGAGAGAGCTATTCCAGCCATCATCTTCTCCATGTGTCTTGCTATGTTTGTGCTCCTTGTGTGTGCTTCTCGTGTGTCTCTCGCACTTCTACACACACCCAACACTTAGAATCTCAACTAAGAATGAATTTGGTACTTACACCTCATTCAATATGCTATTTGATGCTTCTCCTATGATTCAATCCCTTCTCTTTGCAACACCATTTTGTCATGGTGTGCATTTGAAAGTAAGATCTTTTTGATTCCTTCATTATAAATAAAATCATAGATTGCTTGAGAGAAATGCACTCTGGCCTTAAGTTCTTGATGAAAGTTCTTATTTTTTTTTTCAATAAGAACTATAAACTTCTTAACATATCAAAACACCTCTAGATTGTATTTGAGAAAGTGAAAAAAAAAATTATTCTACGTGAACTTGTTGGACCTTAAAAGTAAAAAAAGAAAGGGGTTTATTGCTTGGAATCCAAACTTGTAGTATTCCAGCTTGAGTGGCTTGTAAGAGAAGATATCTTAAGCTTTGGCTTGAAATAAGCTTAAGAAGGATTCACATCAAACTCGGCTTTTCTCTATGTGCATAGAGGAAGAGCGAAAAGCTCTGGAATATGGATATTATAGAGATGAGCACCTCTCGCTAGGAAATGAAAGAGAGAGAGAGAGAGATAGAGAGAGAGAGAGAGAGAGAGAGAGAGAGAGAGAGAGAGAGAGAGAGAGAGAGAGAGAGAGAGAGAGAGAGAGAGAGAGAGAGAGAGAGAGAGAGAGAGAGAGAGAGAGAGAGAGAGAGAGAGAGAGAGAGAGAGAGAGAGAGAGAGAGAGAGAGAGAGAGAGAGAGAGAGAGAGAGAGAGGGAGAGAGAGGGAGAGAGAGAGAGAGAGAGAGAGAGAGAGAGAGAGAGAGAGAGAGAGAGAGAGAGAGAGAGAGAGAGAGAGAGAGAGAGAGAGAGAGAGAGAGAGAGAGAGAGAGAGAGAGAGAGAGAGAGAGAGAGAGAGAGAGAGAGAGAGAGAGAGAGAGAGAGAGAGAGAGAGAGAGAGAGAGAGAGAGAGAGAGAGAGAGAGAGAGAGAGAGAGAGAGAGAGAGGTCACGTGCATAGAAGTTACAAAGGGAGGAGATGCTCTCGGTAAATTCCACATATGTTACTTTATGCATCTATGAGGAATATATAAGGCACTTCATGTCTTCATCTCCAAAAGGAGAGAGATTTGGGTTGATATATTTAGGTAGTGATGTATGTCAATACACTAGGACTGCTACGACACTTTTTTCCCTCTTTAGGATGTTTTTTCCCCCCTGTTATATATATGCTTATAACCCTAGTAGATCACTTATCTTTGTACATTCTAGTGGTAATACATTCAGCATTGTGTGTTGTGCTCCACAATTCTTCTTCTTCCTTTTGCTTTTCATGTGCTTCTGTGGACTTCAAACTCCAACAATTGGTATTAGAGCAGGTCGCCGCTTCATCTAGGGCATCGTTGATACCCCTCCAGTCACAGTATCAGAATTGCAAGAAAATTGGTGAGTATACTTATGATGATTAGGAGTTCAAAACGGCTTTGATCTGTGGTTTCAAAATCATGACCTGAGCTTGCTTCGACCTTCGAACACACTAGCATAGCGCCTATGCAGACAATTTTGTCTTTTTGTGCCAAAGATATATACAAGTTTTAGTTCACCAATATAAGCATCTCAAAGTTTGCTATTGGTTTAGCAGAACTCGACAGGGTAGTTTTGTTCAAGTTTTTAAGATACAATCATTTTTTTGCATCAAGGTATTTTAGGTAGTGGCCATGGCTGAAAGCAGTGATGTATTCCGTATGTTTTCTGTTGAGGATAAGTTGGATGGTACCAAGTACCCATTTATATGATGCATCATGTATTGGTTGCGAAAGGATAATGAAATATTGTGCAAAGTGTTGGAAAATGTCCTATTACACCTGCAAACACAATTGCTGAAGGTGATGCAAATGATCTTGAAGATGGTGATATTCTTCAGGTTCTTATTTGTGCTACGGTTCCTGCTCCACCTACTATAGAAAACTTCATTGGGATGGCAGAGATGCTCAGGAACATGCATTGATAGCCTTAATTATCAAACATGTCATTATTCTTCACATTCATTCTTGCAGAACAACAAAGGATGCTTGGGATACACTTACCACTTTATACCAGTCAAGGAATGAGGCTCTTATTGCTTACCTCCAAAAACAGTTGGAGAGTGAGCACATGAATGAAGGAGATTCCATGGACAATTTTTTGACAAAGATGAAAAATTTGAAGGATCAATTGATTTCTGTAGATGAAGTCTTGCCTGACAATTCACTTGTGCAGAATGTTTTGAATTGTCTTCCATATTCATATCAGAGTTTTGCTTCTACTCTTCGATTAATGATGAAATGCAATCCCAATGCCTTCAGATTTGAGGAGTTACTCTTTGTTTTGCCGCAGGAAGATCAACCTAGGCACAATAGGTCCATTATGCATGTTGTAGATCAAGCTTTCTTGGATAGTCAGAAGGGCAAAGGTAAATGGAGCTCATACACTAGTAAGCAAAAATATGCTAATTCTACAGAATCAAGGAAGGATGACAGAGATGAGAAGAAAATAGAAAAGCAAAAATTGTTTTGCAAATACTATAAAGGAAATGATCATGTCATAAAGAGCTATCCAAAACTGGCTGCAAAAGAGGCAAACAAAAAAGAGGTTGGAATGATTGTTGCAGAGGCCTTTACACCCAAAGCAAAGTCTGCTAATCTTGTGCAGAATGAAGAATCGGCATTTACTACAATTTGTATTATGAACCATCTTCTCATGAACAATGTATGTCTATAGTAGACTTAGAGATGTTTGCCAGTATTTTGATAGTGGGGCAAACAAACATATTACCTCGCAACACAGTTTCTCTTCACTTCACTCGAGCCTACCCCTATAGGGAATACTATCACATGCACCAAAAACTCCTTTTATCCTATCATGGGAGTTGATAAGATCATTCTGACTACTATTGATGGTAGTTCTTTTACATTGTCGGATGCTTTATTTGTGCCAAAGATTAAGAAAAATCTGTAATCAATTTCAGCATTATTCAAGATTGGCTTGGTTGTGAAATTTGTTGATGAAAGATGTATAGTTCATGATCTGTCAAATGGCAATATCATATTTGCTTCTAGCATTTTATGTCGTGGGCTATATAAGCTCATAGACTATGAAAAATTTGTGAATGATTCAACATGTGCAGTACATGATTCTCAAGCTATGTCAGATGCGAAACTTTGGCATGCATGTTTTGGCTATCTGAATTTTGCTAGTTTGCTACACGTGCAAAAATTTGAAATGGTGTCCTCTTTGCCCAAACTTGAGGCACCTGGTAAACATTTCTGTGAAGGCTATATTTTGGGCAAAATGCAACATTCCTCCTTCCCAAAAGATGGTTCAGTTTGAGCTACTTGGAACTTCCAGCTTATACATAGTGATGTCTGTAGTCCTATGTAGACACCTTCCTTTGGGAACTATCTTTACCTCATGACTTTCATTGATGATTTTTCTAGGCATGCATGGATATATCCATTGAAAGCAAATTCTGAAGTGCTTTTGTGTTTCAAACAATTTCTCGTTTTCCTTGAAAATCTATTAGCATGGAAAATGGGTGCCCTTTGTTTTGATCGAGGGGGGGAATATATGTCCTCCAATTTTAATGCATTTTTGGCTGAATGTGGGATAAAACATCAGTGTACAGTGCTATATACACCTCAACAAAATTGAGTTGCTTTGCTGAACAGAAGAACAAGTCACTCATGGAGAAGGCGAGGTGTATGGTCAAGAGTCAGGCTTTACCACATAATTTTTGGCTTGAGGTTGTTATGTGTGCATTATATGTACTTAACAAGTATCCCACTAAAACATTGCAGTCTATGAATCCATATGAGGCTTGGCATGATCACAAGCCATCTGTTGCTCAACTGCATGTTTTTGGTTGTCTGGCATATGCATTAGTGCTTGAACAACAACGAAAGAAATTGGATGATAAAGAAGTGAAATGTATTTTTGTTGGGTACAATATTGAAAGAAAAATCTATCATCTGTATCATCCATAGATTAAACACATTTTGGTTAGCTGTGATGTTGTTTTTGTGGAAGATGCTATTCAACCAATATTTTCATATACTAAGGAGACATCAATTAGCTCCAAAGACATGTATGACACTTTGCTGCCTCTTTTTATAGGTAGAGAGTCTAGTGCTAGTCCAAATGAGGAAACTTTTCAACCTTTACAGGCTTCATGTGATGATATAGATCATTCCATTTTTGATGTAGATTTACATGATGCACTTGTTGATGAGAGAACTAGTATAGAGGGGGCAAAAATTATGTCTAAATGGTTGGTGCAGACTTCTGTGAGATAGCAAATTAGTTGCACCTCTGTCATATTGTACTTGTTCAGGCTCTCATAATGCTTCTTTTGCATCAGATTGCTATGCTATGTCTGCCTCTAGTCTTTGTGATGAGAATGAGCCTATTTCATTTGATGAAGCACAAAATTCTGAAAATAGGATGACTGCTATGCAATCAGAATATGATGCTATGATGAAAAATGGTACCTGGACTTTATGTGACTTGCCTCCTAGAGAGAAGGCCATTGTCACTAAGTGGGTATACAGTTTGAAGCATAAGCTTGATGGAACAATTGACAGGTATAAGGCTAGCCTTGTTGCAAAGGGTTATGCTCAAGAAAGAGGCATTGATTTTGATGAGACCTTTGCTCCTACATGCCGAATGACTATTGTTCATAGCATTTGTGCACTTGCAGCTCATCATGGTTGGAATGTACATCAATTGGACATTAAAACTACATTTTTGAATGGTCATTTGCATGAAGAAGTGTATGTTTTTTAGCCTTGTGTCTTTGTGCAAAAAGGGCATGAAAACCAAGTGTGTAGGTTGAAAAAGGCATTATATGGTTTGAAGCAAGCACCACGTGCTTGGTATGAAAAGATACATGCCTACATGATTGCACATGGTTTTGAGAATAGGCCAATTGAGAGTACCTTATATGTTAAGCATGCAAATGATGTGCTTCTGATCATTATTGTGTATGCTGATGACCTGTTGCTCATTGGTCCTCATGAGAAGCATATTGATTTTAAGGATGATCTACATGCCTCATTTGAGATGTCAGATTTGGGGCATTTGCATCATTATTTGGGTATTCAGTTTATGCAAGTTGATGGCAGAATAGATTTGTGTCAAACAAAATATATTGACACACTATTGTCACACTTTGGCCTTGAAGAATACAAACCTATTGCCACTCCTATGGAGACAGGTTTACGATTGAGCCGTCATGATGTTGGAGATGCACTTGATGCTATTCTTTATCAACAACCTATTGGATGCTTGATTTACTTATGCATTACTCGACTAGATATTGAGTTTGTCATCTCACAGATGAGTAGGTCTATGCATTGTCCAGGTGTCAAGCATTGGCAGATGATTAAACACATCTTTTGCTACTTGAGTGGTACCCGGCTACTTGGATCGTTTTATCCCAAGGGGGATCACTACTGCCAGATTTACATGCTTTTTCTGACTCTAATTGGGCTGGTTACTATGACACTTGTGTGTCCACCAATGGTTTTTCCTTCATGCTTGGTAGCTCATGCATATCCTAGTTGAGCGAGAAGCAACCTAACTAGTCCACTTCTAGTTGTGAGGCTGAGTATAGGGCAAATTTCATAGCGAATGTTGAGTGTGTGTGGTTTAGATGCCTTATGGATGATTTGGGTGTTGGTTAGTCTCCTGCCACCACCATCTTCACTAATAGTTGTGAGGAACCCTGTGTTCCATGCTCACACTAAGCACATTGAGGTGCATTATCATTATGTCAGGGAGAGGTTCTCTACTGGTGACATTAGTTTGGCATATGTGTCCACACAAGAGAACATTACAAACCTTTTGAGAAAGGCTCTGCCTAGGGAGAAGTTTGAAGTTTTTTGCAAAGCTTTGGGTTTACTTCCTTTTGTGGATTGATTCCACATAGCTTGTCCCTTCCTATACATGAGTGCCAGCTCCTTGTTCACCACATCACTCCTAGAGGGGATTTGTTGATATATTTAGGCAGTGATGTGTGTGAACACACTAGGACCGTGTGTACTTGAGCCGCAATGACTCAAGGACTTGTACCAATGAGACTATACCTCGATTGCCATACAAGTGCATATAGTGGAGTTCTTTTCACACATTTAATTATCAATCCTAAGGAGTGACTTACCAAGTGTATAAAGCCATGTGCACACGTGATAGAAAATGAAGTGAGTTAGCTATTCAAGCATGAGAAAAGACTAATACTACCCGCACCTACTGAAAAACTGGAAGTGTTGCCGCAAGCCTCTTTTCAGCAGTTTTGGTTTTTTGAGGTTTTCTCTCAGCCCAGAACTCCGAACATAGGCAATAGGGTACTCGTTTCGAAGCTCTCGACGAGACGAATCCAACGGTGGTGGTTTCACTCAATTCTGACCACTCTGCTGCAAGTTATGGCAGAAACAGTGAATTACGGGAACTACTAACACCCGCGTTTTTGCTTCTCCTAGCTTACGCACGCACTACAGCCACTCAAAACAAGGGGGAAGGGGTAGACAACAGTCCTACACCTGCATTTCAAGCATCACACACACATACATGAGCAAAATGAAGATCAAAATCAGCATGAAAGAGGCAAACTCGAAATTTTAGAAGTGCTCCTCTTCACAATGACAAGAAGTAGTTTACAATGAGTCACTTTTGACTTATATACTAGTGCCCTAAGTTTGGTCCTTTCACACAAGAGACCGGCACTTTATTCACTAAAATGCTAACTTCCTACTAATGTACATGGATAATTCACTAATCTTCTGAGGGGATGCATCTAGAGGACTCCTCTAGTGCATTTACAACGGAAAATATATACAAAAGTGGTTATGTTACAAAAAATTGTGTGTCCAAATCGGAAAAATTTTGGGGCCCGTCTTTTTTCTCTGTTTTCTGCGCTCTTTAGCTCTGCAACACTCTCCCCCTCTTCGTCTCTGTCGTCCCTTGACAGACTTTGCTTCGCGAACGCGTCCCTTGGGCTGTGTTGCCTGATTCTTGATCTTGCTTTTCTCCGCACGCTCCCCTTGGTCAGTATTGTCTGCAGTTAAACAGACATGCAGATTCGATGGCCTTCTTGATTCAAGCTCTACTACTCGAGAGCCTGATGTAGTTGTCTTGCCTGTTGACTCGGGTTGCCACGCACGCCACCAGTGACTAGGAATGTGATGTTCTTAGTCACCCTCTTCAACTTTTCAGCCTCTACCCCTTTCTTACTTTTGGTCCTACTCTGATGTTTGAAAAGTCCATGACTCGGGACCCTGGGGTTTAGCTTTGTAGCCTGGTGCGTGCCCCTGTGCAGAGATGGGTGTTGCGCCCCTGCGGGGCTTCCTGCAGAGATATGTTCTTTTTCTCTTCTTAATGAATAGTTTTGGACTTTGATTTTCTTCTTCTTTTCTTCTTGCTTGATTGTCCCTCTACACGTCCCTGCTCCTGAACTCTGTCGTCCTCGACAGGCTTTCTGAGGCGACGCGTGTATGTTTGAATGGCGGTTTGCTCTCGTTGGTTCAGCAGATTTGCATGACATATCATGAATTCCTTCCATTGCTTTGACTTCACTTCGTCTTCTGGCGCCTGTCGATGATCAGCAAAAAAGCTTGTTTCATAGGCCACCAGCCTTGCATTTAAATTGGAAGTCATTTTTACAAAAATTTCCGAATCTATTTCAAAGAAGCCGGTAAAGAATGCTTCTTCGAAGGTCTGCATATAAGTCGATGGCAAAAACATAAGGCGGGAATAGTATGCCATAATGGTGAGTCGGCTCGGAATGGTTGATAGATCAAAAATGAGGGCTTCCGACCCTTGTGTAATGCCGATGAAATTCAAAAATGTGTACTTCGCATGCTGGAAAACCTTTAACACTGTAATGAGCATGCTAAATATTTTATTTATCATCTTGACTGCTAAGTCCGGCACTGTGGCATATTTGGCAATCCAGAATTCCATTGTCTTTACCATATATTCTTCGGTAGGTAGGTAATTGTGTGGCGGACTAGGTAGTAACGGGTAATTTAGCCACTGATTATTGATGGAGCCTTGACGCTGTGCTTCCCAAAATTGCGTCCAAGAGCGTCTGCGGGGTACAGGACAAAATGATGGATTTACCTGAAGCGCATATGGTGATGCTTCCCACTGTACCCGCAAAGTCGGATTCTTCTCCAAAATTTTCCTTCGCCATATGGGATCCGCCTTCACAAATTCCTCTTGAGTATACTTGAAAGTGTCATGCTGGAATTGAAGGTTGTGGTCCAGATCTTTATTCGTGGTAGTCTTTATATACATGCGCGTCTGTTCTTTAAGTAGACCATATGGTACATTGAAGGGCTTCAAAATTTGATCTAGCTGTTTATTGTCTATTAGAGCTTCTTTCATTATTTGTATTATTTGATCTTCAAAATCAGCAGTGAGCTGGGACACCAGTAGTGCCCTTTCTGGTCTGCTCAATTCTGCAATGTCGCGTGTGTTAGGTTCTAGTGGAACCTCCTTTTCCACCCTTATTGGAGAATGATACAAGGGAGGAGAGAGAGGACGTACCTCTTCCTCCACAGTAGCCGTGGTTTCTGGAGGAACTACTGGTGTCCCTTGTTTCTCTTTTAGCTCAATCTGCTCTTGCAGCCGTTTAATGATGTCATCTTTATTCTTGAGCTCCTCTTCAGCCTTGGTAAGTTTTTCTTGATGTTTGATTAATTCCTGTGCCACGATATGCATGTGATCTGTGTCTTCCTTGCACTGTCGGAAATAATCTTTCTCGGCTTTTTTCCATTTCTTTCGTAGAGCTGCAGTATCATTCATGTATTTCTGTTCCCATTCTGCAACTGTCTCTTGCTCCTGTTTGAGCTGATCTGCCATCTTGGTCAACTTTGCTTCCATGTCTTTTATGTCCTCATTTGTTTTGTCAAGATCTGTCGATGGTTGATCACTGAGGAGAGCTGTCATTAGCTCTTTGTTTCTGTCCCTTAGTTGGTCTGCTTCTTCCATGCTCACCTTGAGCTGTGACTCGAGTACTTTGCTACGAGTCTGTATTCTTGTTTTCTCTTTTTCCGTTACTTCCAGTTTCTTCGTCAGCTCCAACGCTTGCTCTTTAAGGTGGGCATTCTCCTTTTCTAATGTTTTGCATTGTGTTTTGGTTGTTTTTATCTTCTCCTTTTTCTTCAACACCTGAGCTTCTACTTTAGATAAGGTCTTTGCCAAATGCATACCTTCTTTCTGAAGCTTTTGTTTGTCGAGCATGGCCTGGTCGTAATCTTCATCAGCATCAAGCATCAGTTGTTGAGTGTCGAGTGCCGTGCGGATCATATCCTGCACCACCGGCTTGAGCTGAGCTATATCTACATTCAACCATGTCTTTGTTATGTCCGGTGTTTCTCCTGTTTGTACATCTTGTCCCTGTGCTACATGGATCAATTCTTTGTGTGGTTGTCGGACCTGTAGTTGTATATTAACTTCTGCTTCATTTTCGACTGTTTTACGAATTTTCGTGGCACTCCCTTGAAATGTTACATCCAGAGGGGACGGTTCTGCCACAACCCTTAGTGGTGTGAAGGGTTCTTCGTCTTCTTTTTCTTCTTCTTGAGGCTTGTCCTCAGATATCATTGCATGCACCTCATTATCATTTGGGTCCTCCTCTATGTGGGTGATGGAGGCATCTTTTTGTTGCATGGGTTGTTGTCCTTCTTCTTCTGCCTTCTTCGTGGTTGTACCCTGGTTTGCCAGCGATGATTGATCTTTTTCTTTGTTGTCAGCTTGGGCTTCGTCATAATTGACTTCATTTAATTCGGCCCACTGGCCATCATCTTTCGATTCACTTTTAATATCTACATCCAATAATGATGTAGTTTGCTTCTCTTGGGCGTCGGATCCTGAACTTGAATTGTCTAGCCCAATCTCCCGATATCGGTGTACCTTAGTAAGTTTTCTTTTGGGTTTTTGAACTGTTGCAGCCTGTTGATAATGATGACCTTGCACTGGTAGATTGATTTGCCCTTCTGTATACTTGTGAGTCTCCTCCAGTGCTTGAGTTAAATCTTCTTCCGTAATTTTTCTGGGTCCTTGAGTGGTGGTGGTAGGCAGCACATGTACTCTCTTTGGTTGTGGTGCTTCTTCTTCTTTCTGCAGAACTTCTCTAGGTCGCTTTGTACCTCTCATGGTTCCTCTCATCCTCGGTTGCGAACTTGTTTCTGTTTCTTCTGCTTGCTTACTCCCTTTCTTTTGTTTGGGTACTGTAGCACTCTTGACATATTGAGCCAGCTCCATTGAAGATGGCATCTCCCTCAAGTACTCGCGCATGCCCAATGCATGGTAAATCATGATTGTGAGGGCAGTGGTTCCATTAAGGAATTTTTTATTTTCCCATTTCTTCTTGGCCTCGAACAATCTTTCCTGCACATATGGTGTGAGATTTACCTGATTGCCGATCTGTTTTGTGGCATGAGACAACAATTGGACAATAATTTTTTGAGGGGCCGTGTATCTGTTCATGCTCGGGAACAAAAGTGTTGATGAATCAACCTGACTTCCTCTTCAATATCCACTCTATTAATGTCGACAAAGGTTCTAGTATTTGCTCCACGAATTTCTTCCTTGGCCGTGTTGACACCATCTTTCTCCCATTCAAAAGCTTCTTTGATTAAGTCGTGGGAGAACTGAATGACTACCCATTCGCCATTCTTATCCATCACATTGGCTTCTGGCACCAATGGATCATGTAGCGCTGGTCTCAAAGTGTTCATGACTTGGGTACATCGTTGGAAGTCCGGCTTGTAGATGGGTAGCTCGAAATACTTGTGAATTCCTGCTTTCTTCAGGATATCGATTGTAGATGGCATGCCATGTAAAATCTTGAAGTCCTGGGACATGATCGGAAAGTGGTGATCCGTGTCCATGATCTTTATGTTGGCCAAAAAGAGATACTCTTCCACAGGCTGTTCATCTCTGAACCAATGTCCTTTAGCTTTCGTAAGACATTGGGGAGGAAATTCTTGGACCTCCTCTTGGATTGTAGCTTCAGAGTCTTCAGAAGCCATCTGCACTTAATATAGAGCATGAATTAGTATCCATATTTTGTCCAGAAATCCTCCACCATGTGTTGATTAATAATTTGATTATTGCTCCGAGTGCATGGTGCCGTCCCTTTCCCGTGGGTGTGAGAAGGGTAATACCTGAATTTTTCATATATTTTTATATTTTTCGCTGAAAAGAAAACATAAAAGTTAGTCCATAGCCGAAGCGTAGTTTATGTACATAGTATGTCCATTCCTATCGGTTTAAAGTTAAGATCTAGTCTCACTTGGAGATCGTGCACCACTAATTTGATAATGTACATCCTGTGCCGAATGCTTGGCCTTGTAATGTGGCCCTATCATGCATACTTTGGGTGCATCAGACACAACATGAGTGCAATCGGGTGCTTTATCTCCTCGATCTCTTGCTCCTTGTGGTAGCTTTGGTTTCCAGATCCATTTTGAGAACACTGAGAGAGGTCGTTGGGTTTTCTCTATTTGTGCAGCTGCTCGTGTTCCATTTGTCTTATCCCTTGTCCGATTGAATTTGGCCTTTCTTGGCGATCCTCTCTGATGATTCACATGTGTTGTTGACTTTTGCCTCGTCTGTTGTGGTGTTTCCTCTTTGGTCTTCACATTCTGTTTAGCTGCTTGTATGACCTTTTTGGGAATCCATATCTGATGTCGAGATCCTTGAGCTTCAAGCAAGGGCTTGGGAATCCATACTTGTACTGGTTCTTTTCGTTTGTAGTTCTTTGTAGCTGATTTGGTGATGTCCGTTTCCTTCTTCAAAGCGCTTGTAGACATTTTTTGACTCTGTACCTGCTCCTTTCGTACCCACATATATTTGGATGGTGGTCTGTTCGAGTATCTGCTTGTTAGTTTCCAATAGTGTGAACTTTGGATACTTTGAGCCCGTTTAGGAGAGGGCGTCTCCTCGATGGTTGGCTGATCCTCATTCACTTCGGGTCTCTTCGACGCTACAGGGGATGTCGGAATGATTAAGGTTTCAGTTTCTATGCATTTGCTTTCTGAGGGTTGAGCACAGTCGTTACTATCTTTCGTCACTTCTTGAACTTCCTCTGATCTTGTATTGACATGGCTTGGTTACATGGTTTCTCTTCAAGCAAGCTGAAAACCTCCTTATGCCCTATCGTGGCTGAAATGTATCCGTGAGCCAGATGGATACATGCCTCTGTTTCAATGATCCAGTCTTGTCCTAGAATGAAGTCTTCCATTAAATCGTTATCTTCACATACTAGGACTCTTTGTTCCATGGAGGAATTTCCTATGTGGAGGGCAACATTAGTTGTTCCAATACAGTCTAGGATGTGACCTCCAATTCCTATTAGTTTGGCTTTCGTGGGATTCAATTCCAATTGCAATTCGTTCACTATCCTCCTTCGCATGCAACTAAGGCCTGCTCCTGAGTCTATCAATGCGTCTATCAATTTATACTCCGTCTGACCAATCCCTAGGTTTAGGTAAGGTTGTGTTTTACATATACCCGTGGCGTCACCCTTTTTGACCTGGTAGTTTGCCATAGGGATGGGCTCTTCGCCGTGGATATAGCGTTCATCTCTTTGCCTGATCCACTCCTTGCGTTTTCTAATGCGTTCTAGTGCTTCTTGTCGGACTTCCTCTCGAATTCGTTCTTCTTCCGTCTTCCTATTTTGAGCTCCCAACAGTCTAGCTAGCATTTCATCTGTCAGAGGCTCCATGAATCGTTTCACTCGGCATCCACTGATGTAATTGGGAAGAATGTCTCCGTCTAGTGTGGCGAGATTGACTGCACCACTAGTGGAGATTCGATTTATGATCAGGGGGCCATATCCGCGTTTTTGGAGCTTCTTTGCGTGCTGTTTTAGGGTGTATACTAGGACTAAGTCGCCTTCTTTTAGTCCCTTATCTTTAATATGTGAGTCATAGTATGCCTTTTGTCTCCGTTTAGTGGCATAGATGCCTGCTACCGCTTGCAATCTAGTCTCATGCAGCTTTTCAATTTGATCTAATTGCTGAGACAATTCATGACCGTTCCACTCATTTTGCTGGGCTACTTTTAATGTAGGCACTAAGAAGTCAATTGGCAAAATTGCATTCTGCCCATACACTAGGTTGAAAGTAGTTCCAATGGCCGTTTTATATGCCACTCGGAAGGCCCAAATTGCGTGATGCAATTGTTTGTCCCAATCTGACCTTCCATTATTGACGATCTTTGTCAAAACAGTACATAGTACTTTGTTGGAACTTTCAGCCTGTCCGTTGGCTTGAGGATGGTATGGGGCTGATTTTTTGTGGATCACTAGAAATTCATTCATTAGCGATTCAATGACTTCGTTTAGAAAATGAGTTCCTCGATCACTCACTATCTCGATCGGTAGTCCAAATCGTGTGAAAATGTGTTCAAAGAGAAATTTTGCTGTGGTTTGAGCATCATTTTTTCGAGTGGCTTTTGCTTCTACCCACTTTGTCAAGTAGTCGGTGGCTACTATGATATATTCCGCATGTGATCCTTTCGCAGGTGGGTTGATAGGTCCTATGAAGTCAATTCCCCACTTGGTGAATGCTCTCGCACAAACCATGGGTCTTAAAGGCATGTCATCTCTTCTAATGGGATGTTTTGCTTTCTGGCACGTTTCACAGCTTCTCACATATATCTCTGCGTCCATATGCAGAGTTGGCCACCACAAGCCTGCAAAGAGAATCATCTTAACCGTTCTATCTGCTGAAAAATGTCCTCCCGCAGCTCCTGCGTGTGCCATTTCTAATATGGGAAGGTATTCTCCTTCATGCACACATAATCTGAGTTGATTGTCTTTTCCTCTTCGAAACAGTTGTTTCCCCATTATCACATAATCCTTGCTTATTTCTTCTAAGGATCGCTTTCTTGCTAGACTAGCTCCTATTTCGTGCTCTTTCGTTTTGAGGAATTGCACTAATGATTTACTCCAATTAGGCGCTATGGTAGAAAAGGGTAAGGACACATGATCCTCTGAGCTAATTTCTTTGCATTCCACACAATTACTTACATGCTCGTGAACGTCCTTGGACATATCAGGCCAATATACGCCTAATCTTTTTAATTCTCGTATTGTTCCATGCATTCCTTGATGGGTTTTCCACTTGTTCACATGTGCGTGGTTGATCAGTTGTTTTTGTTCATCCTCCTCTACACATCTCAATAAAACTCCGTTAGGTTCCTTATAATACATGCTTCCAGCAACAATGTGTAAGTTCCTTGATTGAAGAATTTCTTTTTTGCTATTTCTGTTGATTGGGTGTTGAGGGCCATGCGTGAGTATAGGGGTCAATTTTTCTGCCCATTTCGGACATACTTCTAGATTAAACAGATAAGCATCTGGTAAATCATCAGGTACTCCGCTAGGTGGCTCTCCGTGTTTTAACCTAGAAAGGTGGTCTGCTCTCACATGTGTGTTTCCTTTTTTGACTACTACCTCAAAGTCAAACTCCATTAGTAATAAGAACCATCGTACCAATCTCCCTGTGTTGCAAGGCTTATTGACTAGATACAACAAAGCTTGATGGTCTATGAAGAATTTGAACTTGTTGGCTAAGAGGTAATGTCTAAACTTCTTCACTGCGTAGACCATTCCTAAGCCTTCTCTTTTTGTAGTCGTGTAGTTTCTTTCGGCTTGGTTTAATTGTCTACTCGCATAAGCGATTGGATGGTCAAGCTTTCCTTCATCCGCCGGTTGAGCTAGGATACATCCAATTGCATAGTTCAAAGCATCAACATGAATATGAAAAGGTTTACTCCAGTTGGGTGATTTTAGAATTGGGGCTGTACTCAGCCTCTTTTTAAGCTCGTTGAAGGCCTTCTCACACTCGTCTGTCCAAGTGAACTGAGTTAATAGACCGTATAAGGGCTTAGCTATTATGGCATACATGTGAATAAACCTACGGTAATATCCACAATGTCCCATAAAGGCTTGTACTTCCTTTACATTTTTGGGTCTTGGTAAGTCCAATATGACTTTAATCTTGTCCTCATCCGTAGATATCCCATTTCTTGAGACTATGTGTCCTAGTATTTTTCCTTGTCTTACCATGAAGACACATTTTTCTGGGTTTAAGCAGACTCTATACTGCCTACATTTGTTGAATATTTTCCGCAGTTCCGGTATGTGGTCTGGTCGTTGATTTGAGTATGTGCACAGATCATCTACGTATACTTCCATGCTTTTTCTCAGAAATTCTTTGAAAACATGACACATCAGTCGTTGGAAGGTGGCTGGCGCATTTGTGAGCCCGAAAGGCATCACTCTAAATGCATAGATTCCCCATTCAGTCGCGAATGCGGTTTTATGCTGGTCCTCAGTTGCAATGGCTACTTGGTTGTAACCAGAGAATCCATCCAAGAAGCTATAGACTTCCTTGCCGGCAACTCTTTCCAAAAGATGGTCTGTGATGGGTAAAGGGAAACTATCTCGTATAGTTGCTGCATTTACTTTTTTCAAGTTGATACACACCCTTAGCTTTCCGTTTTTCTTGGGCACTACTACTAGTGGCGATACCCATTCTGTGTGTTCAATCTCATAAATGAATCCTGCCGCTAGTAATTTGTCAATTTCTTCCTTTATTTTCGCTGCATAAACTTCATTATACGTGTAAGGGCGTTGTTTAGAAGGTTTTGCATCTGCTGTCATGGGAATTCGATGAGCGCATATGCTAGGTTCTACACCCTTCAGGTCTTTGTATGTCCAAGCAAATACATCTCGATATTCTCGGATGAGGTGTATGAGTTCCTCTTCTTCCTCTTCAGATACGTCTTTACCAATATACGTGCACCTTTCTTCTCCTTCTTCAACCGTCACGATAATTTTTTTTGTTTGTTCTTTGTTGTCATACGCCTCTCCGTCTCGTGCTTCTCGTTTAGGCATTTGGGTTGCTATTTTTCTTTCTTCCACTTCGTATCTTTTAAAATGTTCTGGAACTTCGAAGTGGTCTGGTTCAGGTTCCACTTTACTTGTGTCCTCTCTATGCTCGTGTATTCTTGGGAATGTGTCAATTGCTAAGACTTTTGTCAGTCTTTCTTTTGATTCCTTTTGCATGATTTCTAAATATTGTTCTTCAGAGTCAAACTCCTGTTCCATTTCTATGCTTTCGTACTCTTCTTTCCACTCTTCTTCTACAATTTCTCCTGCTTCTACCTCTTGGAGGACAACCATGTAGAGGTTCACGTCATATCCTTCCTCGTCTATACAGTCGTTCATCGTCAAGACTTCTTCATTCACACAAACGTCTAATGTGGCTAGGATTTCCATCCAGCCATGTGGCTCGAAGATTTCATCTGAAAAAATTTGAGGCATATAGTCGGGGTCTTCTATTGATCGATAATTAGGGTGCCCTATTGGCCACATTTGTTTTTTGCACTCCTCCTTCTTGGCTTCTTTGCACATCCACAACTGGGCATCCTCGTGCATCCAAGATTGGTCACTTGATCCCGCATTGTGAATGGATAGGTCATCTTCCTCTTTGTGGACTGGATTCCATTGTAATGGAGGGACATCCCGATAAGCGAATATGTGCAGGTTTATCTTGGTAGTGTTTCCTTGATGTTGGAGATATAATGAATCTTTGCCCCAATCTTGTACTACTCGCATCTGTCGCATGAATGGTCGTCCTAATATCATTTCATAATTGTTTGCTTTTTCGAACTTACATATGGCCAATGTGTGTTCAAATTCCACTCCACACGTGGTTAACTTAATTCCTTCCAATATTCCTAGGGGTCTCTCCACATGACCGTCTGCTAATTGGAGCTTCATTCGAGTGGGTCGTAAGGCTGGTTTTCCCCACTTTTCCCAAATTTCCTTCGTGGCAATTCCTACTCCGGCTCCTGTATCTAGGATGGCCTTGGTCATGTACCCATTGTAGATGACAGGTAAGCACGTATTACCTTCGTCTCCTTCACTAAATTCTCCTACTTTGTCAACTGGAACTTGTATTGTGGAGTGGTTTTCTTTTTCCTTTCCTTTCATTTCTCCTTTCTCTACTGGTGGCTCTATCTGATTTGCTAGTTGTCTCCATAGATGTGGTCTAAGTTGAAGCAACTCTTCCACCGTCAATTTGCATTGCACCTTCGTTTTCTTAAGTTCTGTTAGGTTGTGTGAACTCTCTTCTGAATTTCCTTTTTCTTTCCCATGCACTGTGGGTGCTCGTATTATTATAGACTCTCTTTCATATTCTCCCATGTAGTTAGGCAGCGTTGAAATGCTCATGGTTTCCTCTCTTCCTTTATCAAACCTTGACACTTCCTCATATGCTTCCTCCAGGTTATGATCATGGTGACTATCTTCTCCAACTATTTCCTCAAAAGGAGGTGGACTGACTCCATCCTTTTTCCATTGCTCTTCTCTAATTATTTTCCACAAGTCTTTGGACCAATCTTCCTCTAGGTCGGGTATTATGGATACCTGTTCTTCTTGAGATTTCATTCGTTCATTTTGATCATCTTCCCGACTAGGTTCCTTATCCTTAGGTTGGATGCACTCTTCATATATTTCCTGTGCGATCCTTGTTTCAGGCAACATTGGGATGGTCTTTTCTAGAGTCGCCTGTGCTACTTCTATGAGTTTTTTGCATATCGCCAGTCTTTCTTTCTCTACTTCCCCTTGAGGGTAGAGTCTTTCATGTTGCTCTAAGTTCGGTCCCATTTTGATTCTAGCTTGGTATGCTTTTAACCACATGTCCAAATCCTCGGGTTTTGGGTCCGCTAGAATTGATCCTGGCTTCTTTTCCTCTGAGCTAATTGGTGGTGTTTCAGGGATCTCCTTATGCCTTTTTTGTTCATTATGCTTTCTAGAACCCTTCGTTTGTTTTTTGCTGTCTTGGCTCTTGTTTTTTGCCCATTTTTCTTTGAGCTTTTCTCGTCTTTCTTTCCATTTTTGTACTTTGGTGTTTTGGGAATTCTCACATGAGTTCTCCGAATCCTCAACTACCTGAATGTTGGATTCTACTGTTGTGTTGTTCTCTGGTTCTTCTTCCGGTTGTTTTTCCTTTTGTTGTTTCGCTTGAGCTCTAGTAATAGCTTTTAGTGGTACAGTATATTCCTTATCACTTCCAGATTCTTCTAAGACCTCAATTACGTTGATTGGTGCGGTGCCTTGAGTTTTCGTAGGGTTCTTAGGGCAATCTCTAAAAAGATGTTCTTTCCCACAATCACTACAATATCCTTCCCAAATCCTGGGTGGTGGAGGGTTGTAAGGTCGAGGACACTCCCGAATGAAGTGATCCCCTCCGCATCTATAACACGGTCCTCTCTGCATTGGTGGTCTAATGGGAGGTCTCAATGGTTGTTGTGTTTTGGGCATTGTATACATTAAAGTTGCAGTTTCCGCTCCATAAGTTTGATCAAATCCTTCATATCCATAATAGGCCGCGTCATATGCTGGTTCATATTCCATCATGTTGGCTTCATATGGAGAGTACTCTCCTGGTGGAGGTTCATACCCTTGGTTGGTTGATTCTACATTGGTCGCTATTGAGGCTGGTATTATGGCTCTTTCCAAGTTTTCTTCCGGTTGAGTATACTTCACAGGTACAACTTGTTGAGGTTGTGACAATTGGGGTCCCAACACTGGTTGTGGTGGTGGATACGACGCTTGCTCGTATTGTCTTGGAGCTCCTACCGGATACGGGTTGTATCTAGGCATCTCCCTACCAAGCTCTCTAGGTGGGTATCCATAAGGTCGGTATTGGGGTGGATTGACAGGTCGTGATTGCCTATTAAAGGGACAGTTCTCAGTTGTGTGATTGGTATATTTTTGCTCGATGTGGCAGTATGAAGAAGTCCCTGGTTGTTGCTGTCTGTTGTATGGATACGTAGGTTGTGCACCGACTCCTCCTCTGGCACACAAGTGTGTGGGATGTTCTCCTCCACACAAGTTACACCTTCTCAACATAGGCACTCTTTGAGTTGGATGTTGGTAGGCTCTCTGTCCTTGGACTCCTAGTTTCTTTGCTAATAGTTCCGCTAGCTCTTCCACATTACTAGAATTGGACGTAACCGTACTTCTTGAGTCTTCTGATTTAGTGAGGTCGGTAGTACCTTTGAGGTCCTCAGCAAGGTTATCTTCCAGGTCGATGCACTCTTGAAGACACTCACTCAATGTTTGCAGCCTCTTCACATACACTAGGGTTCTTAGGGTCCCGTTAGAGAGTCCATCCAGGAATAATGAAATCATCTTTTGTTGAGTCGGTCTCTCAGCCATTGGGCATCTATCCACGTATTGGTTGAATCTTCGGGCAGCAGTCTTCACAGTTTCATTAGGGTTTTGTTGAAAGCTATGGATCAAAGATGCAAAATTGTGCTTAATCCCTCTCCTTGTAAATTCTCCAATGAATTCTTGAAAGAATTGTTCCATGTTTCCAAATTGATTGGGATCTAGAGGTTGGAACCAAGTTAGAGCTGTTCCTGTGAGGGTGAGTCCAAAGGACTCATACTGCACAAAGAAGTCCTCTACTTGTTCTGCTCTTAGCACTTGTTTAAATTCGGCAATATGATCGTATGGCTCCCCTAATCCATCATAGTGGTTTCTCATACACTTAGCTACTTGGATTGGTCTCAATCTCCTCATTGGTTCCGGCGGTCTGGGCATTACAGGGAAGACTGGGGCAGCTGGTCATAATGGAGGCATACCTGGCTGCCCTCCCACAGGTGGTCGTGGTCTGATCGGTGGTCGGAAATGGTTCCCCATCCCTATGTGGGTCTGATTGTGTGTGTGCACTCCTGGAGTTGCAAACTGTACATGAGTACGGTTGGGCACACTTCTTTGACTGGTCTGTCCTGATGTGGTATGTTCCGTCTCTTGTTGATTTCCAAAAGGATTCTGCGAGGTAGTTGCCTGCTCCCTCTGAGGAAATACAGGCGCACCCATATATCTCAGCCGAGCCCTGTCTAGGACACCTACAGGCCAATATCTTCTTTGATTCTTATCTAGGTAAGTGAGTCTAGTTTCGTCATCTGGGTCTTTCAACTCATAGAACGTCATGGGACTCTCTCCTATTCCTTGGATAGGTACGTCAGTTTGAAGCAGTAAGTCTGCTCCGTGAATCATGTAGACTTCCAATAAGTAGTCGTCTTGAGGTATCAAGTCTCCTCTCAAGACCCGTGATACTTGTGACCTGCCTCTGGGGGTGGTCACTAACTCTTCAGAGTTGTCGGGATCCATAAATTCTCCTCTTTCATTGATCCTCTCAGGAAATTCAGTTACTATGTAGATGTGACCCATCTTGTCAATGTAAGCACCTCCCTCGTATTTGACAGCTGGTCGTGGTATGATGGCGACATTTTGGGCAGTTGCCATCCTGGCGACAGACCTGTTTAAGCCATCCAGGTAGATTGGAATCTCCTGGGCATTAGTGGACACATATTGTAAGGAGGTACGGTAGTCTCCTTCAACAGTAGTCATGAAGTTTCCTGTTGGTGTAGGTCCTTGCATGTCTTCTGAAGCCATAAGTAACTCCTCCTCCGAGTCACTGGAAGTTTCTAAGTAGACTGAGTGATGACTAGCCTGGGCTGTACTTCCTACTGAGGATATGACACTCCTTCTACTCCCTAGAACTCTTCCTGACCTCAAGTTCATTCACTCTCTGAGGCCTCTCTTTATGCTGCTTAGATTTACTTGGGACATCTCTACCAATGATTCAGTTTGCCTGTCAAAAGAAGGGTTCAATTCTGGACGATACCACACTTGGCGATACTGCTCTCGGCGATACGATACCAGAGCTCCAAACGATACGATACCAGACACCCAAACGATACGATATCAGTCTGGTGTCGCGATACTGTCCAGATGAACAGACGATACGATACCAGATATAGTGTCGCGATACTCCACTGGGGAACACCACGATACGATACCGGCAAAGTAGACGTTACGATACTAGGGATTTGAGGCGATACGATCTCAATGTGGTGTCGCGATACGATCCTGGGCAGGAGACGTTACGATACCACCGCAGTAAGTGCGATCGCGATACTACTCTTGGCAATACGATGCCACTATGGTGTCGCGATACCAAGACGAGCGATCAGACGATACGACACTTGTGAGGGCACGATCGCGATACTAAAGTAGTGTCGCGATACCAGGGTAGTGTCGCGATACCACCGTATCAAACGATACGATACCACTCGGTAAAGTGAGGTCGCGATACTAGAAACTTAGGCGATACGACACCACAATGGTGTCGCGACACCAAGTATTAGTATCGGACGATACGATACCAGAGATCGAGTGCGATCGCGATACCAACTCAGTGTCGCGATACCGGAATGGTGTCGCGATACCAAGGTAGGTATCCAGCGATACGACACTGATGGCGAGTGTCGCGATACAAGGGAATTTTGGTATCGCGATACCAAAACTCAACCGATCGCGATACTCAAGCCAGAAGTAAGATTTTTCCCAAACTTTTTTTACCCCCTTACTCTCCTCACTCTCCTCTTCCTTCCTAGTCCTCTGTATCACACAATAAGATGAAAAAGATATCAGTTTTCCCTCCCCGCGATACTGCGCAGATTCTTAATCACTTGTTTGATCATTTTTACAGTGTTTTTGACAGATAATTTGAGAGAATGTTTACCTTGGTATTGTCTTGATTGCAATGTGAGCTCAAAACCTAGCTCTTACTGCTTGAATGCCACGATACCAAGTCCACGATACTGGTCGCTGCTCGCAAACGATACCAGAACACTGTGAAGTGTCAAATGAGCCAAATTTTTTTGGTTTTTATACTTTTTTGACTGAACTTAAAATTTTTTGGGATTTTTGATGATTTTCCGAGAATTTTGGCCTACTCCTTCTCCTCTTTTCCTCGCTCTTCCTCTCCTTCTAACCTAACCCTAACTCCTCCTCTTCCCTCCTCCTACACTTAAACCTAAAACTTATCACACACACCTCAAGGATGAGAAGTGACAAGTGCTGCAAAGGAATACTACTCGTCAATGGACAAATTCACCTCTACAAGTACGATTCGATCACACTTGCTCTCTAACTATCACGAAGGCACCTTGGTGGAGTGCTTCCCCGGCAACGGCGCCAAAAACGTGTGTACTTGAGCCGCAATGACTCAAGGACTTGTACCAATGAGACTATACCTCGATTGCCATACAAGTGCATATAGTGGAGTTCTTTTCACACATTTAATTATCAATCCTAAGGAGTGACTTACCAAGTGTATGAATGTTGGTGCATGACAATCATCAATTGAAGGATTATGGAGAAATGAAGACAAGGAGTCAAGAAGAAAACAAAGTCAGGTGATTGAAGGAAGGAGATATTCAGAAAAATCAAAAGACATGTACACATATGTACATTAGCTGACTTATATCTTTGTTTAGTCATACACTTGTATATATTCATCTATAAATATGTTGGAAAATGTCGGGCAAGTAGAGTAGAAGAAGATTTGAGAATAGGGAGAGAGAAATTAGTGTCATTAGACACATGAAAAGTGAGTGAATTGTCTATCCTCACTGAGATGTAAATTTTCTGAGAAATCGAGAATTTTTGCACCCGATATTTTGCTGTCTGCTCCTTCTGTGTCTAATCTTTTGAGAAATCCTTTTGCACGTATCTAAGTCCATAGCTAATCTATCTATGGCTAGAATTTGAGAGGTTAATTGTAATCAGGCTGTGAGAATTTTGGTTAGGAACATTCATATGTAAGAATGTTCTAAGAGTCGAGAAATCTGGCGCACATTTCATCTTCAGTGAAATGATCATTGCTCAGTCTACAGTGTAAAGTTTTACACAAGTGAGGGCTCAAAATCTAAGTTGAAAGGTAAGCCATCTATGGCTAAAAGATCTTGATCAAACGGGTTCAGAGTTGGGAGAACCAGTGCTAAGAAGTTGCAGGTGTCAAAGTCGCCATTGCAGAGAAGCACTTTCAGACATAGGTAAAGTGTTTCACACATTTCTCAGTGTATGGTTAATCTTTTTGAGAGATTTAACTTGGTAAAGTTGCGCAACCTTAAGGCGAAGTGTTGTGCAAAGTTTTATCAAAAACTTTACAGGATTGATTAGTCAATGAGTGACTAATCTGCAGCAGACTTTTCTGAGAAGTTGATTTTTCAGAACTTTCAATTTTTCTGATAATTTGGTGAAGATTCTCTAAATTAGGTGGAGTCTAAAGTTGATCTTGATATAGAGGTGATCTAAATTCAAGGTCAACTTGTTCTTTTGGAGATTAACACTCTCCATCAGTGGTATCAGAGCAGGTTGTGTCTAAATTGAAGTGAAGAAGACTCCGATTATTGCAGAAGTACAAAACTTTACATCTTGAAGGTGCAGAAGGATAAAGGTTGAAGAAAATTTGAAGGAAGACATACAAAGAGTATCAAAAGGATCAGAAGGAGCAACATTCGAAGTAAAGGTACATTCATTATCTGTAAAGGTTAAAGTTTTGAGACTACAGGTGAATCAAAGATGGGAGATAGTCTCCAAATTGAAAAGTTGGATAGAGAGAACTATCCTGCATGGTCTATGAGGATGGAAGCTCATCTTATGAGCAAAGATCTGATAGGTTACATCACAGGAGATGAAGAAAAGCCAGAATTCAGAGATCCTAGTGTTCCAACTAGGGAGGAGCTTGCAGATTTGAAGAATTGGATGAAGAAGGATGCTCAAGCAAGAAGCATCATCTACATGGCAGTCAATGACTATTTGCTTCCTCACATTAGAGGACTTGAAAGTGCATGTGACATTTGGAATGCTTTGGAGGAGCATTTCCAAAATACAACCAAATCAAGGAAAGCTTCACTATGGGCAGAGTTTACTACCTTCAAGAAGAAGGCCTCACAGTCAATTTCTGATTATGTGACAAAGATGAAGGATATTGCAGATTCTTTAGGTGCAGTTGATGAAGATATTGAAGAAGACAAATTGGTAAGACAAATACTCATAGGACTAAGAGGAGATGAGAAATGGAAGCCTTTCATTTTATCTACAGAACTTTCATTAGATCACTTTACTCCTGATTTGAATCAATTGTTAGGTCATATGCTAACTTTTGAGAATGATATCAAAGGAGATGTTGATAAGAGTGCAGGTCATGCAATGTATTCTAAAGACAAGAAGAAAGCCAACAAAGGGAAGCAACAATCAGGTGAAGAAGAAGGTACATCAAACCAAGCAAACTTCATAAGAGGAAGAGGAAATGGCAGAAGTAGAGGAAGAGGCAGAAACAACAAAGAGAATGTAAGAGCTTGTTGGATATGTGGTAAGACCAATCATCTATCTCATGATTGTTGGCATAATAATCAAAACAATGGTAATTATCAGAACTTTAATCAAAGAGCAAGAGGTGGTAGATTTCAGAGAGGAAATTTCAGAGGTAGAGGTGGTAGGAATTCTTTTGGAAGAGGTGGAGGAAGAAGCTTCCAAAATCAATCCTATAATAACACCTACTACAACTATGCATCAGATCAAAAGGAGGACTCAACTCTCATTATGAATACATGTGAAACCTCACATGAGGACATGAGAGTGTTCTATATTGATTCAGGATGTAGTAATCACTTAAGTGGAAATATTGCTTTGATGACTGACCTAGATCATAATGCAATTAATCATACAGTGCAGACAGGTGATAATACAAAGCATAAGGTAAAGTCAATTGGTTCAGTCAAAGCTAAGGATGGGAGCACTCTTCTGAGTAAGGTACTCTATGTTCCCACAATTCCAAAGAATTTGATCAGTGTAGGTCAAATTGTGGAAAAAGGATATGAGGTAAGGTTCACAAATGATGGAGTTTATGTGGAAGACCCTAGTCAAGGGTATAAACAAGTTATTGCAGGAAAGAAAGAAGGAAGGCTTTTCACATTGAAGGTACAAGGAAATGTTGGACATGCTATGTTCACATATGGAGAGCAGAAGGTGTCAGAATTGGATCTTTGGCACAAAAGACTTGGACACTTTAATGAAAGAGGTATCAAAGAAATGATTAACAATGATTCAGTGCTTGGAATGCCTAACATTGCAGGTCAACACATGACATACAGATGTGAGGCATGTCAATTAGGTAAGGCTCATAAGCAATCCTATTCCAAGCATGGATTTATGTACTCAGAAAGACTTGAATTGGTGCATACAGATGTGTGGGGTCCTTCAAAGGACTTTAGTATAAATGGTTCAAGATATTATGTCATATATGTTGATGATGCTACCAGGTGGATCACAATTTATGTGATTAAGGAAAAGTCAGAAGTGTTTAATACATTTAAACACTATCATGCATATGCAGAAAGGATTACAGGTCAAAAATTGAAGAGACTAAGGTCAGATGGAGGGGGAGAGTATTTTTCAAATGAGTTCAATGATTATTTGTGGAATGCAGGTATAAAGAGAGAAGTTACTTGCAGGTACTCTCCTCAACAAAATGGGGTAGCAGAAAGAAGAAATAGGACTCTTGTTGAGTTTGCAAGGTCCATGATGAAAGAGAAGAATTGCCCAAATTATTTGTGGGCTGAGGCTGTTAATACAGCTACATATTTGGTTAATAGATTGCCTTGTAAAGCTTTGCAGGGTATGACACCATATGAAGCTTGGTGGGGTAAGAAACCTACCTTGGATCATTGCAGAATATTTGGATGCTTGGCATATGCATATGTGCCATCTCAATTGAGGCATAAGTTGGAGCCTAAGGCAGAGAAGTATGTATTCATTGGTTATGATGATAAGCAAATGGGATACAGGTTGTGGAGTCCATCCACAAAGCAATTTATTGTATCCAAGGATGTTACATTTGATGAGCAAGGTACTTGGTATGCAGGTAAATATAATGGACATGCAGATGATGAAGAAGTAGTGGAGCAAAGGAAAGGTAAAGCAAAGATTCAATTACTTGATGAAAGTGAGAGTAATGAAGTGCAGATTGAAGTGGAAGAGAGGCCAAGGTTTGATCCAGAATGTGATGAACCAGAGACCTCAAGAAGTGCAGAAGTTAGGAGATCATCTAGGCACAAATGGCAACCTACAAGGTATAGCTATGACACCTCATTCTTAACTACTAAAGATTATGCTTATTTGGTAAAAGCAGATGAAGACCCTTCTACATATGAAGAAGCCAAAGGGAAGAAGAATTGGGAAGATGCTATGCAAGAGGAGTATGATGCATTGATAGAGAATCAAACATGGGATTTGGTTCCTAAACCTAATAGTCAGAAAATCATTGGTTGTAAGTGGGTTTACAAAACTAAAAGGTTTGCAGATGGAAGTGTGTCTAGGTACAAAGCTAGACTTGTTGTGAAAGGGTATGCACAGACATATGGAGTGGACTATGATGAGACTTATAGTCCTGTGGCAAAGATGACAACCATCAGGACACTCATTGCAATTGCTGCTTGTAAAGGTTGGAAGTTGTCTCAATTAGATGTTAAAAATGCTTTCTTGAATGGTTACATTTCAGATGAAGTCTACATGGAGCAACCAGATGGGTTCAAAGATCAAGTGAGTCCAAATTATGTGTGTAAGCTCAAGAGAGCTTTGTATGGGTTGAAGCAAGCCCCAAGGGCTTGGAATTATAGGCTTGTAAAATTCTTGAATGATCTTGGATTTCAAGCATCAAAGGCAGATAGTAGCTTGCTAGTCAAAGCAAGTGAAGATGGGTTCATTTATGTGTGTATTTATGTTGATGACATAATACTTACAGGAACAGATGATAAGGGGATACAAATGATCAAGAAGCAGATGGAGAAAGAGTTCAAAATCAGTGATTTGGGGAACCTATCATTCTTCTTGGGAATGGAGATCTCTTATACTCAACATGGAGTATATGTGACCCAAGAAAGGTATCTTAAAAATTTGCTAACCAAATTTAAAATGGAAGATTGCAGGGTTGCACCTACACCTTTGGAAGTGAACCATAAATTGTCTAGGTTTGGAGGAGAAGAGTTCAGAGATATGAAACTCTATCAAAGTTTGGTTGGTAGCTTGATTTATGCTACATTGACAAGGCCTGACTTATCATATGCAGTTGGTGTGCTTTCACAATTCATGCATTGTCCTAGAAAGGAACATTGGATTGCAGGACAAAGAGTACTTAGGTACATCAAGGGTACACTCAGAGAAGGGTTGTACTATGGGTTTACTTCAGATACAAGAATCAAGATATATAGTGATGCAGATTGGGCAGGTAATGTGGATGATAGAAGATCAACACATGGATACTTGTGCTATGTAGGAGACAAATTGATTTCATGGTGTTCCAAGAAGCAACATACAGTTGCTTTGTCATCTACAGAGGCAGAATATAAAGGTATGGTGGAAGCTGCAAAAGAGGTAATATGGCTAAAGACACTTTTGAAAGTTTTTGATGTGATTCAGAGTACTCCTATTATTTGTGGAGACAATATGAGTTCATTATACTTGGCAGCTAATCCTGTATTTCATGCTAGAACTAAGCATATTGAAATACAGTATCATTTTCTGAGAGAGAAGGTCATTGAGAAGGAGATTGAAGTCACACACACTCCCACAAAAGATCAAGTTGCAGATATGATGACAAAAAGTTTAGATGGACCAAAACTACAAAGATTCAAGGATATGGCAGGAATCAAGAAGATAGAGAAGAACCTCAATTAATGATTGAGGGGGAGCTGTTGGTGCATGACAATCATCAATTGAAGGATTATGGAGAAATGAAGACAAGGAGTCAAGAAGAAAACAAAGTCAGGTGATTGAAGGAAGGAGATATTCAGAAAAATCAAAAGACATGTACACATATGTACATTAGCTGACTTATATCTTTGTTTAGTCATACACTTGTATATATTCATCTATAAATATGTTGGAAAATGTCGGGCAAGTAGAGTAGAAGAAGATTTGAGAATAGGGAGAGAGAAATTAGTGTCATTAGACACATGAAAAGTGAGTGAATTGTCTATCCTCACTGAGATGTAAATTTTCTGAGAAATCGAGAATTTTTGCGCCCGATATTTTGCTGTCTGCTCCTTCTGTGTCTAATCTTTTGAGAAATCCTTTTGCACGTATCTAAGTCCATAGCTAATCTATCTATGGCTAGAATTTGAGAGGTTAATTGTAATCAGGCTGTGAGAATTTTGGTTAGGAACATTCATATGTAAGAATGTTCTAAGAGTCGAGAAATCTGGCGCACATTTCATCTTCAGTGAAATGATCATTGCTCAGTCTACAGTGTAAAGTTTTACACAAGTGAGGGCTCAAAATCTAAGTTGAAAGGTAAGCCATCTATGGCTAAAAGATCTTGATCAAACGGGTTCAGAGTTGGGAGAACCAGTGCTAAGAAGTTGCAGGTGTCAAAGTCGCCATTGCAGAGAAGCACTTTCAGACATAGGTAAAGTGTTTCACACATTTCTCAGTGTATGGTTAATCTTTTTGAGAGATTTAACTTGGTAAAGTTGCGCAACCTTAAGGCGAAGTGTTGTGCAAAGTTTTATCAAAAACTTTACAGGATTGATTAGTCAATGAGTGACTAATCTGCAGCAGACTTTTCTGAGAAGTTGATTTTTCAGAACTTTCAATTTTTCTGATAATTTGGTGAAGATTCTCTAAATTAGGTGGAGTCTAAAGTTGATCTTGATATAGAGGTGATCTAAATTCAAGGTCAACTTGTTCTTTTGGAGATTAACACTCTCCATCAATGAAGACATGTGCACACGTGATAGAAAATGAAGTGAGTTAGCTATTCAAGCATGAGAAAAGACTAATACTACCCGCACCTACTGAAAAACTGGAAGTGTTGCCGCAAGCCTCTTTTCAGCAGTTTTGGTTTTTTGAGGTTTTCTCTCAGCCCAGAACTCCGAACATAGGCAATAGGGTACTCGTTTCGAAGCTCTCGACGAGACGAATCCAACGGTGGTGGTTTCACTCAATTCTGACCACTCTGCTGCAAGTTATGGCAGAAACAGTGAATTACGGGAACTACTAACACCCGCGTTTTTGCTTCTCCTAGCTTACGCACGCACTACAACCACTCAAAACAAGGGGGAAGGGGTAGACAACAGTCCTACACCTGCATTTCAAGCATCACACACACATACATGAGCAAAATGAAGATCAAAATCAGCATGAAAGAGGCAAACTCGAAATTTTAGAAGTGCTCCTCTTCACAATGACAAGAAGTAGTTTACAATGAGTCACTTTTGACTTATATACTAGTGCCCTAAGTTTGGTCCTTTCACACAAGAGACCGGCACTTTATTCACTAAAATGCTAACTTCCTACTAATGTACATGGATAATTCACTAATCTTCTGAGGGGATGCATCTAGAGGACTCCTCTAGTGCATTTACAACGGAAAATATATACAAAAGTGGTTATGTTACAAAAAATTGTGTGTCCAAATCGGAAAAATTTTGGGGCCCGTCTTTTTTCTCTGTTTTCTGCGCTCTTTAGCTCTGCAACACTCTCCCCCTCTTCGTCTCTGTCGTCCCTTGACAGACTTTGCTTCGCGAACGCGTCCCTTGGGCTGTGTTGCCTGATTCTTGATCTTGCTTTTCTCCGCACGCTCCCCTTGGTCAGTATTGTCTGCAGTTAAACAGACATGCAGATTCGATGGCCTTCTTGATTCAAGCTCTACTACTCGAGAGCCTGATGTAGTTGTCTTGCCTGTTGACTCGGGTTGCCACGCACGCCACCAGTGACTAGGAATGTGATGTTCTTAGTCACCCTCTTCAACTTTTCAGCCTCTACCCCTTTCTTACTTTTGGTCCTACTCTGATGTTTGAAAAGTCCATGACTCGGGACCCTGGGGTTTAGCTTTGTAGCCTGGTGCGTGCCCCTGTGCAGAGATGGGTGTTGCGCCCCTGCGGGGCTTCCTGCAGAGATATGTTCTTTTTCTCTTCTTAATGAATAGTTTTGGACTTTGATTTTCTTCTTCTTTTCTTCTTGCTTGATTGTCCCTCTACAGACCGTCGAGGCACTTTTTTCCCTCTTTAGGAGGTTTTTTCCCTCGTCTTGTATATACGCCTATAACCCTAACGGGTCACTTATCTTTGTACATTCTAGTGGTGATACTTTTAGTATTGTGTGTTGTGCTCGAAGCTTCTTCTTCTTCCTTGTGTTGTTCACGTGCTCTTGCAGACCTCAAACTCCAAGAATTTGAGGGAGGTGGTTCTTGCAGGCTATTAGGTTGGTATATGAGTGTGTGAAGGCATGTGGCAAAATATCCATTTGAACACAACCACTTGGTGAACTTTTCTTGATGGCACATATCGGGTGGGATTTCCACCCTCTTGGGGGTCTTTTTGATGGAGAGTGTTAATATCCAAAAGAACAAGTTATTCTTGATGGTAAAGCACCTCTATATCAAGAACAATTCATAACCTCAACCAATTTTGAAAACCAATGCCAAATTATCAAGACTTGAGTTAATTGTGAAGAAACTCATTACACAGAAAAGTCTACTGCACTTAATTCACTCATTGATTGATCAAATGTGTAAATTCTTCAATGAAAATTTATACAAGGTGTCTCCTAAAGTTTTATGCACCTTCTCCAAGTTAAATATTTTCAAAAGAATCAGTAGATCTTGAGATTTGCTCCAAACAATGTACCTATGTCTGAAATTGTTCTTCTATGTAGTCGATTTTGACACGTGCAACTTCTAATGCATATTTCTCCCAAAGTAGACCCCGTTTCTTCAAATGATTTTAGCCACAAGTAGCTTACCTTTCAACCTAAAGAATGACTGCTTACTTGCTCAAAACTTTACACTGTCGAGGGAGATCTGATCAAAACATTGACCATTGGGATTGCACCTGTTCCTGCCTTCACTTCTTCACATTTACACATGTAAATGTTCCTGTCTTCAATTCTCTTAGCTTGATTACAATTAGACTCTCAAATCTTGACCATAGATGCATTAACTATGGACTTAGAAATCTGCAAAAAGATTTATGAAATGATCAATCACAGAAGGAGAGATGGAGAAAAGATTGCGACTCATATTTCAAAAGTTTTCTTCTATTCTCATGGAAAACATTTGATTGATGAATATCTTACATTCATCATACATATATTCTTCTTCTACTCATCTATTCTTATTCTATATGTCTTCTCTCATTTATGTCCCGACTCTATACTTGTATATATAGGCATATATGTACAAACTCATCACCATTACAAAGGTATAAGTGAACTAATTTCAAGCTTAATGTACATATATATACAAGTCTTCATCTTCTGACCATGCAATAATCTTCAAGCCTTAGAATTTGATGTTTGATTTATTCTTTGACTTCAAAACTTGTCCAAATCATCAGTTATTGATTGTCTTGCACCAAAAGTGCCCCCCCCCCCCAATCATCAATTGTGATTTTCTCCATCTTCTTTATACCGGCCATGTCTTTCAACCTCTGCAACTTAGGTCCATCCAAGCTTTTGGTTAACATGTCTGGAATCTGATCTTTTGTAGAAGTATGTATGACTTCAATTTCTTTATCAATCACCTTCTCTCTAAACAAATGATATTGGATCTCAATATGTTCAGTCCTGGCATGGAACATAGGGTTAGCAGCTAGACACAATGAACTCATATTACCTCCATGAATAGTGGGTGTATCTTGAATGATGTCAAAACTCTTCATGAAAGTCTTCAACCATATAACCTCTTTTGCAGCTTCAACCATACCTTTATATTTTGCTTCTGTGGATGACAAAGAAACTGTATGTCGCTTCATAGAACACCAAGAGATTAACTTATCTCCCACATAACATAGATACCCATAGGTTGACCTCCTATCATCAGGATCACCTGCCCAATCTGTATCACTATATATCTTGATTTTTGTATCTGATGTGAATCCATAATACAAAACTTCTTTGAGTGTACCCTTAATGTATCTTAGCACCCTTTGTCCTGCAATCCAATGTTCTTGTTGATATATTTAGGTAGTGATGTGTGTGAACACACTAGGACCGTCGGGGCACTTTTTTCCCTCTTTAGGAGGTTTTTTCCCCCGGCTTGTATATATGCCTATTGCCCTAATGGGCTACTTATCTTTGTACATTCTCTGGTAATACATTCAGTATTGTGTGCTGTGCTCCAAGCTTCTTCTTCTTCCTTGTGCTGTTCGCATACTTCCGTAGATGTCTAACTCCAACAATTGGTATCAGAGCAGGTCGTCGCTTCATCTAGGGCACCATCGACACTCCTCTAGTTGTAGTCTCCGAATGCACTATCACAGTGCTTGTGCAGGCTATTTCATCTTTTTGTGCCAAATATATATACTAGTTTCTGTTCGCTAGTATAAGCGTCTCGAAGTTTGCTACAGGTCTAACGGAATTTATCTGGGCAGTTATGTTCAACTTTTTGAGATACAATCAATTTTCTGCATCAAGGTATTTTAGTCACCGGCCATGGCTGAAAGCAATGATGTATTCTGTATGTTGGCTGTTGAGGATAAGTTGGATGGTACCAACTACCCGTTATGGGCTTATATGATGCAACATGTGTTGGTTGCAAAAGGACTGTGGAACATTGTGGAGGGTGTCGAAAAATGTCCTATCACACCTGCAACTGTTACAAGTATAGGTACTGAAGCTGATGTAGAAGGTGTCGAAGATGATGATATTCTTCATATTCCTGTTCGTGCTACAATTTCTTCTGCACCTACTGTAGAGCAGATTCGTTGGGATGGCAGAGATGCCTAGGCACATGCATTGATAGCTTCGTCTGTCAAACATGCCATTATTCCTCACATTCGCTCTTGCCAAATAGCTAAGGATGCTTGGGATACACTTACCACATTGTACCAAGCTAGGAATGAGGCTCGTGTTGCTTACCTCCGAAAACAGTTGGAGAGTGAGCACATAATTGAAGGTGATTCTATGGATAGTTTCCTAATGAAGATCAAAGACTTGAAGGAACAATTGATTTCTGCTGATGAGGTTATACCAGATAGCTCACTTGTGCAGACCGTTCTGAATGGTCTTCCTGATTCATATGAGAGTTTTGCTTCTACTCTTCGGTTGATGATGAAAGGCAATCCAAATGCCTTATCATTTGAGGAGTTAGTCTCTGTTCTGTTGCAGGAAGATTAGTCCAGGTAGAACATGTCCATTATGCGAGTTGTAGATCAAGCTTTCCTGGCTAGTCAGAAGGGCAAAGGAAAATGGAGCTCTTTGACTAGTAAGCAGAAATCTGCTAATTTTGCACATTCGAAGACGAAAGATAAAGATGAGAAGAAATCAGAAAAGCAGAAATTTTTTTGTAAGTCCTGTAAAGGGAATGCTCATATCATAAAGAACTATCCAAAACTGGCTGCTAAAGAGGCAAAGAAGAAAGAGGCTAGAATGGTTGTTGCAGAGGACTCTACACCAAAAACAGAGTATGCTAATCTTGTGCAGGAAGAAGAATGGGCGTTTACTACTGTTTGCAATTTTGACCCATCTTCTCATGAGTAGTGCATGTCTATAGTAGACTCAGATGTTTGGTATTTTGATAGTGGGGCGACCAAACATATTACCTCACAGTGTAGTTTCTTCTATTCACTCGAGCCTGCCTCTACAGGGAATACTGTTACATGCATCAACAACTCCTCTTATCCTGTTATGGGAGTTGGTAAGATCATTTTGACTATTGTTGATGGTAGTTCTTTCACTTTGTCAGATACTTTATTTGTGCCAGGGATCAAGAAGAACCTGTTATCACTTTCTACATTAGCCAAGATTGGCTTGTTTGTGAAATTTATTGATAATAGGTGTAGAGTTCATGATTTGTCAAATGGTGATGTGATTATTGCTTCTGGCATTTTATGTCGTGGGCTATATAAGCTCATAGACTGTGAAAGATCTGTAAATGATTTGGCATGTGCAGTAAATGATTCTCAGGCTATGTCAGATGCAAAGTGTTGGCATGCACGCTTTGGTCATCTGAATTTTGCTAGTTTGCTATGCCTATAAAAATCTGAAATGGTGTCCTCTTTGCCCAAACTTGAGGCACCTGGAAAACATGTTTGTGAAGGCTGTATTTTGGGCAAAATGCAGCGTTCTTCCTTTCCAGAAGATGGTTCAGTTCGGGCTACTCGGAAATTGCAGCTTGTACATAGTGATGTCTGTGGTCCTATGCAAACACCTTCTTTTGGGAACTATCTTTACTTCATGACTTTCATTGATGATTTTTCGAGGCATGCATGGGTATATCCATTGAAGGCAAAGTCCGAAGTGTTCATGTGCTTCAAACTTTTGGTTTTGGCTAAAAATCTATCAGCATGTAAAATGGCCACCCTCCATTTTGATTGAGGGGGGAATATATGTCTTCTGATTTTAATGCATTTTTGGCTGAACGTGGGATAAAACACCAGCTTACAGTGCTATATACACCTCAACAGAATGGAGTTGATGAATGAAAGAAAAGGTCACTCATGGAGATGGCGAGGTGTATGGTCAAGAGTCAGGCTTTACCACATAGTTTGTGGCTTGAGGCTGTCATGTGTGCAGCATATGTACTGAACAAGTCTCCCACTAAAGTGCTATAGTCTATCACTCCATATGAGGCTTGGCATGATTGCAAGCCATCTGTTGCTCATCTGCGTGTTTTTGGTTGTTTGGCATATGCATTCGCAAAAAATTGGATGATAAAGCAATAAAATGTATTTTTGTTGGGTACAGTTCTGAAAGTAAAGGCTATCGCCTGTATCATCCACAGACTAAAGGCATTCTGGTTAGCAGTGATGTTGTTTTTGTGGAAGATGCTATTCAGCCATTGCTTTCATGTACTACGGAGACATCTGTTAGCTCCAAAGATATGTATGATACTTTGCTGCCTCTTTTTACAGCTGGACAGTCTAGTGCTGGTCCCAATGAGGCAACTTCTCAGCCATGTGATGATGCAAATCATTCCATTTCTGATGTAGATTTACATGATGCACTAGTTGATGATAGAGCTGATATTGAACAGGAAAAAACTATGCCAAAATGGCAGGTGCAAACTTTGCGTGACAATAAATTAGATGCACCTCTGTCATATCGTACTCGTTCAGGCTCTCATAGTGCCTCTTTTGCATCAGATTGCTATGCTCTGGCTGCCTCTAGTGTGATGAGAATGAGTCTGTTTAGTTTGATGAACCAGAAAATTGGATGGCTATTATGCAATCTGAATATGATGCTATAATGAAGAATGGTACTTGGTCTTTATGTGACTTGCCTCCTGGCAAGAAGGCCATTGGCACTAAGTGGGTATACAAGCTGATGCGTAAACCAGATGGTACAATTGACATGTATAAGGCTAGGCTTGTTGCAAAGGGTTATGCACAGGAAAGAGGCATTGATTTTGATGAGACCTTTGCACCTACATGCCATATGACTACTGTTCGGAGCATCTGTGCACTTGCAGCTCATCATGGTTGGAATGTACATCAGTTGGACATTAAAACAACATTTCTGAATGGTAAGTTGCATGAAGAAGTGTATGTTTTTCAGCCTCGTGGCTTTGTGCAGGAAGGCATGAAAACCAGGTGTGCAGGTTAAAGAAGGCATTATATGGTTTAAAGCAAGCACCACATGCTTGGTATGAGAAGATACATGCCTATCTGATTGCACATGGTTTTGAGAACAATACAACTGAAAGCACCTTATATGTTAAGCGTGCTAATCATGTGCTTTTGATCATTGTTGTCTATGTTGATGACATGCTGCTCACTGGTCCTATTGAGAAGAATATTGCTGATTTTAAGGCTGATTTGCATTCCTCATTTGAGATGTCTGATTTGGGGTCATTTGCATCACTATTTCGGCATTTAGTTTATGCAAGTTGATGGTGGAATGGCTTTGTGTCAAACAAAATATATTGACACATTATTGCAGCATTTTGGCCTTGAAGACTATAAGCCTATTGCCACTCCTATGGAGACATGTTTTTGATTGAGTCTTCATGATGCTGGGGATGCATTTGATGCTATTCTCTATCAGCAGGCTATTGGATGCTTGATTTACTTATGCATTACTCGACCAGATATTCAATTTGCTGTCTCATAGATGAGCAGGTTTATGCATTGCCTAGAGTCAAGCATTGGCAGACAGTTAAACACATCTTTCACTATTTGAGTGGTACTCGACTACTTGGGTTGTTTTATCCCAATGGGCGATCACTATTGCCATATTTGCATGCTTTTTTTTACTTTGATTGAACTGGTTGCTATGACACTCGTGTGTCCACTAGTGGCTTTTGCTTCATGCTTGGTAGCTCATGTATATCTTGGTTGAGCAAGAAGCAGCCTACTGTGGCCACTTCTAGTTGTGAGGCTGAGTATAGGGAAGCTTTCACAATGACTGTTGAGTGTGTGTGGGTTAGATGCTGGTGTAGGTCAGATTTTTGCCACCACCATCTTCACTAACTCTCAGAGTGCATTCGCAGTTGCAAGGAACCTTGTGTTCCATGCTCGCACTAAGCACATTGAGGTGCATTATCACTATGTCAGGGAGAGGTTCTCTGCTGGGGAGATTAGATTTGCATATGTGCCCACGCATGAGAACATTGCAGACCTTTTCACGAAGGCTTTGCCTAGGGAGAAGTTTGAAGCTTTCCACAAAGCTTTGGGCTTACTTCCTTTTGTGGAGTGATTCCCACATAGGTTGGCACTTCCTTATACATGAGTGCCAGCTCCTTGTTCACTGCATCACTCCCAGGGGGGATTTGTTGATATATTTAGGTAGTGATGTGTGTGAACACACTAGGACTGCCGGGGCACTTTTTTCCCTCTTTAGGAGGTTTTTTCCCCTGGCTTGTATATACGCCTATTGCCCTAATGGGCTACTTATCTTTGTACATTCTCTAGTAATACATTTAGTATTGTGTGTTGTGCTCCAAGCTTCTTCTTCTTCCTTGTGCTATTTGCATGCTTCTGCAAACTTCTAGCTCCAATAGTTCTTTCCTAGGATAATGCATGAATTGAGATAATACTCCAACTGCATATGACAAGTCAGGCCTAGTCAATGTAGCATAGATTAGACTACCAACCAAACTTTGATATAGCTTCATATCCTTGAATTCTTCTCCTCCATATCTACTCAATTTATGATTCATCTCCATTGGAGTAGGTGGTACCCTGCAATCTTCCATTTTAAACTTGATTAGCGAATTCTTCAAATACCTTTCTTGAGTCACATATACTCCATGTTGAGTATATGAACTCTCCATTCCCAAGAAATATGACAAGTCTCCCAAGTCACTGATCTTGAACTCTTTCTCCATCTACTTCTTACAACTTTGTATGCCCTTCTCATCTATACTTGTAAAAATTATGTCATCAACATATATGCAAATGTAAATGAACCCATCATCACTTGCTTTAACAAGAAAGCTACTATCTGCCTTAGACACTTGGAAACAAAGCTCTTTCAAGAACTTCACAAGTCTGTAATTCCATGCCCTTGGGGCCTGCTTCAAACCATGCAAAGCTCTCTTGAGCTTACATACATACTCTAAATAACATTTATCCTTGAAACCTTCTGGTTGTTCCATGAAAACTTCATTTGAAATGTAACCATTTAGGAAAGCATTCATGGACATGCTAGTCACATTGCATCTCAAGAGCATCAAATGCAAGATGATGCCCATGACAATACTTCATTGCTTTTAGTGGATAAGATGAAGACGATCATGAAAGGGGATGAAAACATACTAGTTGGACTAAAAGAGCATGTGAGTGAATTAGAGGAGAAGTTAAATGGATTTATGAAAGGTCAAGAGGAGATGGACAAAATGCAGATTGCTATGGCTAAAAATCCAAGATCATAGGGGGATGATCTTGGGCTTGCATCAAGATAAGGAAGAGGGGAAAACTTCAAATCCAATTAGTTACGTGGTGCTTGTGAGCCACCAGAATGTAATATGTAATCCTGAAAAGTCGCACGCATACCGAAAGGGCGTAACGCAATAGTTGTAACTTTTCTGATTAATAAAAGAAGCGTGCGTAAGACAGATGGCATGTCGCCGGACTGTGGTCTGGGCAAATGCCTGAAGTGGAGCATAGCATAGTGTCCTGATTACTCTAAGTGTCTATCTCTCTGTTAATTAAGTTCAGCACTGTATTAAGTTTGATGAAGTATTAAGTTAAGCGACATTTCGATGACGCGACGAAGTGCGTGTTTATGTGTTTGACGATGAACAATGTTGTAATGCGCAGACAGATAGTAGTTGAAGGATAGTCTAAGTCATCACGTTAAGTCTATGAAGTAGTATATAACTGAAACTATAGAATCAGGAAAATACAAACAGGGCCTCTGTTTACAGACCCCTAACCATCCCAAGAACCCAGAATCGATTATAGATTAAACACTAAGTTTAACACTGGCGCCATCTATGGGAAATGGAGTAGCCAATTGAAGAAAAGGTTAAGGAGCGAAGAAGAATCCTTTGATATATGCCAGTAACACGTTCTGGTGAATCTTATCCCAAATACCGAAGTGATGCACATCCTTGGGCAGTTCCAAATTTGTAGGAACACCCTCTGGTGGTAGAAGTGAAGAACAATCAAGTTCAGTTGCAGAAGGTTCAATCCAACAAGCTAGTGGCAATTCCGGTGGCAGTTCGGTGCTGTGCAGAAGAAGTACTCCAGTGCATTCGGGTGACAGTCCGATATGTTCTGAAGATAGTACATTAGTTTTTGGTGGTATTTTGATGATGTTCGGTGACAATTCAACATTGTCCGGAGACAATTCCGTGATTTTCAGTGACAGTTCGGTATTTTTTGGTGACAATTCGGCGCTCTCCGGTGACAATTCGATGATTTTCGATGATAGTGCACTATTGTTCGATAGGAATTTATTGCATTCACTGTTTTTAGGTGCAAGTTTAGCCAATTTCGACACTAAGCTTGAGAAAGGCTATTAGATTTTGAGTTAAGTAATCGGTTCAGAGACATTTTTGGACCGGAAAATTGGCAAAGTGACCATACGGGTCAGGAACATCAAGAAATATGTGCCCAAAATTTAGGCAACATGAGTAGTTCACATAAGCAGCAACAACAACACCAACAACAACAGCAACAACAACAACAACAAAAACAACAACAACAGCAGCAACAGATTGTTCCACCGTGTTCGGTGCTAGCCGAAGTCACCTACACAAAATTTTGAGGTTTTTCGAGAGATGATCCTGACACGCATGTGCGGACACTTGAAATTAATTATGCAGTTTTGAATTACCCAGCAGACCCTACTTATAAAGCCATCGTGTTCCAGTCAACTTTGGTTAATGAAGCTGCTCGCTAGTTAATCGAGTATGACTTGAATCATTTCCGACAGTATGATGATGTGAAGGATGCATTCCTGCAACGATTCCGGTAAAAAAAAACCCAATAGAAATTTTTTATTATCTGTAGAATAATAGGCAAAAGCCACACCAGAATGTACAGGATTATGCCACTCTATTCCGGAGTCATTTACGACAGTTACCACCAGTGCATGCCAATCTACCAGACGACATCATTACTCAGTGGTTTATAAATGGATTAAACCCCCAATTGAAATAGATCATGATCATACATGTGTGGGAGGAATGACCTTGGATGCCGTAATCACTATGGCTTTACAGTTAGAAAATAAAGTGGGTGGATTCATTGAAGATCTAGAGTGGTTGAAGGCACCCAAGCATTCAAACCAGGATCCACTGAAACAAATTTATTGCACTAAATGTAAAAATACGGGACACAACAGCTCAACATGCGCTCTGAATCAGATGTATTGCGCCATTTGCCATACAGTGGACCATACTACGGAGACCTGTCCTTATAATGCAAAGATCCAGAGTCAAGCGACTGTCAATGCCATTATTAAGGAACAAGGGCAATCGGCCAGTCATTACGTACCACCACAAATGAGGAATACTCCTCACCAAGGATACAAGGGTTATAGAGGAGCACGGTCAACTAAATTTGGACAAACTCGGTGGAATGTGGGTCTGTCAAGTGAAGGTGCAGCTCCTCCACCACCTAAATGCCATTTTTGCAGTGAAATAGGGCATATCCATAGGTACTGTAAAGATGCGGCTGAGTACAACAAAAGGAAAAAGGAAAGACAACATCCTATGGCGAACGTGGTGTACATTTCAACAGTCGACACCCAAACAGATGCGGTACACAAACACGTTCGGGAAAGCAGTTACAACCAACTTCGGAGATTTTTGAACCTGGAATTCGTGAACAGCAGAAGGTGTTTACTAAAGCAAGTAAGTGGGCAACCCATGAACAAACTATTTTTCCCGATCCAGTTCTAGTAACGTAGCAAGGCATACCGTAGGTAGTATCAGAAGGTAGAAATCTGACCCAAATAGTACCGGAGTCCCCATCGGACACCATACCAAAGATAGCAAAATTTGATCCAATATGGGATGTCTTATCCAAGGCATCCATTACACTGCCATTGGGACAACTATTGGCTTTGGACTTGGCGTGCGTCAACAGTTCCAACAGCAGGTCAATCTAGGACCTTCATGTGCTCCTTCAATAGCCACAATTCAGCCTGAACTTGATCCGATGATGGATCATATGGTACCCTTGATTACGGTCTGGTATAAGAATCGTAAAATTACTCAAGTATTAATTGATGGAGGATCGAGTGTAAACATTGCAACAACAGCACTTTGTCAACGAATGGGATGGACACAAATTGAACTTGTCCAATTTTTTGTACGAATGGCTGATCAATCCCGAGTTCATCCAATTGGATTAGTACGTGATATTCCTATTACTCTTCAAGGAGTTGTATTTAAAATGACCTTTGTTGTTCTCTAATTACGCGAATCCAGCCTTGACTATGACATGCTCTTTAGATGACCTTGGTTAAAACAAGCTAAGGTAGTTCAGGATTGGTCAGTGCATGAATTGATTTTTAAGAATAACCACCGTAAATATGTCGTTCCACTGGATGACATGAAGCCTCGCGACTTGCATGCACGACCATATGTAGCCGAACCTGTACACATGCTCGATGGTCTTTCAGATGATGAAGAGGAAGCTTTCTTAAAGCCAACAAGGATCTGATGGTACTCGGAACTCTGGACTTACAAACGGTGGCCGATAACTGGAGTCCGGTAGCCTGTACGATAGTACCACTAACCGGTGAACCCGAATCAAGTGTAGCACAGACATTGGATGATACGATGCTACAACAATTGCTTCAGTCAGGTGACGACTTTGCCATGCCTCGGCAGTTCTACGTATCAGAAGGCCAATTGGTTACCTGTAGCTTAGGTGATGAAACTAATCCACGACCGGTGAAGATCAAGGTGGGACTATCAAAGACTTTCCAAGATAACTTGCTACAGTTGTTACGTGAATTCTCTGATGTGTTTGCATGGGATTACCGGGATATGAAGGGGTTGGACCCGCGTATCTATCAACACAGGGTTATGCTGAAACCAGATGCTCGGCCTATTAAACAACCCAGCTATAGGATGAATCCTCATTATGGGGCCCAGATCAAAGTAGAATTGGATCGATTGCTGAAGGTTGGGTTTATTGTCCCTATCGAGCATGTGGAGTGGATTTCCCCTATTGTCATAGTTCCTAAGAAGAATAAGCAACTACGGATATGTGTGGACTACCAGAAATTAAACGCAGCAACCGTACTTGATCCATTCCCTCTATCGTTTCTGGACACCATGTTAGATGATGTGGCAGGTCACGAGATGTACTCGTTTTTGGATGGATATAGTGGTTATAATCAAGTACGAATGGTGGAGCAGGACATTCCAAAGACATCATTTATAACCAATTGGGGCGTTTATGCGTGTACACTGATGTGGTTTGGTCTGTGAAATGCTCCAAGTACGTTTCAATGCTGTATGCAGGAAATTTTCTCTCCTTATTTAACCACATTCAGGAGAATTTACTTGGATGACTTCTCCTTATCGGGTGATACTTCGACACATTTGTACCATTTACGGTGCTGTTTTTCAAAGTGTTGAGAGTACCATTTGTGCTTAAACCCAAATAAATCTGTGTTCTCGATATCTTGTGGCAAGTTGCTAGGACACATTATTTCAAAACAGGGGATTCAAGTTGATCCAGATAAGGTGAAGGTAGTACTGGAGGCACTTGCTCCCACGACACCAAAAGAAGTGATGCACTTCTTGGGACAACTCCAGTGGCATGGACGACATTTACAGTGGCTTTCTCATCTGGCCACGCCACTCAATCGACTGATAAGCAATACTCCTCGTCAGTTTGAATGGACCGAGGCATGCCAACTCTCTTTCGACCGGTTGAAATCACTATTAATGCAGGCTCCTATTTTACAAGCGCCAAATTGGGAACTGCCATTTCATGTCTTTGTGGATGCATCTGACATTGCAATTTGCAGCGTGTTGATGCAGCAAGTGGAAAAATGGTTCCATCCAGTGTATTATGTGAGTCGTAGATTAGCTCCGACGGAGTGCAATTATTCCGTCACTGAATGTGAATGTCTCGGTTTAGTATATTCGATGAAGAAATTCTGGCATTATTTACTGGGACGTCGCTTCACCTTCCATGTCGATCATGCGGCTTTAGTGTACCTTGTTCACCAATAGCATTTGAGAGGAAGACTAGCCAGATGGGTATTGTTGCTCCAAGAGTTTGATTATTCAGTAGTACATCGACCAGGGTCCACACATGCACTTGCTGATTTTCTATCTCGGTTGGATTCCGGTGAACTTCCGGAAGGAGTTGACAATACCACACCTGCTATCTATGCAACTGAGACTGTACAGGATGATCAACAAGAATTGCTGGTAAAATCCTCCTATTATGACACTTTGATGCTTTTCTTGACCAGTGGATGTCCTCCCGGCACGACCTCTCTAGTTGCTCGTCGTAAACTGGCCATGTATAGTTGACGATTCTGGCTAATTGTATGGCAGTTATATTACATGGATCACTCGAGAGTGCTGCTATGATGTGTTCCCCCACACGAAATCGCTTCAGTAATCACAATGGCTCATTCTGCCCCAGATGGAGGTCATTTTGCGATTGATCTGACCCACCAGAAGATTCTGCAGAGTGGCTTATGGTGGCCTACTATGTACCGTGATGTGACCAAATATGTGCGACAGTGCGATGAGTGTCAGCGTTCGGGTCAACCTTTACAGCGACATTACTTTTCGCTTCAACCAGTTTTACCTCTCGAACCTTTTTAGAAATGGGGCTTGGATTTTATCGGACCAATCACACCTCCTGCGACACTTACCAGTAACATATATATTCTTACATGCACAGATTATGCGACGAGGTGGGCCGAAGCTTGGGCTTTACGATCAGCCACAGTTGCTGCGGTCGCTAAATGCTTGATGAAAGATATTTTTCCATGCTATGGTTTACCGTTGGAGATTGTGACTGATTAAGGTATGCACTTTGCAAACACATTAATGCAAGTGCTTACTAGAACCTTTCAGATTGTGCATAAGTTTAGTTCCCCCTACTATCCACGAGCGAATGGACTCGCTGAGAGCACCAACAAATCTCTGTTGAACATCTTAAAGAAACTGGTACTAGATTGCCCGGAACGATGGGACCAATTCCTACCTGTCGTATTATGGGCTTACCGTACAACATATAAAGTGGCGATCGGAACAACGCCCTTCAAATTGTCTTATGGTTTGGAGGTGATTGCCCCTATGGAACTCGTGGTTCCTAGTCTCGAGTGGCATTAGAGGAGAAATTACTACTAGAAGAATCTTTCCCTTTTCGGTTGGAGGCTTTACGGTCTTTGGATGAACAACGCCTCAAGAGTCTTCTGGTGTTGCAGGAAGTTCAGCTCAGACAAGCAAGAACTCACGATCATTTCCTTTAAACCCTCGTGTTTACCATCAACCAATTAGTGCTCTTTTATAATGCTAAATCTAACCGATCCGTCGAAAAGTTTAAATTGCCCTGGTTTGGTCCCTACCACATTGCCGAACAAGTGGGACCAGCAACTTTTCGGTTATCCACCCTAACTGGTACCCTTCTTCCTAAGGCGATCAATGGATTGAAGCTTCGTCCCTATTATCCACCGCCTTCATCCTCATGATGCGTGATTGGTATTTTTACTCCTTTTTTTCCACTGTTCTCCCTCGACGTTCCTATCCTTTCTGCATAATTTTGGTTGATCGATTGACCGTAATCTTTTAGTTTTCTTAACTAACCATGATTAGCAGTCGCCTTCTATATCTCCGATTTTGTTAATGCATGCATGTCACCATTATACCTGTATATTTCCAGCACCGTGTGATGATTAGGTTTCTTTTCATATGATTCTTCGAGTGTTTCTACTTAATCCTATTCTTCACGCTGTTATTCGCTATTGCATCCTTGTGTGCTTGCGACCTTTGTATTCCCTGTGCTATTGTGTGTTTCTGCTTGCACTATGGAAGCCCTAACAAATATTATCACCTTCCATGTTGGCCTCGCTCAGGCCGTGAGCGAGTTCCTGCGTGCTCGCGGTCTCTTGGCCTTCACTAAATTGCCTTGGCATTCAGTGGAGTGTCATCCCTTCTGTGTGCAGATAATCTCTGCCATATCCACCACGCCTGCTACAGAACAATGCTGGCCGCTGGCATGTTTGAACCCCCGCGTCGTTGTTATGCTGAGCACAGTCGCTGAGGGATTCCGTCTCCCTCAAGAGGGTCTAGTCGATGGACCTCTCCTTCCTATGGCGGCGATGAAAGAACTCTTCCCTAGGCACTCGTCTAACAAGTTTTCCATTTTATGTCGTCCAGAACCCGAGTGCACCATCCTTCAGTTCCTAGTAGCTGCCTTAAACCTCCACTTATGACATCTCTCGCCCGTTTTACTCCATGATCAACACTGCATCCCGAGAGGCTGTTAACTTCACTTCATTCTTTTTCCGGTGCATTCACCGTGAATGCCAAGCCATTTCGAAGCAATTAGCCAAGAATGAGATTCCTAGGACTCGATTGTTGCACCTGCTCACCTTTCTCCTTTCGGTGATCCAAGCAGAGCAACCACCCCCGGTGAACACTCTGCTCTTACATGAGGAGTCTACACAGATGCTGGAGGATGATGACCATGAAGATCTTCTCCACTTCTTCCGGTGCAAGCGCAGTCGCATCAGCCCATCCCAAAGTCAAGTGAAGGAAACAACCGCTGCTCAAGAAGTTGAAGTATTCCAGGATACATCCACTTCATTACAGGTAGAATCTTCCTAGTCTTCTCTTATTAAGCAGTAGGATCTCGATATCAGTATGGAAGATGTAGCTGAAACTTCACCACGGGATGAAGCGCAACAACGGGATGATGAGGCTGTGAAGGAAACAGTGCATGGTAGTACTTCCCTTATCTGTCATCCATCCTCCTCACAAGTAGCAGATGATCAAACAGACACGGCACAACAACTGCAAAGTGCTGAAGCGGCCACTACCGAAATTGCCGCTGTATCACCATCACTCCAACAAGAAACAAGCATTGTCCTTGTTCAAACACCTCTTCCTCCTCTGCCTTCTCCAACCATACTCCTTGCCGCTACTGCTGCTCCTCCCTCTTCGCCTTCAGCAGCAATCCGTGAGGTCTCGTCCAAAGTTCTATCTTCACCCAACTACTCTCCACCCTCATCTCCACACCTTCTTTCTTCTCAACCATCGCAGCCGACACCTTCTATTCCCACCCCTCTTATGTTCACAGAATTGGTGTCCATGGGCCAGTTCTTAATTCAGTTATCTAAGCAATTACCTCTTCAAATGAAGACAACAACCCAGACTATTCGTCAGGAGCTGCAAACTAAAGTAGACCTCTTGGAAGCTGATATCGCACCCCTCCAAGGAGAACTTCTTAAGCCAAAACAGATATTCACTCCCTACAAGTCCAAATTCAGCGATTGCACGAACAATTGACAGAGAAAGATCTTGTTATTGCCAAACAGGACACCGAGATTAATGGATTAAATCAAGAGGTTGCAGATAAACTGGATGCCATGATTGCGTTAGGCAACAAGTGTTGATATATTTAGATAGTGATGTGTGTGAACACACTAGGACCACCGGGGCACTTTTTTCCCTCTTTAGGAGGTTTTTTCCCCCCGGCTTGTATATATGCCTATTGCCCTAATGGGCTACTTATCTTTGTACATTCTCTAGTAATACATACAGTATTGTGTGTTGTGCTCCAAGCTTCTTCATCTTCCTTGTCACTTGTTCGCGTGCTTCCGTAGACGTCTATCTCCAATAATTGGTATCAGAGTAGAAAAGTATATACCAGTTTCTGTTCGCCAGTATAAGCGTCTCGAAGTCTGCTACAGGTCTAGCAGAACTCATCTAGGCAGTTCCGTTCAACTTTTTGAGATACAATCAATTTTCTGCATCAAGGTATTTTAGTCACCAGCCATGGCTGAAAGCAGTGATGTATTCCGTATGTTGGCTGTTGAGGATAAGTTGGATGGTACCAACTACCCATTATGGGCTTATATGATGCGACATGTATTGGTTGCAAAAGGATCGTGGAACATTGTGCAGGGTGTTGAAAGACGTCCTATTACACCTGTAACAACAGGTACTGCAAATACAGGTGTTGGAGCTGATGAAGATGGTGTCGAAGATGATATTGTGCAGATTCCTGTTCGTGCTGCTATTTTTGCTGCACCTACTGCAGAGATGCCCAGACACATGCATTGATACCTTTGTTTGTCAAACGTGCCATTATTCCTCATATTCACTCTTGCAGAATAGCTAAGGATGCTTGGGATACACTTACCACATTGTACCAAGCTAGGAATGAGGCTCGTGTTGCTTACCTCCGAAAATAGTTGGAGAGTGAGCACATGAATGAAGGTGATTCTATGGACAGTTTCCTAACAAAGATCAAAGACTTGAAGGAACAGTTGATTTCTGCTGATGAGGTTATACCAGATAGCTCGCTTGTGCAGACCGTTCTGAATGGTCTTCCTGATTCATATCAGAGTTTTGCTTCTACTCTTTGGTTGATGATGAAAGGCGATCCAAATGCCTTGTCATTTGAGGAGTTAGACTCTGTTATGTTGCAGGAAGATCAGTCTAGGCAGAACAGGTCCATTATGCGTGTTGCACATCAAGCTTTCCTTGCTAGTCAGAAGGGCAAAGGAAAATGGAGCTCTTCTACTAGTAAGCAGAAATCTGCAAGTGCTACACATTCCAAGAACCAAGACAAAGATGAGAAAAAATCAGAAAAGCAGAAATTGTTTTGTAAGTACTGTAAAGGGAATGATCATATCATAAAGAAATGTCCAAAACTGGCTGCTAAAGAGGCAAAGAAGAAAGAGGCTGGAATGGTTGTTGCAAAGGCCTCTACACCAAAAACAGAGTCTGCAAATCTTGTGCAGGAAGAAGAATGGGCGTTTACTACTGTCTACAATTTTGACCCATCTTCTCATGATCAGTGCATGTCTGCAGTAGACTCAGATGTTTGGTATTTTGATAGTGGGGCAACCAAACATATTACCTCGCAGCGCAGTTTCTTCTCTTCACTCGAGCCTGCCCCTACAGGGAATACTGTTACATGCGCCAACAACTCCTCTTATCCAGTTATGGGAGTTGGTAAGATCATTTTGACTACTGCTGATGCTAGTTCTTTCACTTTGTCAGATGCTTTATTTGTGCCAGGGATCAAGAAGAACCTGTTATCAGTTTCTGCATTAGCCAAGATTGGCTTGGTTGTGAAATTTGTTGATGACAGGTGTACAATTCATGATCTGTCAAATGGTGATGTGATTATTGCTTCTGGCATTTTATGTCGTGGGCTGTATAAGCTCATAGACTATGAAAGATCTGTAAATGATTTGGCATGTGCAGTAAATGATTCTCAGGCTATGTCAGATGCAAAGCTTTGGCATGCACACTTTGGTCATCTGAATTTTGCTAGTTTGCTACGCCTGCAAAAATCTGAAATGGTGTCCTCTTTGCCCAAACTTGAGGCACCTGGAAAACATGTTTGTGAATGCTGTATTTTGGGCAAAATGAAGCGTTCCTCCTTTCCAAAAGATGGTTCAGTTCGGGCTACACAGAAAATTGCAGCTTGTACATAGTGATGTCTGTGGTCCTATGCAGACACCCTCTTTTGGAAATTACCTTTACTTCGTGACTTTCATTGATGATTTTTCTAGGCATGCATGGGTATATCCAGTCAAAGTAAAGTCCGAAGTGTTCATGTGCTTTAAATAGTTTTTGGTTTTGGCTGAAAATTTGTCAGCATGTAAAATGGGCACCCTCCATTATGATCGAGGGGGGGAATATATGTCTTCTGATTTTAATGCATTTCTGGCTGAATGTGGGATAAAACACCAGTGTAGAGTGCCGTATACACCTCAACAGAATGGAGTTGCTGAACGAAAGAACAGGTCACTCATGGAGATGGCGAGGTGCATGGTCAAGAGTCAGGCTTTACCACATATTTTCTGGCTTGAGGCTATTATGTGTGTAGCATATGTACTGAATAGGTGTCCCACTAAAGTGCTGCAGTCTATCACTCCATATGAGGCTTGGCATGATCGAAAGCCATCTGTTGCTCATCTGCATGTTTTTGGTTGTTTGGCATATGCACTAGTGCCTGAACAACATCGTAGAAAATTGGATGATAAGGCAGTAAAATGTATTTTTGTTGGGTACAGTTCTGAAAGTAAAGGCTATCGTCTGTATCATCCAGAGACTAAACGCATTCTGGTTAGCCGTGATGTTGTCTTTGTGGAAGATGCTATTCAACCATTGCTTTCATGTACTAAGGAGACATCTGTTAGCTCCAAAGGCATGTATGATACTTTGATGCCTCTTTTTACAGGTGGACAGTCTAGTGCTGGTCCTAATGAGGCAACTTCTCAGCCTTTGCAGGTTTCATATGATGATGCAGATCATTCCATTTCTGCTGCAGATTTACATGATGCACTTGTTGATGAGAGAGTTGATATTGAGCAGGCAAAAACTATGCCAAAATGGCTGGTGCAGACTTTGCGTGATAGCAAATTAGATGCACCTTTGTCATATCGTACTCGTTCAGGCTCTCATAGTTCCTCCTTTGCATCAGATTGCTATGCTATGGCTGCGTCTAGTCTCTGTAATGAGAATGAGCCTGTTTCTTTTGATGAAGCACAAAATTCAGAAAATTGGATGGCTGCTATGCAATCTGAATATGGTGCTATAATGAAGAATGGTACATGGTCTTGTTGATAGGTATAAGGCTAGGCTTGTTGAAAAGGGTTATGCGCAGGAAAGAGGCATTGATTTTGATGAGACCTTTGCACCTACATGCCATATGACTACTGTTCGGAGCATTTGTGCACTTGCAGCCCATCTCGATTGAAATGTACATCAGTTGGACATTAAAACAACATTTCTGAATGGTGACTTGCATGAAGAAGTGTATGTTTTTCAGCCCCGTGGCTTTGTGCAGAAAGGGCATGAAAACCAGGTGTGCAGGTTAAAGAAGGCATTATATGGTTTAAAGCAAGCACCACGTGCTTGGTATGAGAAGATACATGCCTATCTGGTTGCACATGGTTTTGAGAACAGTCCAACTGAAAGCACCTTATATGTTAAGCGTGCTAATGATGTGCTTTTGATCATTGTTGTCTATGTTGACGACATGCTGCTCACTGGTCCTATTGAGATTTGCATGCCTCATTTGAGATGTCTGATTTGGGGCATTTGCATCACTATTTGGGCATTCAGTTTATGCAAGTTGATGGTTGTCACTCTAGCACAATGGTGAGTACCAACGTGAGAAGATTCACCTTATAATTGTCAATCCGTTGAGACGTGAGGACTAGTATGAAGACTATGAGCAAGTGAAGGCACAAGTGTGTGAGTGAGAAGCACACAAGCATGCACACACATACACACACGCGCACACAAGGCAAGAACAAGGAGAGGAACAATGGAGTTCTTTGCATTAGTCAAAAAGTCTCTTACATAAGCTCAATTCACAAACAATCTAACCTCAAAAATGAGCTCTCTAGCTCTTTTTATAGTTTTGTAACTAGCTTTGGTCTTGTCTAGACCTAGTGTCCAGCCTAGTTAAAAATTAGGTTCTAGAGCCTATTTGAGGGCTCAAACGGAGTCCAAAAATTATGAAAATTGATATGTAGCTAATTCTAATACTCCTCAAGCTTGAGGACTCCTCGGCTTGAACAAAATGGAGTCTATTCTACCAAAAACAGAATTTACAATGTTTGTGTAGTGATTAAAATCACTTGAGTTGTAAATGGTCCATGGAAAAAATGATTAGGCCTTGTTGTCGTATTGTGCATGACTGCTCCGTTGTACCTGTATGCTCTTCATATGAACTGAATGCCAACACTCCCCCCTTCCTAGCATTTGTCGCCCCTGACAGACCTCTGTTCTATAGGGTGGTCGATGTAGTATTGGATGACATTGGTGGCTAATTCATGTTCTCCTATCCTTAAGCCTCTTGCTAGGTCAGCTTCCAATGCATCCCAATTGATTGCACCGGGGACCTCTGGTTGCGGTGTGGTGTAGTACTCGGAGTACATGGCTTGTTCACAAGCAAAGAGATGGAGCAGGTGTGTTGGCTTAGGTGCAAACACCTTCGAGTGATACTCCCAGAAACCTGATCTGAACATTTCTTCGAATGTCTGTTTGTAACATGTAGGGAGGTATTTGATGCGTGCATGCCAAGCGTAAGCCACACGAATACTGGGGGTGGTGCTCATGTCATACACCAAATCGTAGTTTCCATTAGTGAACCCCGGTAGACGTACCTGTGGTGCAGCTGCATTTCTAAAGGTTTTCAATACTACCTGCATCATATCTAAAATCTTAAGCATCATTTGAGCTGCCACATCTGGCATGGGCTTCAATCGTGGCATCCAATGTCGAATTGTTCCCATCATGTATGCTACTGACGGTGGTCCCTGTGGTGGCGCAATGTATGGATAATTGAGCCATTCCTTGCATTGTGCATTATTCTGGACCTTTATGTTGAATGCTTTCCATGAGCGGCGTCGTGGAACAGGGCCATAGCATGGATTATAGAGGAGATGTAATGGCGCATTGTTCCAGGTGCGGAGCATTTCAGGATAGGTTTCAAGAAGTTTCTGCCGCCATGTTGGTTGACGGATCTTGCCTTTTTGCACCTCTAGGGGAAGGTCTTCGGGTTGAAATTGGGTTGCGAAGGACGGTATCTTCCCTGTGACTCTCTGTATTTCTGCGTTATAATCTGCCAAAATGATATAGTAAGGCCTGTATTGGAGTTCGGATGAGAGGATAAGGCGTCTCGATGACAGGTTTTTGAAGTAATTGGATTGTAATACCGTCTCTTCTATGACTCTCATAGCCTGATTTTGCACGACGGTTCGCTCTTCATGTGAACTCCCGATCTCCTCCACTTGTCGTAGCCATGGGGGTCGTGGTGCTTCAAATGTGTCCTGACCTTCTTCTGTTTGTTGACCTCCTGGGAAGGGTTGTGGGTCGTATTCTTCTTCAAATGTTTGTTCCACAGGAATTTGTACTATTTCTTCGTCGGTGGGAGCCTCTGGAGGGGAAGGTGGTCTCTCATATTGTAGTAGTCGTGCTTGCAATTCGGTGACCTGTTTCTGGAGATCTTTTAAGGCCTCTGAGTTTGTGAGAAGTGAAGCCGCAGAGGACGTGGTTTGAGAGGCAGCTATTGTTTCTTTTTGGTGTTTCTGCTTTAGATGACCCAGTTCCTCTGATAGCTGGTCATGTGCTTCAAGCAGCATGGCATAGTCTTCCAATATGATCTTGATATTGTCGGGGGTCACTGTTTGAAACTTTGATGGGCTGATGGATGCCCCTGGTGTGCTCTCGATGGCTGCTTCTAAGTTCTCTTGGTTCTGTTGCTGTAGGCGTCGATTCTCCTCGTGAGCAGCTGCAAGGTGTCTTCTAAGAAGTGCCATATTTTGTTGAAGTCTTGAATTGCATTCTAGTTGTGTTTTTAGATGGCCTTCCACCACTTGTATTGCTTCTTGGTCTGTATTCTACAACTGTACTTCCAATACACTATGAGCCTCTTGTAAAGTTTGGAATTGTGTATGGAGGCGGTCATTCTCCTCTTCTACTGCAGCAAGACGATTTTGTAGCACCTCGGAGTGCTCTTGCAGTCGTGCGTTATGTTGCTGGAGCTGATTGTACTCTGTCCTTATCTGTGATATACATGTGAGCATGGTGTCCAATGCATTTCCTATGGATGATGGTGTGGTTTGTACAGTGGAGGATGCACGGGAAGGGGATTGGGGAAGGGGAAGAGTGAATGATGTGTCTAATGGAGATGTGTGTGTCGGTGAAATTGGTGGGGGGGAATGGGAGAAGGTGGAAGTGTGGGGGGTGGGGGAGGTGCCGTGGGTGGTGAAATGTCCATACTTTCAGGAGTGGGTGCGAGTGTAGGGTCTACCATGTACATTGGAATGGTAGGTGGTGTGTGTGTGAAAGTGGTGAATAGATGAGAAGTGGGGTGGGGAGCTGAAAATAAAGGGAATGGTTGAGACCTGGGTTGAAAAGTTCTAGCAAGGAAGTTATGGAGGGATTGGAGAAGTGGAGAGATGGGGGTTGGGGGTTGAGGTCGTAGAGGCGGGGAGGGCATGAAAGGTGGTGTGGTAGTGGGGAAACCCATGAATATGGATCTAGAGTCAGGATGACCTATGGCTGAGGGCATGGGGGATGGTTGTCCTAGGGCAGGCTCTATGAGCAATTCGGTGGATTGTGTAGTGATGGTGGTTGCTTCATAGATTGGGTTTTTGAAGGTGGAGAAAAGGGTTGAACTAGAGGTGGGAGTACGGAAGATGAAGGATTGTTCGGTGGGTTGAGTGGTCGAGGTGATCTCCACGGCTTCTGTTCTAGGGGGCGACGGTGGGGGTGTGGGTGGTAGTGGCTCGGTTGATTCAGCATGGGTGACTGGGTGCTCTCGGCTAGTGGTTTCTACTGCTTGGGAGGTTGTGTTAATGGGTTCGAATGTAGTAGTCGGCCCTTCTACCGTTGTAATGGGGATCTGGATCTTTTTTACCTGATCGTGGTCGTGTTTGGAATCTTCGTGGATCATATTGAGCTGGAGACCTCCTAATGGCGGTCCGAACTGCTTCTACTACCCCATATGTTTCTGCCATTAATAAGAGACCTTCACTATATTCTGAGTCAACTCCCGCTTCTTCCAAAAGCTGAGTCATGAGTACTCTACTACTCTGTTCGGTGAGCAGTTGTTGCGAGCGCACGCGTTCCATGATCTGATACAGCCTTCGGAGTTCTGCTGTATAAGCTGGGGCTTCAGTGGTCTCCTCTTCGTATGCTCCTTCTTCTTCTAGGTGTCCTTGTTGTTGACCTTGCTGATCGTCACTCCAATGTACATGGCGACCGTCTGTGGATTTTCTTCTTCTTTGTGAAGATGTGCCTTGTTCTTCGGTATCTGAATAAAATTCTACATCAGAGAGTTGTGTACTTTGTAAGAATGCTTCGAAGTCCTGGGGATCCATTCCTTCAACATCTCCAGTTGCAGCAAATTCAAATTCAGGTGGAGCCGGGGGAGCCGAAGGGGCAGCTTGTGTTGTAGTTTTAGATCCAGACCTGGGTATTCTAATGGTAAAAGGAGGTACAGTGGCCTCCCCTCGTGGCGATACTTCAAGAGTAGTCAGAACTTCACGTGTCTGAACACAAGGGATCGAACCCCTCATGCGCTTGGATTGATGTGTGGACGTCTTGAGCTTCTTAAACATTTGTAATTGTGCCCAAGTTAAGGCACGTTCAATGGGTACATCGTATGCTAAGCACCGGTAGATAATGCGTGTGATAGCACAGCAACCGTTCACCACTAATTTCCTAGAAGACCTTTTATTTGCTTCATACAACTGATCTATAATCCATACAGGAAGCTTAATTGGTAACGCACCTGTTTCCGCTAAGTAGAGAGCGAACCAAATTCTTTTGTGCGGTTGTGTGAAGTGGTCTTGGCCGGGAAAAGCAAAATGTTGCATGCACATACGGAGAGGGATGGACACGTTTGGTGTGAGTGCTGCCATGTCTTTAAGCTTCAGTAGTTTCCTATCCTTCATGTTAGTAGGAACGAGAGCATCCTTCTCAGAAGGTACATGTGTGCCGTGCATATTCAAAGCAGAGCTCACCAACTCCAAGGTAAGTTCAAACCTCTTTAACTCGTTGTTGCCGAGCAAGGAAGGAAGAACAAATGATCCTGGTTTGTCCTTTTCTTCACTAGCTTGTAATGTGGAGACCAAATAATAGCATCGGAGGAGATCCGGTTTAGGTAGTGGTGCTTCAAAGTATTCTGCTAGCCCTGCACGTTGCCATATGGTCTGGAGATCCTCTATGTTCTGTAGAGTCTCAAACTCCTTGGAGAAAAATTGGAATCGAACCCATGATTTGTCATACTCGCACTTAGACTCCCATATATACTTGGCCTCTCCTAATGGACCTGGCATGCCACTGAACCAATGAGAATTGGCATGGACTCTTTCTGTGATCCCTGTGGGTGGATCCGGTACCGGGATCTGCTGAAGGTGTTGCAGTTCCACAGGTCGTTCAGTTGGTGGCACATCAACAGGTAGACTATCCACATCAATTCCTGCAGTAATTATTCCTGGCTGTGAGCTTGGACCTGTTGCTTCTGCCATGAGAGTGCTTGTAGTTGCTGATGCTTATCTGCTAGAAGAAGAGAGAGGCACATTAGCATTGCATTGGAAACAAGATGTTATGGTGTTCCCTCCACAATACCAACATGACATTCCAAGTGGTTAGAGGTTAGTAGGTGAAGTGTTCGTGATGTGTGTACAAGTGGGTTAGTAGGTTAGGGTTCACTCTAGATGCATACTTTGGTTGTGCAATGTTCTCAGAATGCACCTACATCTGAGGAGAAGGATTTACAGAGGTGGGTCAGGGGGTTTGATATGGGGTTTAGGTCTCCAAACTTTGATGCGAGAATCGTTGCTTTTATTGGCGATGATGTGTGAAAGTTTGCGTACTGGAGTGTGTTGGGTTTGGGACCTTTTGGGTACCCATTTCCAAACATTCTGAGGCGTGACCGAGAATGTGGTGGTGTGGAGTGTAGATGTTTGCCTTTGGATGGGAGCCAATAGGACTCGTGAGTGCTGGTTTGATCTAGTGTTTGGAGGTGAAGTCATTTGAGCTGGTAAGCAGGTCTTGGGCACCCATATTTGTCTAGCTTTTGGGATCGCCTTCATTGACTGCTTTGGAACCCAAATAGAAATGGTTTGTCTAGATTGATGCCTCTTCCAGGTGGACTCCTGGAAGGACCAGGATTCGATGCCTCTTCTAGCGGCCTATGTGCTTGATTTTCTAATTCAATTGTGATGTGGTTTTGGCCTACCCATGCCTGAAGAAGTCCACTTCTTAGGTTGAGGCTGACCGCATGATCATAGATCCAGTCTTGGCCCAGGACAAGAGGTTCGATAAGATCCTCGTCATCACACACTAGCACTTTGACTGCCATTAGCACCTCTTGAATGTAGAGGGGAAGTTCCACCTCACCAATGCAAGGGGTTTCCACACCTCCCAATCCTATGAGATATGCCTCTATAGGATTGATTTGTAATTGCAGCTCTTGGCAGTAAGAAAGTTGAACTGCACTAGTGGCTGCCCCTGAGTCAATTAAAGCTCTCACTGTCCTTACACTCTCTCCTTGTCCTACTTCTAGGGTTACAAAAGACCGTCGGTCGATTATTCTATGGGAACGTCCACCTGAAGCCTCGCACATGGCCATAGGATAGCCTACCGATTCTTGAGTGTCAGGCATAGGCTGGTCTCTACCTTGTCTCCTCAATTTCATTCGTCGGGTGCGTTCTAAGGCTTCTGCCTGTGCTTCTTCTCGAATTCGTTTCTCTTCTTCTTTACGTTTCTTGGCAGTGTTGAGTCGATTTAGCATCTCTTCAGTCAGGGGTTCTTAATATAACTTGACTCTGCATCCACTTATGTAACTTGGTAGAATATCACCCTCTAGAGTGGCTAGTTGAACTGCTCCACTTGTGGAGATTCTATTGATAATCATTGGCCCGTAACCTCTCTTCTCTAACTTCCGTGCATGTTGCTTCAAGGTGTAGACTAAGACTAGGTCTCCTGCTTTCAAGCCCTTATCCTTGACGTGTGCATCGAAATATGCCTTTTGCCTCTTCTTGGCTGCATAAATTCTTGCTGCAGCCCTCAATCGTGTTTCACATAATCGTTCAAGATCGAAGATTCTCGAGGACAACTCATGGCCTGTCCAATCATGCTCTTGTGCTACTTTCAAGGTTGGTATCAAAAATTCCAATGGTAGCACTGCATTCTGGCCAAAAACCATTTGAAAGGGCATGGCTTGGAGTACCGTTTTATAGGCAACTCTGTATGCCCAAACAACATGGTGTAGCTGTTTGTCCCAATCCGAGCGTTTGTTATTCACTAATTTGGTTAGCACATTGCATAGAATCTTATTTGTGCTTTCGGCTTGTCCATTATCTTGTGGGTGATAGGGGGTAGACTTCTTGTGTATCACCAAGAACTCTTGAAGAAGATTTTCAATGACTTCATTCAAGAAGTGAGTCCCTCTATCACTTACTAGCTCTATGGGTAGCCCGTATCGAGTGAACACATTCTCAAATAAGAATTTCACGGTCGTTTGGGCATCATTCTTCGATGTGGCTTTCACTTCTACCCACTTGGTTAGATAATCCGTGGCCACAATGATATACTCAGCATGTGAACGCTTAGCTGGGGGATTAATAGGACCAACAAAGTCTATTCCCCACTTAGAAAATGCACGTCCACCCATCATAGGTTTCAGTGGCATCTCATCTTTGCGTATAGGATACTGAGTTCTCTGACACACCTCACACCGTTTCACATAGGTATGTGCATCCATGTGAAGGGTCGGCCACCAGAAGCCCGCAAATAGTATTGCCTTGATCACCCGATCTGGTCCAAAGTGCCCTCCTGCTACACCTTGGTGAGCAGTTTCCAAGATCTTGTACACATGGTGTAGCTCAATGATGAGTAGCACCTCCTTTAATGTCAATCCGGGAAGACGTGAGGATGGTATGAAGACCTCGAGCAAGTGGCAACACAAGTGCGTGAGTGAGAAGCACACAAGCATGCACACACATACACACACACGCGCACACACGGCAAGACAAAGAGAGAGAATCAATGGAGTGCTTTAGATTACTTTCACAAGCTCTTACAAGTTCGTTTCAATTACAATCTACCCTCAAAAATGAGCTCTCTAGCTCTTTTTATAGTTTTTGACTAGCTTTTGGCCCTGTCCAGACCTAGTGTCCGGCCTAGTTAAAAATTAGGTTCCAGGGCTTATTTGAGGGCTCAAACGAAGTCTAAAAATTATGAAATTTGGTACGATGGTACTTCTAATACTCCTCAAGCTCGAGGACTCCTCGGCTTGCACAAAATGGAGTCTAATCTACCAAAAACGGGATTTACAATGTTTGTGTAGTGATTAAAATCACTTGGGTTGTACATAATCTATGGGAAAAAATGATCTGGCCTTGTTGCCGTATTGTGCATGACTCCTTTATTGCTTTGTATGCCTCTGGCCTTGTTGCCGTATTGTGCATGACTCCTTTATTGCTTTGTATGCCAACACTCCCCCCTTCCTAGCGTCTGTCGCCCCTGACAGACCTTTGTTCGCGCGGGTGGTCGATGTAATATTGGATGACATTGGTGGCCAGTTCATGTTCTCCTATCCTTAAGCCTCTTGCTAGATCGGCTTCCAATGCCTCCCAATTTATTGCACCGGGGGTCTCTGGTTGCGGGGTGGTGTAGTACTCTGAATACATTGCTTGTTCACAAGCAAACAGTTGAAGCAGATGTGTCGGCTTTGGCGCGAAAATCTCCGAGTGGTACTCCTAGAACCCTGATCTGAACATTTCTTCGAAGGTCTGTTTGTAGCAGGCGGGGAGGTATTTGATGCGTGCATGCCAAGCGTAAGCCACACGGATACTGGGGGTGGTGCTCATGTCATACACCAAGTCGTAATTTCCATTGCTAAACCCCGGAAGGCGTACCTGTGGTGCGGCTGCATTTCTAAAGGTCTTCAGCACCACTTGCATCATATCTAAGATTTTAAGCATCATTTGCGCTGCTACATCTTGCATGGGCTTCAAGCGCGGCATCCAGTGGCGAATGGTCCCCATCATATATGCTACCGATGGTGGTCCTTGTGGTGGCGCTATGTACGGGTAGTTCAGCCATTCCTTGCATTGCGCATTGTTCTGTACCTTGATATTAAATGCCTTCCACGACCTGCGGCGGGGGACTGGACCGTAGCATGGGTTGTACAGGAGGTGCAACGACGCGTTGTTCCATGTGCGTAGCATTTCTGGATAAGTCTCTAAAAGTTTCTGCCGCCATGTTGGTTGACGAATCTTGCCTTTTCGCACCTCTGGAGGAAGGTCTTCGGGTTGAAATTGGGTCGCAAAAGTAGGAATCTGACCCGTGACTCTTTGTATTTCTGCATTATAATCAGCCAAGATAATATAATATGGCCTGTACTGGAGTTCCGATGAGAGAATCAGGCGTCTCGATGACAAGTTCTTGAAGTAATCTGATTGTAAAACAGTCTCCTCTATGACCCTCATAGCCTGATTTTGCACTACGGTGCGCTCTTCATGCGAGGTCCCTATTTCCTCCACTTGTCGTAACCATGGCGGCCGTGGTGCCTCGAACGTGTCCTGCGCTTCTTCTGTTTGTTGGCCTCCTGGGAATGGTTGCGGATCATATTCTTCATCAAACGTTTGTTCCACAGGAATTTGCACAACTTCTTCGTCCGTGGGAGCCTCCGGAGGGGAAGATGGCCTCTCATATTGTAGTAGGCGTGTCTGCAATTCAGTTACCTATTGCTGGAGATCTTTTATGGCCTCTGCGTCGGAGGGAAGCGAAGCTGCAGAGGGGGTGGTTGGAGGGGCAGCTGTTGGGCCTTGTTGGTGTTCCTGCTTCAGTTGTCCTAGCTCCTCCGATAGCTTATCATGTGCTTCGAGCAGCATGGCATAATCTTCCAATATAATCTTGATATTATCGGGGGTCACTGCTTGAAACTTGGAAGGGCTGATGGGTGCCCCCGGTGTGCTCTCAATAGCTGCCTCCAGGTTCTCTTGATTTTGTATTTGCAGACGTCTGTTCTCTTCCTGAGCAGCCGCAAGATGGCGTTTAAGTAGCGCCATATTTCGCTGAAGTTTTGAGTTGCGTTCCAGCTGTGTTCGTAGGTGACCTTCTACCACCTGCACTGCTTCCTGATCTACGTTCTGTAGCTGTACCTCCAATATATTATGGGCGTCTTGGAGGGTTTGGAACTGTGTGTGGAGGCGAGCGTTCTCCTCTTCTAGTACCGCAAGGCGGAGCTGTAGTGTCGCTGAGTGCTCTTGCAGGCGTGCGTTTTGTTGCTGGAGCTGAATGTAATCTGTTCTTAAATTTGATATACAAGCCAACATGGTGTCTAATGCATTACCTATAGATGAGTGGGGGGTGTTTACCGTGGAAGATGCATGGGAAGGGAATTGGGGAAGGGAGACAGTGAATGATGTGTCTACGAAAGTTGTGTGTGTGGGTGAAATTGGTGGAGGGGGAATGGGAGGAGGTGAAACCGTGGGTGGAGGTGCCGTGGGTGGTGAAATGTCCATCCCTTCAGGGGTGGGTGTTAGTGTGGGGCCTGCCATATACACTGGTATGGTAGGTGGTGTGTGTGTGGAAGTGGTGAATAGATGTGAAGTGGGGTGGGGAGCTGAAAAGACAGGGAATGGTTGAGGGCCTGGTTGAAAAGCCCTAGCAAAGATGTCCTGGAGGGATTGTAGAAATGGAGAAAGGGATATCGGGGGTTGGGGTCGTAAATTTGAGAAGGGTGGAAAGGGTTGCGTGGTAGTAGGGAAGCCCATGAATGTGGATCGGGGGTCAGGATGACCTGTGGCTGAAGGCATTGGGGATGGTTGTCCTACGGCAGGCTCGGGAATGGTTTCGGTGGGTGGTGTAGTGATGGGGTTTGCGTCAAAGACCGGGTTATCAGTGGTAGAGAATAGGGTGGCACTGGAGATAGGAGTACGGAAGGTGAAGGTGGGGTCGGTGGGTTGAGCAGTCGATGTGGTTTCCACTGTTTCTCTTCTAGGAGGTGATGGTGGGGAAGTGGATGGTAGTGGTTCGGTGGACTCCTCATGGGTGGCTGGGTGCTGTTGGCTAGCTGTCTGGGAGGTTGTTCTGATAGTTTCAGGTGTAGTAGTCGGCTCTTCTGCAACTGTAACGGGAATTTGTATATTTTTACCTGAGCGAGGTCGTGTCTGGAACCTTCGTGGGTCATATTGAACTGAAGGTCTCTGAATGGCAGTGCGCACAGCTTCTACAACTCCATATGTTTCTGCCATCAATAAGAGACCTTCCCTGTACTCTGAGTCAACTCCCGCTTCTTCCAATAACTGAGTCATAAGTACTCTGCTGCTCTGTTCAGTGAGTAATTGCTGCGATCGTACTCTTTCCATAATCTGATACAGCCTTCGGAGTTCTGCTGTATATGCTGGGGCTTCAGTGGTCTCTTCTTCATACGCTTCTTCTTCTTCCGGGTGTCCGTGTTGTTGACTTTCCTGAGTGTCACTCCAATGGACATGTCTACCGTCTGTAGACTTTCTTCTTCTTCGTGAGGATGTGCCCTGCTCCTCTGCCTCTGAATAAAACTCCACATCAGAGAATTGTGTGCTTTGTAGGAATGCTTCGAAATCCTGGGGGTCCAGTCCTTCAGCCTCTCCAGTGGCAGCAAATTCGAATTCAGGTGTAACAGGAGGAGCCGATGGGGTAGGTTGTGTCGTAGTGTCAGATTCCGACCTGGGTATCCTAATGGTAAAGGGAGGTACAGTGCCCTCTCTTAATGGTGATGCCTCAGGAGTAGTCAGGACTTCCCTTGTCTGGACACACGGGATCGCGCCCCTCATGCGCTTGGACTGATGTGTGGATGTCTTGAGCCTTTTAAACATTTGTAATTGTGCCCAAGTTAAGGCACGCTCAATGGGGACATCATATGCCAAGCATCGATAAATGATGCGTGTGAGTGCACAGCATCCGTTCACCACTAATTTCCTAGATGCCCGTTTGTTTGCTTCATACAACTGATCTATAATCCACACTGGTAGCTTAATAGGTAACGCACCTGCTTCCGCCAAGTAGAGAGCAAACCAGATCTTCTTGTGTGGTTGCGTGAATCGGTCTTGACCGGGGAAGGCGAAATGTTGCATGCACATGCGGAGAGGGATGGACACATTTGGGGTGAGTGCTGCCATGTCTTTCAGCTTCACTACTTTCCTGTCCTTCATGTTGGTGGGAACGAGAGCATCCTTTTCTGAGGGCACATGCGTGCCATGCATATTTAAAGCATCGCTTACCAACTCCACAGTGAGTTCAAACCTCTTCAACTCGTTGTTGCCCAGCAATGAGGGGAGAACAAATGATCCGGGTTGGTCCTTATCTTCATTAGCTTGTAATGTGGAGACCAAATAGTAACATCGGAGGAGATCGGGTTTAGGTAGTGGGGCTTCAAAATATTCCGCCAATCCTGCTCGTTGCCATATGGTCTGTAGATCTTCGGTGTTCTGTAAAGTCTCGAACTCCTTGGAGAAAAATTGGAATCGCACCCATGATCTGTCATACTCGCATTTAGACTCCCAGATATACTTGGCCTCACCTAATGGACCGGGCATGCCATTGAACCAATGAGAATTCGCATGAACTCTTTCCGTGATTCCTGTAGGTGGATCTGGCACCGGGAGTTGCTGGAGGTGTTGCAACTCCACTGGTCGTTCAGTCGGGGGCACATCCACGGGTAGGCTATCCACATCAATTCCTGCAGTAAGTATCCCTACTTGTGAGCCCGAACCTGTCGCTTCTGCCATTTTTCTTCTTGCTTTCTGATTCTGTGAGAATATAGAATCATGTGTTAACATCGTAATGGACAAAATAAATCCGTTGTTGTCCCCGTTACAACATTAACATGAGGTAGATGGTGAGTTAGTGGTTAGTAAGTGCACGAAGACAGTGAGTGTAGTTAACGTTTGTGTATTCCTAGGAGACTAATGCCGTTAGTAAGTGGGGTGAATTTACAAATCGGGGTCGGGGGGTTTATTACAGATCTTAGACTGCCAAATGCAGTGGATGGGCTTTGCTTTCGGTTTCGTAGAGACTCCAGAGAGCTGTGTCGGTGTCGCTGTTTGGGAGTGGGGCCTTTTAGGGACCCACTTATAAGTGATTACATGCATGCTCATGGGTCTTGGTGTGTTCCTAAGTGTTGAGCACGAGGGAATACTGGTTGTACTCGTAGATGGGTTATGCTGCATAGGTTGTGGCCTTGGTGTAACTACTTGTGCCCTCAAGCAAGCCTTAGGCACCCAAATTTGTCTAGATTGTGGGCTTGCCTTCATCGACTTCTTGGGCACCCAAATAGATTTTACTTTAGCAGAAGAATTTCTGACAGACTTCTTATTAGCGTCGTGTTGTTGGTTACTAATAAGAGGCTTTGCCCGTGTAGTTGACGGTGGTGCGCCCGGTCGTTCGCCTTTCCGCACCCACACCTGGTTTATTTTCTGGGACATTTTGCTGCGCAGGTATTTTTGATCTCGGACATAGGTAGTACTCTGCTTCTTCTGCTTGTGATCCGCCTTTGGTTGCTGCCTCCTTCTGGCCTTTGGAAAAGAAGGGAGTTCCGTTGCATCCCTGACTCCTTTTTTGCAATTATCATTCCTCTGCAACACAGGGTTTTGAACAAGAACAGCATGGTCATCTTCATGTGTACCCCTGGAAGGACCAGGAGTCTGTGCCTTTCCTAGCTCCTTGAGTGCTCCATTGTCTAATTCTACTGTGACTCGACTATGATTGAGCCAAACCTGGAGAAGTCCACTTCTTAGGTTTAGATTGACTGCTTGGTCATAGATCCAATCCTGACCCAAGACGAGAGGTTCAGTGAGATCCTCATCTTGACACACTAGTACTTTAACGGTCAGTGCCTCATCGTGAATGTAGAGGGGAAGTTCCACCTCGCCCATGCAAGGGGTTTCCACTCCTCCCAATCCTATAAGATATGCTTCCACAGGATTGACAGTCAATTGTAATTCTTGGCAGTAAGACAATTTAACAGCACTAGTGGCTGCACCTGAGTCAATCAAGGCTCTTACGATCCTTGCACTCTTTCCTTGTCCTATATCTAAGGTTACGAAAGGACGTCTATCAATTATCCTATGCGAGCTTGTTCCTGCAACTTCACACATGGCTATGGGAAATCCTTGGTCTGCATAGTCATTCGCTCCAGGCTGATCTCTACCTTGCCTTCGTAATTTCATCCTTCTGATGCGTTCTAAAGCCTCTGCTTGAGCTTCTTCTCTAATTCTCTTTTCTTCCTCTTTGCGTTTCTTAGCAGTGTTGAGTCGGCTGAGCATTTCCTCCGTGAGGGGTTCCTGGTACAACTTGACTCTGCATCCGCTAATATAGTTAGGGAGAACATCACCCTCTAATGTGGCCAATTGTACTGCTCCACTTGTGGAGATCCTATTGATGATCATAGGTCCGTAGCCTCTCTTTTCTAGCTTCCTTGCGTGTTGTTTCAGTGTATAGACTAAGACTAGATCTCCCGTTTTCAAGCCTTTATCCTTCACGTGGGCATCAAAGTATGCCTTCTGTCTCTTCTTGGCTACATATATCCCTGCAGTGGCTCTCAGTCTTGTTTCTCCTAATCGTTCAAGGTCAAAGATCCTAGAGGAGAGCTCATGACCTGTCCATTCGTGCTCTTGTGCTACTCTCAATGTGGGGATCAAGAAGTCCAAGGGTAGCACAGCGTTTTGGCCGAAAACCATCTGGAAGGGGGTGGCTTGGAGTACCGTTTTATAGGCAACTCGGTATGCCCAAACAGCATGGTGTAGCTGTTTGTCCCAATCAGAGCGTTTAGTGTTCACTAGTTTCGTCAATACATTGCATAAAATCTTATTAGTGCTCTCAGCTTGTCCATTAGCTTGAGGGTGATAAGGGGCAGACTTCTTGTGTATTACCAAGAATTCTTGGAGCAGATTTTCAATCACTTCGTTCAAGAAATGAGTGCCTCTATCGCTTACAAGCTCTATAGGTAGCCCATATCTCGTGAATACATTCTCAAACAAGAATTTGGCAGTTGTTTGAGCATCTTTCTTGGTTGTAGCTTTTACCTCTACCCACTTGGTGAGATAATCTGTTGCCACAATGATGTATTCCGCATGAGAACCCTTAGCTGGGGGATTAATAGGACCTACGAAGTCTATTCCCCACTTAGAGAATGCACGTCCACCCATCATAGGTTTCAGTGGCATCTCATCTTTGCGTATAGGATACTGAGTCCTCTGACAGACATCACACCGTTTCACATAGGTATGTGCATCCATGTGAAGGGTAGGCCACCAGAAGCCCGCAAATAGTATTGCCTTGATTACCCGATCTGGTCCAAAGTGTCCTCCTGCTACACCTTGGTGAGCAGTCTCCAAGATTTTGAGATATTCACTTTCATGGACACATAACCTCAGGTAACCATCTTTACCGCGCTTATATAGATTATCACCTATGAGTGAATAATCCAGGGCTTCTTGTTCTAAACTCCTTTTCCTAGCTAGAGTCATGTCTGGAGGGAATGTGTTTGTCCTCAGGAACGATGCTAGTGGTTCGCTCCAATCTGGCACAATGGATACTTGATAAAGAGTGGCATGTTCCACTGGTGGTTTAGTGCAACAGATTGGGCATTCCTTGCACAACTTTTGGACATCAGCTTCCATAGTTGGCCAATGTACTCCGAGTCTCCTTAGAGTCTGTAACGTTCGTTGCTTTGAATGGTGTTGCTCTAGTGCACCTACATGTGCTAATTGCAACCATTTAGAGTACTCATCCTCTTCTACGCAACAAGCCAAGATCCCTTGATCTGTGTGCTTGTACATGCTTCCTGCCATGATATGGTACTTTTGGGCTTTTACGATCTCTCTATTCCGTGTGTTTACGACTGGATGATTAGGCCCGTATGTCAATACTGGTACCAATGGCTTAGCCCAATGCGGTACAACTTCCAAATTAAACAAGTAAGCATCAGGAAGGTCATCTGACACTCCTTGTGGGGCTTCTCCCGATGTGAGCCTAGAGAGGTGATCTGCTCTCAAGTGAGTCCTCCCTTTCCTTACCACAACCTCAAAATCATATTCCATTAGCAAGAGAAACCATCTCACTAATCTTCCTGTATTGCATGGCTTGTTTACAAGATATAACAATGCCTGATGATCAGTAAAAAGTTTAAACTTATTTGCAAGCAAATAGTGTCTAAATTTCTTGACTGCATATACCATGCCTAATCCTTCGCGCTCTGTAGTGGTGTAATTCCGTTCAGCCGCATTCAATTGTCTACTGGCATAGGCAATTGGAAGATCCATATTACCTTCACCAGTAGGTTGTGCAAGCACACATCCTATAGCATAATTGGATGCATCAACATGAACATGGAATGGCTTATTCCAATCTGGTGTGGTCAAGATTGGTGCTGAACACAATCTTCGTTTAAGCTCCTGGAAGGAATTCTCGCATTCATCCGTCCACTCAAAGTTAGTCAGAAGTCCGTACATGGGCTTTGCAATGACAGCATACATGTGTATAAATCGTCGATAATAACCGCAATGCCCCATGAAAGCTTGTACTTCCTTGACATTCTTTGGCCTAGGTAGCTCTGCTATGGCTCTCACTTTCTCTTCGTCGGTAGATATGCCATTCTTTGACACTATGTGTCCTAGAATCTTGCCTTGCCTGACCATAAAAACGCACTTTTCTGGGTTTAGGCAGACTTGATATTCTCTACATTTGTCAAAGATTTGTCTGAGTTCAGGAATATGGGTTTGTCTAACGTTGGAATGAGCACAAAGATCATCAACATAGACTTCTAAACTCTTCCTTAGGAACTCCTTAAACACATGGCACATCAGTCTCTGGAAGGTAGCTGGTGCGTTGGTAAGCCCAAATGGCATTACTCTAAAAGCAAAAATGCCCCATTCTGTGGCAAAGGCTGTCTTATGCTGATCCTCTGGAGCTATGGCTACTTGATTGTAGCCAGAAAATCCATCAAGGAAGCTGTACACTTCCTTGCCTGCCACTCTTTCTAAGAGATGTTCTGTGATGGGAAGCGGATAGTTATCTCGAATCGTGGCAGCATTAACCTTTTTCAAGTTAATGCACACACGCAGCTTGCCATTCTTCTTGGGCACCACTACGATGGGGGACACCCATTCAGTGTGCTCAATTTCGTAGATAAATCCAGCTTCAACCAGTCTATCTATCTCTTCTTTGATCTTAGCAGCATAATTATCGTTATATGTATAAGGCTTTTGCTTCGAGGGTTTAGCATCTGAGGTCATGGGAATAGTGTGTGAGCATATGTCTGGGTCAACCCCTTTCAAATCCTTGTAACTCCAAGCGAATACATCTCTGTATTCTCTTAGCAAGGCAGTCAATTCATGCTCTTCTTCTTCTGTCAGGTCATGGCCTATATACGTGCATCTCTCCTCTCCTTCTTCTATGGCCACTACTATTTTCTTTGTGGTTTCTTTGTTATCATAGGCCTCTCCTGATTGTGCCTCTCGTTTAGGCATTCTTATCATGACTCTCCTGTCATCTATCTCATACTTCTTAAAATTTTCGGGGACCTCAAACAAAGATTCTTCCTCTTCTGGTGAGGCTTCTCTCTTCTTTCGTTTCTTTCCTTCTTCCTTTGGGGTCACATGCGTTGCTAATCTTACATCATTTGTAACCTCTCCATGCCTCTGGGTTTGAAATTCTACCTCATGGAAGTATTCTTCATCTGATGCAAATGGTGGATCCATAATGATTGACTCTAGATCGGAGTCACTTGCATCCTCAAATGCATCAGGGCTAGGTTCGCATTCTTCTAGAACTGCCTCTCCCATGATTGGCTCTATGGAGAAGACTGAAATGTCATAGCCATCCTCATCACAGTGAGGTGTCCATTGTTCTTCATTGATGGCTACGTCCATTGTTGCTAAGATTTCTGCCCAACCGTGAGGTTCAAATTCTTCGTCTGGAAAAACTACAGGTGCATAGGCTGGGTCTTGAATGGGTCTATGAGTTTCGTTCGCACCTACCTCTCTGGCTTTCTCTCTCTTCTCTTCTTCTACTGCTACCTTGCACATCCATAAGTGGGTGTCTTCATGCATCCATGAGGATCCAGACCCTATGGAATGCACCGATTCTGTGTCATCTTTAGCTCTATGGATGGGATTCCACTGGATAGGAGGGACATCTCTATGAGAATAATCCTTGAGATTGACTTTGGTTGTAACACCTAAGTGCTGCAGGTACAAAGAATTGGTCCCCCAATCCTGTACCACTTGCAACTGTCGCATGAATGGTCTTCCCAAAATCATCTCATAGGCATGATTTTTGCTGAAGTCACATATGGCAAAGGTATGTTCAAACTCGACACCACAAGTGGTGAGAGTTATTCCTTCTAGCAATCCTAGGGGTCTCTCTATGTGACCATCTGCCATTATCAATTTCATTCTCGTTGGCCTGAGTGCTGGCTTGCCCCAACGCTTCCATAAGGAGGTAGTGGCAATTGCAACTCCTGCACCTGAGTCCAAAATTGCCTTCGTGGTGTAGTCCTGGTAGGTGATGGGAAGATAGGTGTTCCCTTCTTCACCTTCACACATATCCCCGATCTTATCCAAGGGAATTTCTGGCACTGTCCTATGGGATCCTATCTGGGAACGAGGTTTTGCTATCTCTGGTACTTGTTTGGCTACATGTTTCCATAATTCAGGTCTAACCTTGAGTAGCTCTTCTAACCTGAGATTACACTGCACATTAGTGTTCTTCACTACCTCTGTGTTCCTAGGAATGACTGAGTCGTCGTTCCTTACCATGACTGTGGGTGCTCTCATACATGTGGACTTTGCTTCCCATGGGCCTGTGAAGTGGGGTAGCTCTTGTATGGAATTAGACTCAAAGTCTAATCTCTCGTGAGACTGAACACTCTCATGCTCCCCGTAAATAGATGGGATGTCTTGTGGGAATTGGTCGTGTGCATCGTCCACAAGTTCAAAAGGAGGGGCGACCTCGCTTTCGTTATCCCATTTGTCTTCTTGAATCTCTCGTAGGAAGTCTGGTGCAAACCGATTCATAGAAGAAGAAGTGTCTGGCTCCGTAGAATTGGGCGCACAAGCAACCTGTGAAGGAGGGCTGATTCTATTGTTGACTCTCTCCTCGTTCTCGCAAATGGCTGGAGCACAAGCTTCTTGGGGAGGATTACTTATTCTATTACTTTTCCGAACAGGCTCACACATTCCCTGAGAAGGAATGTAGGCAACCTGTGGAGGTACTTGAGCTTTCGAGGGGGGCTCATCTGCCTTTTGGGGGGGAATATAAGCTTCTTGAGGAGGCCCACGGGCTTCCTGAAGAGACTGGCTTACCCGTTCTCTTGCCCTTCCCTTTCTTTGAGGGGTAGATTCCTTTTCTGGCTGTGCTATTGGCCTCTCTATTCTTTCTACGGAGGGGAAGTTGTCCGGTTTAGGGGCATTGGCCACATACACTTCTGATTGGGACTGATTCCTGTTTTTGCTTGCTTTTTCTTGGTCTTGATTTTTTTCTTCCTTGTCAGATCTTGCAATTATCCTCTCTAACTTCTCTAGGAATCCATCCAAGTGTAATTGCGTTTTGGCTGAGCCTGAGTAATTGAAAAGGCGACTGGCTTCAAACATAGTCTGAGCCAATGCGACCATTTTCGCGCATAGTTTGGTTCTTTCTATCTCTAGGTCAGCTCTAGGATAGCACTTGTCATGATCCGTGACGTTTGGCCCTTCTTGGATTCTGGCCTGATATGCTTTAAGCATCATGTCTATGTCTTCGGGAGTGGGATCAGCTAATACCGATCCTGTTTGGGGTGGTGGGTGGGTTACGTGGGCTGTCTTAGAGGGTGGAGGGGTGGAGGGTGATGGGGATGGTAGCGGTGGTAACGTGTGAGAGTGCGGTTGAGATGTGATCTCTATGATTTTAGCCTTGGTTTCTCGTAGACTTTCCTCAAGTTCACTCATCTTCTTTGCCCATTGCCTTTTCATACGTTCGCGGCTTTCTTTCCAAGCTCTTGTTCTCTTTTTATTTTGGCTCTCAGTATCGCTAGCCTCTGGACTCTTTTCCTGGCCTACCCCTTGGTTTTGCTGCAAAGCTTGAGCTCGAGTGACTACCTGTACTGGTGCAGTGGAAGTGACACTTCCTGAGGAGTCTACCACTAACCCAACAACGTTGATAGGGGTGATTTTTGGCATGCTATTGGGGTTCTTAGGGCAATCTCGTAAGAGATGCTCTTTTCCGCAGTCTTGGCAAAAGCCTTGGATAGTCACGGACTGAGTTTGTGTAGGCGGAGGTAAGGGACAATCACGAATGAGGTGATCACCTTGGCATCTGTAGCACGGCCCTCTTGGGAATGGAGGTCTGACTTGCCTAGATTGAGGCCTAGGATTGGGGTTTGTATACATGACGTTCGTGTAATCTGATTCCCAACTAGGTTCGTTCGGCTCTTCACTATAGTAGGACTCACCATGTTCTGGAGACTGCATGTAGTAAGCCTGAGGGCTATCCACATGGGTAGAATCAAAGCTATGATCACTTGGGTCATTTTCAGAGATCAAGGATGTTACAGGGACTATAGCTCTATTCAGGTTTTCTTCTGCAACAGCATACTTTACCGGAATCACATTAGCTGGGGCTGGGGTTTGTTGTGCTAGCACAGGCTGAGGCCTTTATTGGTTTTGATATTGAGGTTGGAAATTTTGTTGTGGCCTGCCATATGGTTGTGGAGGGTACTGGTTCTGGTATCTGCCTTGTTGGTAGGGCTGAGGGTAGGGTTGCCTAACCGCCTGCTTGTTGTATGGGCAGTCTTGTGCGGTGTGGTTGGTGTATCTCCGTTCTATGGTGCAGTACTGGCTACTAGGGTTTACATGGGGTTGAGCCATAATGGGACAGACGTTCGCCATATGGTCACCACCGCATGTATAGCACCTTTTCACAGGAGCAAACCTTGGAATTTGTTTGCTAGTCACACCTAATTTCTGAGCTACTTTTTCGGCCAGTTCCTCAATTGATGTGGCTTGTGTGGAAGATTGACTAGATGCACTATCTGAATCTTTGTAAATTTTGGACAGCTCTAGCTCTTCTCCTAGGTTATCTTCAATGTCAATGCACATACGTACACACTCTTCTATAGTCCTAGGGTCTTTCAGATACACATAGGATCTCAATTTTGGACTCAACAATCCGTCAAGGAATAAGGCTACTTGTTTAGCAGATGTGGGTAGCTCCGATATAGGGCACCTTTCAAGATATTGTCTAAATCTTCTTCCGACAAGTCTCACAGTCTCTTGAGGGGTTTGTTTGAAGCTGTGAATCAGTGAGGAGGTGTTGTGCCTTATGCCACTCTTGGAGAACTCAATAATAAATGCTTCTAGGAGTTGGTCTATGCTCCTGAACTGGCGCTCATCCAATGGTTGAAACCATGTAAGTGCCGTATTCCTCAGGGTTAGACCGAAGGCATTGTACTGCGTGAATAGATCCTCAACTTGTTCGGCTCTCAAGACTTGCTTGAACTCCGCCACATGATCATAGGGATCTCCTGTGCCGTCAAAGTAATTCTTCATGGACTTAACTAGCTGGGTGGGTCTCAAAGTTCTTGTGTGCTCCCTAGGTCTCGGCAGAGGGAATCCATCTACATTTCTTTGGTTCCTGTGGGCTCTATGCATCTCGGGTTCTACCCTATTCGTCTCGGTTCTCGTTCTTTCTCTGCCCACTGGGTTGGCAAAACTTACTTCCGGTCTATCTCTACTTCTGTCTCTTTGCGTACCATGAGCTTGGGAAGTTCTAGCCCCAGGGTGACCATAGGATACATTTGATCTAGGTTGGGGGAAAATAAATTCGCCCTTCCAAGTGTAGGCATGTCTATCATTTTCTGTCACCCCAAAGATCCGTTCTGAAGCATGATCTAAGTAAGTCACTCTACCTGGGCTGTCCGGATCCTTAAACTCATAGATCATGATATTTCCTATGTCTGTTGGCTGATTAGACTTATACCTCCAAAAGGCTTCATCAGTTTCTCGATTGAGGAGCAACTCTATGCTCTTGTTGTCTTGGGGAACCCATTCAGGCGTGATAATCCTAGTGAGAACTGATTTACGGTTCTAGGTTCCACTCCCATGTTTCCTTGTTCCAAGTCACCTAAGTCCGCTTCTGAAATTACATTTCCAAATTCATCTGTCCTATTTGGATGACTGGTGACTACGTATATGGTTCCTTCCTTGTCCAGGTATGCACCGTTTTCAAACTTGACAGCTGGGTGCTCTAGTCCTATGGATTGGTCAGGGTTTTTAATCTGGACCACAGATCTTCCTAGGCCGTCCTCATAGATGCTCGCACCTAATCGGTTGGTCCTAAGGTATTCCAACTGTGTTTTGTAAGGGCCTTCCACCCTGTACAAGTAAGGCATACCTGAACTTCCCGTAGGTCTATCCATGCCTTGAGACATCCCTGATTCACTGGTATCCGAGCTAGGGTAATGAGAGTGGTGACTCAACTGCTGGGCCCAGGACCTAGCAGTGTGGTTGACACTAGCCTCTGAAGATCTAAGGCTTTGTCTCTCTCTTACTAGGTGTCGTCCTGATCTAAGGTTCATATGCCTATTTGATTAGCCCAATTTTTTTTTCAGAGTACAACCTCGTTGCCGATTAATTGGTACCAGTCACTTGATTCTTTTTAGTTATTTTATCACGTTTGAGTTCTTGTCTGATATCACGTCGTCAGGAATGTTTGAATGTTGTTTCGCACTTGCAATTGATCGTTCCACGTTAGGTTCTTTTCCTTTATGTTATCAACAGTACAGAGATTAAGTTTTTAGCTTGAACTTGAGTTTTTAAGTAGTCTTCAACTTGATAGTGGCCTATCGTCGCCCTGACTTGCTCCTACTTCTAATCGCTCTTAGCCTAAGCTAGGAATTGACGAAGAGGAGTTGAGAATATTCCGACCTTTCTTGCCGAACCTTGCTCTTTAGTGCTCGAGAAGTTGATTCTCAAGCGTGTGCCACACCGTTGCTTGGATACTCTCAGTCGCTTCTCAATAGGCCTGCATAAATCCCAAGATTAGCTCCAAGTAGATCTTTCAATTGACAGACAATTTATTTCAGACACTTTTTTAATGACCCTTGTTCCCCCTTTTGCATTGTTAGAAATTTACTCTAGAGCTCCCTTGGTGTTCCTACCCCTCAGTGTGTCAACTTCCAAATATCCTATCTGAAAATCAACGCGTTATTCTTATAAAAAACAGTTGAGGGCGTGTAGTATATGTCACGAGCTTTCCAATAAGCCCTAGAGCTCAGAAAATGGATTTCGTATGAAAAAGTTATGACCGTTCAGGGTTTAGGGGGTTAACTAGACAAACAGAACCTTTCGGGGGTTTTAATGCATTTTCTAAGGCCTTCGTAAGTAGATGAGTACATGAAAGTGCAAATATGCCCAAAATTTAGCCTAAATTTCCAAAAATTCACTCCTTAATTTTTTGCCGAAAATGCCTGTCTATCGCGATAGACGGTGTCTGTCGCGATAGACACAATCTATCGTGGGGGCTGTCTGTCGCGATAGACGGTGTCTGTCGCGATAGACGGTGTCTATCGTGAAATTCTGTCTGTCGCGATAGACGGTGTCTGTCGCGATAGACGGTATCTATCGTGGATTTCTGTCTATCGTGGATTTCTGTCTGTCGCGATAGACGGTGTCTGTCGCGATAGACGGTGTCTATCGTGGATTTCTGTCTGTCGCGATAGACGGTGTCTGTCGCGATAGACGGTATCTGTCGCGGATTTCTGTCTGTCGCGATAGACGGTGTCTGTCGCGATAGACGGTGTCTGTCGCGGATTTCTGTCTGTCGCGATAGACGGTGTCTGTCGCGATAGACGGTGTCTGTCGCGGATTTCTGTCTGTCGCGATAGACGGTGTCTGTCGCGATAGACGGTATCTGTCGCGGATTTCTGTCTGTCGCGATAGACGGTGTCTGTCGCGATAGACGGTGTCTGTCGCGATAGACGGTGTCTGTCGCGGATTTCTGTCTGTCGCGATAGACGGTGTCTGTCGCGATAGACGCTATCTATCATGGATTTCTGTCTGTCGCGATAGACGGTGTCTATCGCGATAGACGGTGTCTGTCGCGATAGGCAGAAAAAACGCAAATTTTTGAAAAACTTCTAGTGATCTAGAATGCCCTCAAGGTGTAGGTTACAGTGCTACTCATGCATTCACAAAATGTTAAGATTTTCTGTCTGTCGCGATAGACAGAGATCGTCGTCTCGGGAACTGTGCAGAGCCTGTCGTACCTGCGCACACTGCTGGGGATGATGGTACAGCAAAAAACCTGCAAAATAGCTCAAGAAACATGCAAAAACAGCGCATGCAAATTCGCTCTCTCGCTCTCTCTCACAAGTGAAATGAGGGAAATGAGGTGGAGATGGGGATATAGTCAAAAACTGAAATTTTTGCGATGATGGAGATGGAGGTGGGAGATGGGAATGATGATGATGGTGATGAAGATGGTGAAGAAAGTAAAAGAAATTCGATGAGAGTGAAGAAATTACCTACCACTCCAACGCGTCAACTCTACGTCTTACCATCACACGCTCGTCCTCAAAGCTCGATCCCCGGCAACGGCGCCAAAATTTGGTGTAGCTCAATGATGAGTAGCACCTCCTTTAATGTCAATCCGGGAAGACGTGAGGATGGTATGAAGACCTCGAGCAAGTGGCGACACAAGTGCGTGAGTGAGAAGCACACAAGCATGCACACACATACACACACACACGCGCACACACGGCAAGACAAAGAGAGAGAATCAATGGAGTGCTTTAGATTACTTTCACAAGCTCTTACAAGTTCGTTTCAATTACAATCTACCCTCAAAAATGAGCTCTCTAGCTCTTTTTATAGTTTTTGACTAGCTTTTGGCCCTGTCCAGACCTAGTGTCCGGCCTAGTTAAAAATTAGGTTCCAGGGCTTATTTGAGGGCTCAAACGAAGTCTAAAAATTATGAAATTTGGTACGATGGTACTTCTAATACTCCTCAAGCTTGAGGACTCCTCGGCTTGCACAAAATGGAGTCTAATCTACCAAAAACGGGATTTACAATGTTTGTGTAGTGATTAAAATCACTTGGGTTGTACATAATCTATGGGAAAAAATGATCTGGCCTTGTTGCCGTATTGTGCATGACTCCTTTATTGCTTTGTATGCCTCTGGCCTTGTTGCCGTATTGTGCATGACTCCTTTATTGCTTTGTATGCCAACACATAGTCTCAGGTAACCATTTTGTACACGCTTCCAAGATCTTGTACACATAGTTTCCAAGATCTTGTACACATAGCAGTTTCCAAGATCTTGTACACATAGTTTCCAAGATCTTGTACACATAGCAGTTTCCAAGATCTTGAAATATTCACTCTCATGGACACATAGTCTCAGGTAACCATCTTTGCCACGCTTGTATAGATTATCACCAATGATTGAGTAATCTAGGGCTTCTTGTTCTAGACTTCTTTGTCTCGTCAGGGTCATATCTAGAGGGAATGTTTTCGTCCTCAAGAAGGCTACTAATGGTTCACTCCAATCTGGCACTATGGACACTTGGTAAAGAGTGGCATGTTCCACAGGTGGTTTAGTGCAACAGATTGGGCATTCTTTACACATCTTATGTACATCAGCTTCCATAGTAGGCCAATGCACTCTGAGTCTCCTTAGTGTCTGTAGGGTTCGTTGTTTTGAGTAGTGTTGCTCTAATGCACCTACATGTGCCAACTGCAACCATTTAGGTCACTCATCCTCTTCCACACAACAGGCCAATATCCCTTGATCTGTCTGTTTGTACATACTTCCTGCCATGATATGGTACTTCTAGGCTTTTACTACCTCTCTATCTTGAGTGTTTATGACTGGGTGATTAGGTCCGTATGTCAATACTGGCACTAATGGCTTAGCCCACTGAGGTACAACTTCCAAATTAAACAAGTAAGCGTCAGGAAGGTCATCTGATACTCCTTGTGGGGCTTCTCCCGATGTGAGCCTAGAGAGATGATCTGCTCTCAAATGAGTCTTGCCTTTTCTCACCACTACCTCAAAGTCATATTCCATTAGTAAGAGGAACCATCTTACCAATCTACCTGTATTGCATGGCTTGTTTACCAAGTACAACAGTGCTTGATGGTCAGTAAAAAATTTAAACTTATTTGCAAGCAAATAGTGTCTAAACTTCTTAACAACATATACCATGCCTAATCCCTCTCGTTCGGTAGTGGTATAGTTTCGCTCAGCTGCGTTCAACTGTCTACTCGCATAGGCAATGGGAAGATCCATATTACCTTCACCAGTGGGTTGTGCAAGCACACATCCAATGGCATAATTGGATGCATCCACATGCACATGGAAGGGCTTATTCCAATTTGGTGTGGTCAAGATTGGTGCTGAGCATAATCGCCATTTGAGCTCATTGAAAGAGTTCTCACATTCCTCAGTCCACTCAAAGTTTGTCAGAAGTCCGTACAGAGGCTTTGCTATGATGGCATACATGTGTATAAATCGTCGGTAATAACCACAATGCCCCATGAAAGCTTGTACTTCCTTGACGTTCTTTGGCCTAGGTAACTCTGCTATGGCTCTCACTTTCTCTTCGTCAGTGGAGATGCCGTTCTTTGACACTATGTGTCCTAAAATCTTGCCTTGCCTAACCATGAAAACGCACTTTTCTGGGTTCAGGCAGACTTGATATTCTCTACATTTGTCAAAGATTTGCCTGAGTTCAGGTATATGTGTTTGTCTAATGTTGGAGTGAGCACAGAGATCATCAACATAGACTTCCAAATTCTTTCTCAAGAACTCTTTAAACACATGGCACATCAATCTCTGGAAGGTTGCGGGAGCATTGGTAAGCCCGGATGGCATTACCCTAAAAGCGAATATGCCCCACTCTGTGGCAAAAGCCGTCTTATGCTGATCTTCTGGTGCAATGGCTACTTGATTGTAGCCAGAGAACCCATCTAGGAAGCTGTACACTTCCTTGTCGGCTACCCTTTCTAATAAATGCTCGGTGATAGGAAGCGGATAACTATCCCTGATAGTGGCTGCGTTAACCTTCTTCAAGTTAATGCATACACGTAATTTACCATTCTTTTTGGGCACCACTACAATGGGGAACACCCATTCAGTGTGCTCAATTTCATAGATAAATCCAGCTTCAACCAAGCGGTCTATCTCTTCTTTGATCTTGGCAGCATAGTTGTCATTGTATGTGTATGGCTTTTGTTTAGACGGTCTGGCCTCTGTGGTCATGGGAATCGTATGGGCGCATATGTTAGGGTCTACACCTTTCAAATCTTTGTAGCTCCAAGCGAGTACATCTCTGTACTCTCTTAGCAAAGCTATCAGCTCATGCTCCTCTTCCTCAGTGAGGTCATGTCCTATGTAAGTGCACCTCTCTTCTCCTTCTTCTATGGCTACCACTACCTTCTTGGTGGTTTCTTTGTTATCATAGGCCTCTCCTGCTTGGGCATCGCGTTTTGGCATTCTTACCATCACTCTCCTATCTTCTATTGCAAACTTCTTGAAATTTTCAGGGACCTCAAACAGGGATTCTTCCTCCTCTGGTGCGGCTTCTCTCTTCTTCCTTTTCTTTCCTTCACTCTTAGTGGTCACTCATGTGGTTAGTCTCACATCATTAGTGAGCTCTTCATGTATCTGAGGGTAAACTTCTACTTCATAGAAATATTCTTCGTCTGATGCAAAGGGTGGGTCCATGATGATTGACTCAAGATCGGAGTCACTTGCATCTTCAAATGCATCAAGGCTAGGTTCGCATTCTTCCAAAACTGCATCTCCCATGATTGGCTCAATGGAGAAGACAGAAATGTCATAGCCATCCTCATCACAGTGGGGTGTCCATTGCTCTTCATTGATGGCTACATCCATAGTTGCTAGAATTTTTGCCCAGCCGTGAGGTTCAAATTCTTCGTCCGGAAATACTACAGGTGCATAGGCTGGGTCTTGAACTGATCTATGTGTTTCCTTCGCACCTACCTCTTTGGCTTTTTCTCTTTTCTCCTCTTCCACTGCCACTTTACACATCCATAAGTGAGTGTCTTCATGCATCCATGAGGATCCTGATCCTATGGAATGCACCGATTCCGTATCATCTTGGGTTCTATGGATGGGGTTCCTTGAATAGGGGGCACATCTCTATGAGAGAAATCTTTGAGATTCACTTTGGTAGTGATTCCCAAGTGTTGCAAATACAAAGAATTGGTCCCCCAATCTTGTACCACTTGCAACTGCCTCAAGAAGGGTCTTCCCAAAATCATCTCATAGGCTTGATTTTTGCTAAAGTCACAGATAGCAAATGTGTGCTCAAACTCTACACCACAAGTAGTGAGAGTTATCCCCTCTAGTAGTCCTAAGGGTCTTTCTATGTGACCGTCAGCCATCTGCAATTTCATTCTCGTCGGTGACCATAAGACACATTGGATCGAGGTTGGGGAAAAACAAATTCTCCCTGCCAAGTGTATGCGTGTCTTCCATGCTCAGAGACCACAAAGATTCTCTCAGAAGCATCATCTAAGTAGGTCACCTTGCCTAGGCTATCAGGATCTTTGAATTCATAGATGGCAAGAGCTCCCACTTCATTAGACTTTTCAAGCTTGTACCTCCAAAAAGCCTCATCCGTTCAGAGCAATTCTATGCTCCTATTATCCTGGGGAATTAACTCTAGAGTGATTATCCTTGTTAGGACCGATTTGCCTCGAGGGGTTTTCGGCTCCTTTCCTAAGTTCCCTTGCTCTATGTCACCTAATTCAGGTTCAGGGATTATGTTGCCAAACTCATCTGTCCTTTCAGGTTGGCTGGTGACCACATACATTGTTCCTTCTTTATCTATGTATGAACCATTTTCAAACTTGACTACAAGGTGTTCTAGTCCAATGGGCTGATTTGGATTATTAATTAGGACAACAGTTCTTCGCAGACCATCCTCATAGATGCGTGCACCTAGGTGGTTGGTCTGGATGTATTCCAATTGAGTCTTGTAGGGACCTTCAGGTCTTTCTAGGTATGCCATTCCTGAGCTACCTACAGGTCTTTCCATGCTATACGACATGTCAGAGTCACTAGTTTCTGAGTCTAGTGCGTAGGGGTAATCACTCAATTGTTGGGCCCAAGATCTCGCTGTATGGTTGACGCTAGCCTCGGATGATCTAATGCTTTGACGGTCTCTCCCTAGGTGTCTTCCCGATCTCAGGTTCATATGCCCTTTGTACGTTGCTGATCCTTTGGTACCAATCACTTGTTCCTTTTGAGTTCCTTTGTATGTGTTTTCTTGTTTTTAATTAAGCGTCGTCAGGAGCACTTAAGTGTATCGTATTTGATGTTCCTTGCCCACATAGTTTAATTTCTTTTCCTTTAAGTTGTCCCTTGACTGCAATTTAGCCTATCCTTGCACTTGAGAAATTAAAGGCTCTTCAAACTTGAGTGTTCCTGTCGTAACCATAGTCAATCAGGACAACTACTCGCACTTAGCCTATGCTAAGAATGGACTGAGGGGGTGAAGAGATGTTCCAACCTCAAGTCGCTCCTCCTGGTGATGCTTGTCTACCCAGGAAGCACGTTCCCAAGCTTGTTCGCCTTGGCACTCACTTTGCTTTCTCCAAAAGTTCTCGATGATCCTGTAAGAACCTCAAGTTTAGCTTCAATTTGATCCTTCAATTGACAGACAATTTATTTCAGACACTTTTTAATGACCTTTGTTCCCCCTTTTGTATTGCTAAAAAAATTTCCTCTAGAGCTCCCTTGGTGTGCCTACCCCTCAGTGGGTCAACTTCAAAATATCATATCTGAAAATCAACGCATTATTCTTATAAAAAATAGTTGAGGCGTGTAGTATATGCCACAAGCTTTCCGACAAGCCCTAGAGCTCAAAAAATGGATTTCGTATGAAAAAAGTTATGAGTGTTCAGGGTTTAGGGGGTGAAACAGACAAACAAAACCTTTCAGGAGTTTTAATGCATTTTTCTAAGGCCTTTGTAAGGATATGAGTATTTGAATATGCAAATATGCCCAAGATTTAGCCTAAATTTCCAAGAAAATTACCCCTTATTTTTTTGCCGAAAATATCTGTCTATCGCGATAGACGGTGTCTGTCGCGATAGACACAAGCTATCATGGGGGGCTGTCTGTCGCGATAGACGGTGTCTGTCGCGATAGATGGTGTCTGTCGCGATAGATGGGTCTATCGCGATAGACGGTGTCTGTCGCGATATATGGTGTCTGTCGCGATAGACGGTGTCTGTCGCGATAGATGGGTCTGTCGCGATAGACGGGGTCTGTCGCGGGTCTCTGTCTGTCGCGATAGATGGGTGTCTGTCGCGATAGACGGGGTCTATCGTCTGTCGTGGTTTTGGTTTGTCGCGATAGATGGGTCTGTCGCGATAGATGGGTGTCTGTCGCGATAGACTGAGTCTGTCGTGGAATTTGGTCTGTCGCGATAGACGGGTCTATCGCGATAGACGGTGTCTGTCACGATAGACTGAGTCTGTCGTGGAATTTGGTCTGTCGCGATAGACAGGTGTCCGTCGCGATAGATGGGTCTGTCGCGATAGACGGTGTCCGTCGCGATAGACTGAGTCTGTCGTGGAATTTGGTCTGTCGCGATAGACGAGTGTCTGTCGCGATAGACGGTCTCTATCGTGGGTCTCTATCTGTCGCGATAGACGGTGTCTGTCGCGATAGACTGAAAAAACGCAAATTTTTGAGAAACTTCTAGTGATTTGGAGTGCTCTAATGGTGTAGGTTACCGTGCCAAACACGCATTCACAAAATATCAAGTTTTTTTGTCTGTCGCGACAGACAGAAGTCGTCGTCCCGTGACTTGTGCAGAGTCTGTCGTACCTGCGCAAGCTGCTGGAGATGGTGATAAAGCTAGTTCCTGCAACACAAGCTCAAAAAACACACAAAAACAGATCGCATGCAAGCTCTCTCTCGCTCTCTCTCACAATGAAATGAGGGAAATGAGGTAGGGGGTGGAATATGACCAAAAAATTGAAATTTTTGTGGAGATGGAGATGGAGGTGGGAGATGGTGAGGATGATGATGGTGATGCAAAAATAAGAAAAAATGAAGAAAAATAAGGAAAAGAAAGGATATTACCTATAACTCCAATGTCTCAACTCGACGTCTTACCATCACACGCTCGTCCTCGAAGCTCTCTCCCCGGCAACGGCGCCAAATTTGGTGTCACTCTAGCACAATGGTGAGTACCAACGTGAGAAGATTCACCTCATAATTGTCAATCCGTGGAGACGTGAGGTGTTGTAGAGTCATTGTATAAATTTTTTCATAGGAACCCCTTCTTATCCATCTTTCCACAAAAAGGCATAAAAACCTCTTCTTAGACTTTAGTGCACTTCTTTTTATAAAAGCCTTCCTTTTGGGTATTTATAGTATGGGAGCATATTTTGTATACGTATGCTCAAACTTCCCTCCCTCTCTCTCTAGTTTGTTACCTTTTTGAAATCCCACTACCATATAAAGATTTTCTTGATTTAGCACATGTGGTCTTTTGACCACATGTTTTATTCACGTATGCCTCTCTTCTTCTCTATATAAAGAAGAGCCTCATTTGTAAAAGGAGGTCCCTTGGCCATGGCCTTGGCCTCCATTTTGGTAATGGAAGAAGGTGTCATTTGTTACTCTCTTGCCTCCTTGTGTGCAATGGCGTCGGTCTTGGTGTATGGATTTGCATGTGTGTGTGCATGGTTGGGAGGATGTTCCCCTTTGCTCCTTGTGACGTTGGCCATTGTTGCCATTGCTTCATGAGCGGGGGTGAACCTCTCCTCTCATTCTTTGCCCCAACTTGGAGAAACCTCTCACTTCCATGTGAGGCGGTTAGGGTTTGTTGTTCCCCTTTTCTCAACAATTTGGCGCCGTTGCCGGGGACGTCGACCTTTAGCCGTTGGTTTTTCCAAGTTTGCATGTCCATACTTCGTGAGATGCACCTTGACACTTGGAGGAGGATGAATACGTGTGGCCTTCGGTTGGTCAAGGGTACCTCTCATTTGTCAATTTTTGAGTAGTTTAGTTCTTTATTTTTGTTTGTTACATGAAAACACCCCCTTAACCCCTTCTCTCTCACTCTCTTACACATACACACATCTCCATTCACACTTGTGACATCACCTTTTAGATCTGACGTTTCTTGGAATTGGTGTATGTCTTGGATTGGGGGAGGGTAGTCTTCTATCTTGTCCCTCCCTCTTTTCTATCGTGTCCCGCCCTCCTGCTTTAGTGCTGTTCAAAATTGGCATCATCGGATCCCTTCCGTTCTACGTGAATAATCTAGACATGAACGTGATCACTCTTTTTGAACATTTATTGTTGGGCAGTACATTCATTTTCTGATATGGACATGGAGAGAAAAGTTAATCCAACTCCCCTCTCTTTATTTCGCACGTCGAGGTGGTTGGAATAGGATCATCTTCTTTCTAGCCTTCTCTTACTATATTGAATCTAAGTCACGTGAGTTCTTCTTCTCTCACACTGAGCTCTGCAGGAGTTTCCTCATCGCTTCAGAACTACCATGGCGAGGTGCAGCTCCTTGCACATCTGTGTGCTCCTTGCACATCTGTGTGCTCCTTGCACCACATCTGTGTGTGAAGAATGCTGCACCTGAAGGAGTGGAGCCTTCGAGCTCCCTGTCTGACGCTTTTGGTGGGTATGGAGTTGAATATGGCAACCCTCTCCAAGCGACGCCCGAGTGGAGCTTTTTCATTATGTTCTCGATGTTCGCATGAGCAACATGTGCTTTGCGCAAGGGAGCTATAATCATGGGAGGCTCTTGCCTTTTCTCAAAAGATATAGGGTGTTGTATTACTTTGGCTCTGCTCGTTGCTTTGTCTCTTATCACACACCTTGCTCTGCATGTGTTACGAATAGAGGTGTTAGCCTGGGGCTTCTGTGATTCAAGGACAAGTTTGAGTTCCTGATTTCCTGATCTATGAAGAATCTTCTTGTTAGTCACGGTTAATTCATTGTATCACTCGGTTGTGCTCAAAACAACATGCAATCTCTGTGCTACTCTATCTATGCGCAACCGAATCCTTGGGGGTTTTTGTGACTTACATAGTATGTGATTTATGTATGTTTCTCTGAGTTTAATGTTGAGGGAGGCTTACGAAGAACCTACAAAAATTCTTCGGGTTCACACTTTTTATAAGACTTGATTGGTGTTTGGAATGGATGAAATTATCAGAATATGACTGCTATACTACCCAATGTATCTTGGACGACTCAACTGTATTCGGGTAATGTTATTTGATATTATTGCACACACATCACATTCTGGAGTTTTTAGGTACACAAGGAGTAAAGGTTGGATTCCCTACGAAGGGTATCCTTCTGATCATGCTTTCCCTTTTCTCTCTCATAACATATGAGTATTGAACAGATGGTATCGTTAATCTTTATGTTCCAAGCGATGCATGATTGCACACCCCTTTGAATCTCTCCTCCCAACTGAACCATCATGCTCCGTTCTCACCATGATGCATGCATGCTGCTCATTTGACACCAGCTGTTATGTTGTCCCAACATCTATCCATGTGTCCATGCATTCCAACAAGTGGCTTGTTGATTGGTCATTCTTCATGCTGACCACCATTAGCACAAGGAATTCTCGTTTTGTATTTTTCAGGAATTTTTATCAATGCTCATGACTACAACAACCTCACATCCCCTTACACGCTTAAACTCTCATGTCTTGCTGGAGGTGTTCAAACATTGCTAAACGCAATGTAACTTTACTCATGATATCATGATTATGGTTGCCAATGATGACTTGTGCAGTTTGGAAATATGGTCAGATCGTACAAGTAGCATGTTCTCAGTTTGTTTCGCTTACTGTGATATCTTCGCCACCCTGTCCTTGTGCCTTCACTTCATAGCAATAGCCTCGATATTTGAGCAGGGTATTTGGGACCCTCATGAAAAGAAAAGGGCACTATTTCTTTTTGGGATAAATGATTGAATCCTGAATTAGCAAATTTCGTAGCTTAGAAGTTTGGGATTATGCTTTGCACACAATCTACTATTTTCTCAACTGTTCACCCTATATGCGGGAACTCCAGTTTTCATTTCAAGTGACACCAAAAAAAAAAAAAAGAGTTGTACAGAAAGGGACACCATTCAATGTTCTACATTAAATCTTGTGCATGATAAGTAGTTTTGCTTCACAAGAGGGTGCAAATCCTTTGCTCTGTGTGACAGTCTTGGGGAAAGTTATTAAAGTGAATGCTTAAATTAGGTGGGGGGACATGGTTGATAGTTTAAACTTACTAAGGGGGGGCTACAGTTGTTTTGACGGATCTAATGGTAAAGTCATACAGGCACATTGAAAAGTATGTTTCATGCATACCATGGATATTTTTTTTTTCCCCCTCGGCCGCTGGCTTACATAACTCCCCTCTATGCATGTTGTGGTTTGGGTTGTTAGATGTTCGATGTGGGACCTGAAATTTAAGTGTCACCTTCAATTATTATATTGCCCTTTGTATGTCTTGGATTTGCAGGTAGGTGTACAGGGGGGGTTGATCTTCCACCTAAACCAAGGATGAAAGGCAGGAATGTTTAACGCGAGGATGGCTTTCTTGAATGTTGTTTCCCAATCTGAGTTGGATGCTAGAATTGATTTCTGAGTGAAGCCATTGTTCTTTCTTTCTAAACCTTGAGTACTACAGACTTGATGGGAGGGATGACCTTGTCTCCTGATCTTTGAGGCTAATTATTGACCCATACCATAATTCAGGAAGCTCTTTTTGGAAACTTCCTTCTAGATATGCAAGACCTTTGAAGTGCAAACTACTGATAATAATGCTTAATCCTTCTCATGCAGAACGCACCCTTTGATTTGTAGGCATCCTCATAAAGTATGATTGTCTGTCGATCGACATTTGTTTTGCAGGTTTTGGCAACATGGTTGCAAGTCTTGGTGTTGACTCAAGGATTGGAGGTTCAGAATTAACAAATGCTTTCCATATGTTTCCTAATTCCTCAGTTTTGAAACACATTTTTGACGCATTTTTCATTGTCCGTTTCACATTGCAACTAGTCACACCTAATCTTACTTCATAATTTGGGCCTAATTCACTGTATCATCTCATGGGCTAGCAATCTTAGAATGTGATGTAAGCTCATTTTTAGCAAAGAAAAAGTAACTCTTGACTATGCTTTTATGCTTTTAAGGAGGTTTCGGATGGCATCCAAGAAATCAGGTGATGGATTCCTGATTGCTGCATAGGAGGATGATGAACAACTACCCCCCAAAACAGGAAACCTGAAATGTGGATATGATTCGCATGCTTATCCAAAATTATTTATGATTATGCATGATGAACTTGGGAAGCTATGACTCAGTAACTTGGCATAGTGCTTTAATTTAATTGCAGGCTGCAATCATAAACTATGGAATATGCTAGCACCTGCTTCTGTGAGAATTTTCTTATAATCTTATTTTTGTACTAAGGAGTATCCAACATGTTGCATTTCATGAATGCTTGAGGCTCTTTCTGTGTTAAAGACTTGATATGTCTGCCTGCTCAATATGTCTCGAAGATATCTTGATTGAAAGGAGACACTATGGATTCAGACCTGTTCTCAACTTAATTAAGCATGAAGTCACAAAGGATTGAGTAATTGTTTTTTGCCAGGGAATTCACTCACTGGTTTCACATTGCTCATATGGTTCTCACTTACTCATTTGCTCAGAAATTGCTTTGTACAGGTCCAAAAGGAGGATAGTTGTGGATCCTAAATTTTCAGGAATAACTGTTGGTCTATCTTTGTTAAATGCTTATATGATTTAGGGGAAATTAGAATGAGCCTTACAGGGTTAACACTAACTGAACATGTTTCCTAGGATTGTGGCCCTCATTTCCACTTCCTCTGTTTGGTAAGGATTGATGTGCACTTGGTTAAAACATTCAAGTTTTGTGTCTCTGATAGGAAAAGGAAAACTCATTATGAGAAGTTGAAGAGCTAATCTGAATTAATGTCCCTTGAAGTGGAAACTAAATTTGAAGTGAATGTTTATCTCATTATTAGGTGCAGCCTACTCGCTTTTTGCATGTTATTTCAGGTTTTGGAGCTGTTGGAGAAGGCCTTTCTAGCCTTACAAAGGACTGCACAAGGGGGATGGATGTTGGGCTGACTGCCCCCCAAGGGGATTGTGTCGCCCAGCTTTGAAGATTGAAGAATTGTAGACTGAAGTAAAGACTGAAGACTTGCAGCCTGGAGCCTTGTAGATCAAAGAATCGCAGAAGATCTGAAGAACTAAAGACTTGCTGTAGGTTAAACAGACTTGATGACTTGAAGATTGAAGACTTGCAGAATTAAGTCTTGCAGAATTGAAGACTCCACATGATCCCGTTCAGCAATGCATCATCCTTTCATCTTAGCTTTGTGGAGGACGACAAAGCCTAGGAGGGGGAAAGTGTTGTAGAGTCATTGTATAAATTTTTTCATAGGAACCCCTTCTTATCCATCTTTCCACAAAAAGGCATAAAAACCTCTTCTTAGACTTTAGTGCACTTCTTTTTATAAAAGCCTTCCTTTTGGGTATTTATAGTATGGGAGCATATTTTGTATACGTACGCTCAAACTTCCCTCCCTCTCTCTCTCTAGTTTGTTACCTTTTTGAAATCCCACTACCATATAAAGATTTTCTTGATTTAGCACATGTGGTCTTTTGACCACATGTTTTATTCACGTATGCCTCTCTTCTTCTCTATATAAAGAAGAGCCTCATTTGTAAAAGGAGGTCCCTTGGCCATGGCCTTGGCCTCCATTTTGGTAATGGAAGAAGGTGTCATTTGTTACTCTCTTGCCTCCTTGTGTGCAATGGCGTTGGTCTTGGTGTATGGATTTGCATGTGTGTGTGCATGGTTGGGAGGATATTCCCCTTTGCTCCTTGTGACGTTGGCCATTGTTGCCATTGCTCCATGAGCGTGGGTGAACCTCTCCTCTCATTCTTTGCCCCAACTTGGAGAAACCTCTCACTTCCATGTGAGGCGGTTAGGGTTTGTTGTTCCCCTTTTCTCAACATGAGGACTAGTATGAAGACTATGAGCAAGTGAAGGCACAAGTGTGTGAGTGAGAAGCACACAAGCATGCACACACATACACATACACGCGCACACAAGGCAAGAACAAGGAGAGGAACAATGGAGTTCTTTGCATTAGTCAAAAAGTCTCTTACATAAGCTCAATTCACAAACAATCTAACCTCAAAAATGAGCTCTCTAGCTCTTTTTATAGTTTTCTAACTAGCTTTGGTCTTGTCCAGACCTAGTGTCCGGCCTAGTTAAAAATTAGGTTCTAGAGCCTATTTGAGGGCTCAAACGGAGTCTAAAAATTATGAAAATTGATATGTCGCTAATTCTAATACTCCTCAAGCTCGAGGACTCCTCGGCTTGAACAAATTGGAGTCTATTCTACCAAAAACGGAATTTACAATGTTTGTGTAGTGATTAAAATCACTTGAGTTGTAAATGGTCCATGGAAAAAATGATTAGGCCTTGTTGCCGTATTGTGCATGACTGCTCCGTTGTACCTCTATGCTCTTCATATGAACTGTATGCCAACAATGGTGGAATGGCTTTGTGTCAAACGAAATATATTGACACATTATTGTAGCGTTTTGGCCTTGAAGACTGTAAGCCTATTGCCACTCCTATGGAGACAGGTTTACGATTGAGTCTTCATGATGCTGGAGATGCATTTGATGCTGTTCTCTATCAGCAGGCTGTTGGATGCTTGATTTACTTATGCATTACTCGGCCAGATATTCAGTTTGCTGTCTCACAGATGAGCAGGTTTATGCATTGCCCAGGAGTCACACATTGGAAGGTGGTTAAGCGCATCTTTCGCTACTTGAGTGGTACTCAGCTACTTGGGTTGTTTTATCCCAAGGGGGGATCACTACCGCCAGATTTGCATGCTTTTTCTGACTCAGATTGGGCTTTTTGCCATGACACTCGTGTGTCCACCAGTGGTTTTTGATTCATGCTTGGTAGCTCATGTATATCTTGGTTGAGCAAGAAGCAGCCTACTATGGCCACTTCCAGTTGTGAGGCTGAGTATAGGGCAGCTTTCATAGCGACTGTTGAGTTTGTGTGGCTCAGACGCCTTATGGCTGATTTGGGTGTTGGCCAGTCGTCTGCCACCACCATCTTCACTGACAGTCAGAGCGCATTGGCAGTTGCGAGGAACCCTGTGTTCCATGCTCACACTAAGCACATTGAGGTGCATTATCACTATGTCAGGGAGAGGTTCTCTACTGGGGAGATCAGCTTGGCATATGTGCCCACGCAAGAGAACATTGCAGACCTTTTCACGAAGGCTCTGCCTAGGGAGAAGTTTGAAGCTTTTCGCAAAGCTTTGGGCTTACTTCCTTTTGTGGAGTGATTTCCACATAGCTTGGCACTTCCTTATACATGAGTGCCAGCTCCTTGTTCACCGCATCACTCCCATGGGGGATTTGTTGATATATTTAGGTAGTGATGTGTGTGAACACACTAGGACCGCTGGGGCACTTTTTTCCCGCTTTAGGAGGTTTTTTCCCCCCGCTTGTATATACGCCTATTGCCTTAATGGGCTACTTATCTTTGTACATTCTCTAGTAATACATTTAGTATTGTGTGTTGTGCTCCAAGCTTCTTCATCTTCCTTGTGCTGTTTGCGTGCTTCCGCAGACGTCTATCTCCAACAACAAGCTTCATGACACACGGGATAAACTTAGCATATTAGAAGAGGCTTCACAGAGGTTAGCTACGAATGTTATAAACACGGAGAGAGAGCTTAAGCAGGTCACCGAGGAGCTATTCCACAAAAGCTGATCCTTGGAAGATGAGATTGGCCGGAAAATTAAGTTGAAGAAGGAGATTGAAGCAATTCAAAAGGAGAGAGAAGATTTTTACAAGACAGTGCAGTTTCAATCTCAGGAACTCGAACGCAGAGAGAAACAATTAGGAATTCAGGCCGATCGGTTGTCAAGGATTGATGCAAAAATCGCCAAAATGAAGTTGCACAGAGATGTCGCTCTCACAAATGATTTGTATTTATAGGAAGCATTTTTGTAGACTCAGGCTGAGTCTTTAATAAGTCAGGTGATAGCTTCCAGTTCAGTTAGGACTGATGCACAACTTATTGAAACCGACCTTTTGAAGAATATGCTAGATTCCTTAAAGCGGAAGATCGCTTGAACCTTTAAGTTAGCCCGATCCATGTACATATAGGGCATTATACATGAATCTTAACTTTGTATTTTTCCTTTTTGGGTCCGAGTCCACCGTGCATGCCAGTGTGAGCTGCCAGAATATGTAATCCTGAAAAGTCGCACGCATACCGAAAGGGCGTAGCGCAACAATTGTAACTGTTTTGATTAATAAAAGAAGCATGCGTAAGACAGATGGCATGTCACCGGACTGTGGTCTGGGCAAATGCCTGAAGTGGAGCGTAGCACAGTGTTTTGATTACTCTGAGTGTTTATCTCTCTGTTAATTAAGTTCAGCACTATATTAAGTTTGATGAAGTACTAAGTTAAGCAACATTTCGATGATGTGGCAAAGTGCGTGTTTATGTGTTTGGCGGTGAAGAATGTTGTAATGCGCAGAGAGATAGTAGTTGAAGGATAATCTAAGTCATCGTGTTAAGTCTATGAAGAAGTATATAACTGAACCTGTAGAATTGAGAAAATACAAATAGGGCCTCTGTTTACATACCCCTAACCATCCCAAGAACCCAAAATTGATTACAGATTAAACACTAAGTTTAACATGCTTAATCCAATTCAAAAGTGAGTCCCAAGCCTTGGAAGTTCAAGGTGAACCTAGTCATAAATTCAATAAGATTTTTGGAATCACATCTTCTATTCCCCTTGACACTATATTACCTAAACCCACCTCTACTTCCTTGTCACTTACCAACTCATTTGCAGATTTGAATTTATCAAGTGCCACTCCTCTTTTCACTAGTTCTAATGTTTTTGCTACTATAACATTAGCTTCTTATGTAAACGAAGTATTTCTCCAAAGATCTTCTTATTCCTCAATTTCAAGGAGATGAACATGATCACAACAAGGATACCTTCCTTACCTTCTTACAAAAGGGGAAGGACTTACATCATCTCCAAAACACACTTGAATCTTACCAAGCCTTAGAAGCTAGTTTATCCTTAGGCCCTAAACTATGAAAATGGTGGATGAGCTTGGATGAATTGAACCAAGCTCCTATTACTTGAAACCAGTTCCAAGAACTCTTCAAAATTTTTTTTTTCCAAAAAGGTAAACCTCTAGCTAGTTATGATTCCTAGTACATGGAGATTGTTTGTAAGTTGAAAAACTTAGATAATTTCCATAAATTACATGGATTTGCTAGAGGCTTAAATCATAACATAAAAAGGTCACTTTAAAAGAATGCTCCTAAGAATTTGGAAGACATGATTCAAATAGTACAAATGTACAAGGATCACTTAAAAGAACAAAGTGTTTCTCTAATGGGGTCAATTTTTATCTAAATATAAGCATCAAATGCATGAAGCCTAGTCACCAAAGAAAATTCTATGAGTCTAGGGAAGAATCAAAACCCATTAGGGGAGATAAAGGTAAAGGGGAACACGTGCATCTCATTCAAACTATATACTTAAGTAAAAGTCAAGTGTATAAACAAATTGAGGTGTTAGATCAAGATGTGTTTCTCATCAATGTGACTTAACAAATAATATGTGGATTCCTCTTGAATTTAAGCCTGAACATCTTGTTAAGTTGCATGGGATTGTTGTTGGATAGAGAGCGTGGGTCATGGTTGATGACTCCGCCATCCATAATTTTTTGAACTATGCCCGAGTAAAGAACTTGGAATTAGCTTAGAAACCATCACCTCATCAATATATAGTATCCATGATTCAAGACATGATAAATGAGTTTGGGATACTATGGTTTCCAATCTTGAGGTTGAAATCCAAGGTTTTGAAGATACATTGGATTTTCAGATAAGGAACATGGAGCATACTGATGTGTTCTTGGTTGAGAATGGCTTTGGGGCTAATGACCTTCACTCACTCCTAGTTATCACAACAACACTCTAGAATTTACTAAGAATGGAGTTGTGTATCTGGTTCGAGGTGAAGATGATGTAATGAGTACTCCTTTGATTTCATACATAGATGACCAATAATAAAAAATTTTTATGCATCTGCCTACTGTAAATACTTTATGAACAAAGTTTCTTATGTTTTTAATCCAATTCCATTGAATGATTTAATTAAATTTAAAGTTTTGTTGCATGCATATATGGATTTATTCCCTCAGAAATCTCTCATGGCTTGCTGCCTCCCAAGGGAAGTGTTGAACATGGTATTGAATTACTTCCGGGGGCCAAGCCTATATGTTTATTGTAATAAAAATATCCTTGTACCATTTCTTAGAGGTTGAAAGGAAAATAAGAGAGTACTTAGAAAAAGACTAGATCAAACCTAGTCGATCTCCATCGACGACACCAATCCTCTTAGTTAAATGGAAAGATAGATCGACATGCTTATGCATAGAGTATCAAAAGCTAAATAATGTGAAAATAAAAAATAAGTTTCCCAAGCCTCAAGAGGAACATATAGTTGAACTAAGAGGAACTAATAAATAATTGTTAGATCAACTAAGAGGAACATCTAGTTGAAGATAGATCTTTGTCAAGGATATCACAAAATAAGAATCAAAGTAGAAGATGACTTGAAGCCAACCTTCCAAACAAGGTACAAGCATTAAGATTTTTCATTATGCCCTTCAACTTAACAAATGCCCTTCATGAATTTGATGAGTAGAATCTTTCACCCATATTTAAACAAGTTCGTAGTTGAAATTTGAGATGATATCCTTGTGTACAATCAAACTAAATGCATTTTCAAAAAGTTTTTGAAGTGTTAGGTGGAAACAAGTTGTATGGTAATGAATCAAAGTGCAATTTCTTTAACACACGAATAATCTTGGTTATATAGTTTTTGAAAATCAAATTAAAGTAGATAATGGGATTTCAATTTATTAAAGACTAGTCTCATCCCAAGTCAAAGAAGGAGCTCCAAATTTTCTTGGGATTAGCATGATACTATTATAAATTCATCCAAAGCTATGCCAAGATAGCAAAACCTTTAACCAATTAGTTAAAAGGTAAGACCAAACTCTTAAGTTGGGGGTAGGAACAAAATCAAAGTATGGAAGAAATAAAAAAGGTTATTGATACGACCCTGGTCCTAGAGATTGTAGATCCAAATCAACTATTCATACTTGAAATGGATGCAAATCATTTTCAAGTAGAAGTTATATTGATTCAAAATGGTCAACAAATCTTGTTTGAAAGACTTCTAGAGATCCAAAGTAACTATGATATTTGATCAAGAGAGCATTAAATGGTTTGCTAACCAAACTTGTCTAAGAGGCAGAGAAGCTAGACGGTCTGAGTTCCTTCACAAATTTGATTGCAAATCTAGGCATAGAAAAAGAAAATTCAACACAATCACTAATGCATTGAGTCGATTCCCCATGTTGAATAACCTAAGTGTTGTCAAAGTCAAGAATGAATTAATTGAAAAGCTTAAAGGGTAGTGTAAGTTAGATCCAAGTTATCAAAAATCTTGGGAAGTGGTTCAAGCTCGAACCAAGAGTGTTGGAAAATGTTAAAGTACTTCATTCAAACATTAATCAATTGAAGATGATTATTTTGTATACAAAGATAAGCTTTGTATTCCAAGTAAATTAGAAATTTTTCAAAAAGTTTTGTTTGAATTCCATGATGCGCCAAGTGCTAGACATCATAGCATTAACAAAAGTTATAAATTAGTTAAGCAGAATATATATTGGTCAAGTGTCCATAAAGATGTTCAAACTTATGATTTGAAATGTGCTAAATGCCAAGTTAATAAAGTAAGAAGGCTTAGGATAGGTGGAATACTATGTTCAATAGAAATTACATCTAGAAAGTGGGAAAACATTTCAATGGATTTTATCATGAGGCCGCCTAAAACTCAAAAAAAGACGTGAATCAATTTGGGTTCTAGTTGACCGTTTGGCTAAAATGGTTAAGTTCATTCAACCCACACAACAATAGATGCCATAATTAGCTAAGTTGTTTACTAAACATCTTTGTCGACTCTAAGACATAGTTTTTGATAAAGATTGAAAATTTACAAGCCATTTTTTGAGAGATATCTTTATCTGATTAGGAATAAAATTGCCCATGAACACTGCTCTAATTTCAATGTAAAGAAGTGGAGAATTAAAGCCACCACCAAGTAGAGATATGAATCTCCTCCCAACCAAATGCATTAGTATGTAGCTCTCTCCAAGGGCATACCTATTGAGGTAGGTTGATACTACTCAACCATGTATCAACGATGTAACCACAGGTGCTCCAAGTGTCCTAGTTAACTAGAGCTACAGCCTTTTAGAAGAGTGGCCCCATGTTTGAGTAAAATAAACTCAAATTTCCCTACTTACATGAATTGAACCCAAGACCTCTCATTAGAGTCTCAAACACCTTAACCATTAGGCTACACCAGATCACTTGATTTTAAGACCACACAGACTTGTAATTAAATTCAAATTCTTAATATTTGGGCCCACAAAAGACCAAACAACTATTGTTCATTTTCAAAGCTCTTTGAACCATCTGTACATCAATTACTTTATAAAACCTCCTCTTCTATTTCATCCTTGATAATTCTCATTCAAATAGAAATCCTTGGCATAGTGCCAATATTCAACACAAAACATTACCTTGTGTGAAGTTTTGGTTGTTGTCGTTATAATAGTCATATCTTTTCCTCTATATCTCCCCCTTACTCTTGCATTTAGCTAGCTACTTGCTGATGCTTGATTTTATCATTTTATTGGTTGTACCTCCTCTTTCTCTATGAGATCCTCTCCTTCCTCTATTTCCTTTTGAAGAAGATCTTGCATGGAGTTCTTGAACTTGCGAGCCTCTTTGTGATAATGAACCATTGAGATTGATCTCCTATATTACCATAAGAGCCTCAAAATGATAAAAATATAGTAGTTATCCTCTTATATACATTGATATGATGAATAGTTTCCATTTTGCATCATCCTTGAGACCATTCAAGGTTTGATGAACCAGCTTGTCATATTCCACATAGAAATCGATTGATCTTAGTTGATTTGCAATCTCCTTGATCTTTAGTAAATCATCATTCATTATTTTCTTTGTCCCTTTCTTTAGATGATTCAATTAATTATTCAATTGATTTTTCTTATATGTAGTCCTTGTAGTGTTTTTAGTGTCATCCATACATCTCTACTTGTCTCTAGATCTTGTATGTGAACAACCATTAAAACACCATATTTTGTGACAAGAAGAATATCAATTTCTTGTGCATCTCATTCCAAAACCTAAAATATCTTGATTGTTTTTAATTTGTCTCATTAAAAAGCATTGTTTTTGGATCATTACCACTGATCAAACCATATAAACCTCTTACTTGTAGATACAATTATCATAATATTACATTCTTGATCAATCTTTTCCTTTTGAGCATGCAACTATCCCATATTCTAGACTTCTTCCTAGATCTTATAGGCTCCTTGTGCAATGTTTTATGAAGTAATGTAAGGATATAACCTTTTTCTTGAAGATTATGTATCATCTTAAGCTTGGTTGTGGATGGATTTGATCTTTATCAACACTTTCTTGCACCTTTATTTATTTGTGGCCATCAACTAAGCATTTTTTCTCTATAAATCAGCCACCTACTATTGGAGTTCAACAAGAGCAGACAAGTTATCCATCTTCAATTTCAGCTCAAAATCTTGTTCACTCACAACAGCCATACGTTATTTGAGTTTTTGTATTCATTGTTCATGCATGGAAAGCTTCTTCTTGCATTCCTCATACATAAAGAATCTTTTGCAAAAATTCCTTATATTTTCTATTCAATTGATTACATCCAAGTATGCTCTCTTGAACTCAACTTTATACTCAATCATGTCAATCAAAGCCTTGGAAAGTAGTTGGATAACATTACCTAAATGGGATCCATTGACATGACTAGCAAACTGAAGCCACAAATATCTATATTTTGAAACTTTGAGTTCTGATAGGTACCAAAAAATGAATTCATCTACTTTTGGATCTTGAAAATTTATCATTAGAATGTGGAAACTTGAAAGATGTACAATCACTTAAAAATTGATCAAAATGCAATAAACAAATACCTTAGGGCTTGAAACAATCATTGGGGGAAAATAATCACTTTTGAATGATTTTGAGTGTCCTTGTACTTGTTTATGATTGTACAAGGGTATGGAAGCTTCTTAGCTAGTCTCTCCTTGAAGTTTAACTCAATTAGCAAGAGATGATTACCATAGGTTGATTTAGGCTAGGGCAATCATGGTCTCAATTTAGGGACTTTTTGCTTGTTTCTCTATGCCAAAGGCTATTAGCATAATCACACACTATCAACTTTATCACCCAATATGTTCTTTGATGTATTTATCGGGTTTCTTTGTGCTACTTCTTGTAAACTTGAGAGCCAAACTTTGATACTCCGATATTCAATATTACTGCAAATTTAAAGGGGCACCTATGACCCTATCAAAAGTTGTAATTTAAATATTATTCTCAAGTACTTGTGATACCATCATAGTAGCATGATCCTCGAGGAACTCATCGAAAATGGCCTCAGAGAATGCCCTTCACACACTGAACACATGTTATCATCACCCTCAATATTTTTGGAAGGATTTTCACTGCTCTTTGGGTTCACGAGTAGATGATCCTACAAACAAAAAAGAGCTCCAATTTATAGGTAATCATAAAAGGTTTTGTTGCGAAGAAAAGACACCTCCTCTATGTCAATCGCATGGGAATGTGATTAATATAGTTCTTTAAAACACTCACAAAAAAACCTCTACCATTGTCACTATAATCTAAGAAAAAAAAGCACCTCCAATGCACCTTTGTATTTGGAACTATTGATATATTTACGTATCATTTGCAATAGTGTCGCCAACATCACAAAGCACCATCGATGCTGTCGGTAGAAAAAACATCATTGATGCTATCAATTGAGCTCTCTTAAGTGCCTTTGATGCACTAGTTAAGATATCATGGATGCTTTTGATAGCATTATAAGGTCAAAGCATCTTTGATTGAGCTTGAGTGAACATTTCCAATAGCATTCTATGGAAACACTCTTGATAGTCTATGCATAGAGTGCGCTTACAAAATGCCTGAAAGATTCGGACTCTTAATGCACCTTTGATGGTGTTCATAAGAAAAAAACTCAAAAAACAATCAACTCCCAAAGTGAAGTGGGGCACTCAAAGGAATTAACTCCACATGAAGTCTTGATTGCACTTGCAACATGATCATGCACCTTAAAAGAATCTATTGAGATGAAATGCACTCACAATGATAAGAGCACTCATGATACCCCAAGCGTTGGTGTTATGAACTTTGTAAGGGTGCAAATAAAGAAAAGCACTCTTGAAGTGCTTAATAGAAGTATATATGAGAGAGCAATCAAGTACACATGCTAATCTCCACTCGTACTAGTGTTCACATGTTTCCCCATGCACTCATGGTGTTGTTGTTGAAGTGCACTTGTGCCACTCTTGTAGACATGCATCTTCAATGAAGTTGGCATGTATACAAAATGCACCTCTGATCCAGTTAGGTATCAAATGTTCTTAGTGGGTCATGTCAAGCACTCTTGATACTACTTTTGATTATGCTTTCCCATCCTAATGATCCATGCATTGTGATGTTTTTGGAGCATTAGAAACATGTTTGGTGTACCTCATATGCTTTCAGAGAAATATGAAACTACAATTAAGAAACCCAAGGATGGCGTGGCCAATTGTAAATGAGTTCATCTTTAGAGAGGCTAATGGAGATATGGAGTAGGAGAATGAAGAGAGAGAATGCATTGATGGTTAAGAGAAGAGAAAAGTGACTTATGAAGTGGTTGCTACACACACCTATTAAGTTCTTGAATGTTCATGGACATTGAAAGGAATTTCTATGTCTTGATCATTGATGATACTTCCAAGAATAGAGGAAATTGAATAAGAAATAAAAAAAGAGAAAACATTAAGTACAAAAAGAATGCGTATACTTCCTAACCTTTTGATCTAGGTCACTTATCAACCACAGATGTAAAAAGCACCATTGATCTAGGTCACTAACCCTACCTCGGAAGGTCAAAGTGATGATGACACGATTTTTGGTCAAGTATATAAAGAGTTTCTCCTTCATGCAAACTTGGGAAAACTTCCTAAGTGATGCGTTTGCACAACCTTGATATCCGTCACAAAAGTACCTAGCTGCAATCACAATATCCACAAAAATGGTGCCAAAAAGTATCATCTTGTAGTCTAGGGCAAGCTTGTACACTTCTATTTTATTAATCCATGAAGACTAGACCTCGACCTAGTTGTGGTCCATGGCATAAGCAGATGGAATGATGAGCGTCAAGTCAAATAGTAGAAGTATGACCTCATGATAGCCTCAAAGAAGGTCCTCTTACAATCTAGTTCACCAAATTCCATGAGCCACTAAGTCCTTAGCTCAAAGATCCTTCCTTCCAAGGAGGATGATCATAAGTGCACAAGGATGACCAAAAGTGCAACAAAGGAGTAGATAAGTCCACTCCTTCACTCGCAATGGAGTTACCTAGTTGCACACTATGATATCCTCAATATCCAAGTAGAATGGAATACAATCACAATTGAAACCCCCTCCAAGACATGAGTAGCATATCCACGATGGTGTTGAGTGATAGCACTTCTGATGGTGCTAAGCCCATGCACTCTCGATCTAGTAGTAGGGCTAAGTTACCAAAGTTCTTGCATCTCCCTCGTTAATGATTGATTTTGTTTATGCTATGGATCCTTTTGAAGTCCTATGGGAAATCCACCTTCTCTTGATCCAATCAATTACATAAGCATTTATTCATGAACAATTAATTCATAATAATGCAAAGTGTCACATGATAGTATTATGGGTAGAGGAATAAAAGGGAGAGTCTCTGTTTAGAGAAGTAGTCTCATTAACTAGAGAAGGCTCAAGCGTGGTTGGGAGGAAGAACACGTAATAGACCCTGTATGTGTCACGATGACAAAAGATTGGATTGCCTACGTTATATTACAAACACAGAGTCTTTTGCGTGTTCTTCCTCCCGACCATGCATGAGCCTTCTCTAGTTGATGAGACTACTCTAAATAGAGACTCTCCCTTTTATTCCTGTACCCATAATAATATCATGTGACATAGAGATGATATATATTACTTTCACAAACTTCAAACAAGTGTCACACACCCACAATCAAGTAATATTAATGCTCAAAATACATGGAAAAGATCAAACATGATTTTTCAAGAAGAGAGATCTTACTACTTCTCATGTACAAAAAGTTACAAATGATTTATTGGCCTCTTGGTAGGAGTTTCTCAAGACCCTTCCCTTTTTATTTCTAAAGTTCCTAAAAAAATAAAAGAATCTACTCTAAATAGCTCATCTCTTGATAACTTTTGGAGGGAAAACTATTGCCTTTTTAGAAACTATACAACTACAATTGCCACTTCTATTTAAAAACTCTTCTAATGTGTAAAACATTTGAGAGATATACATGGGTTGTTGAAATTAGTAAAAGAACTTGAAGATTTTTTATGGAGCTCGCATTTTCATGTAATAATAGCTATGATGAGGCCCCAAAAATTCTTCAGACATTTCTTTCGAGCATACCAATTTTAAACCCTATCAAATTTTGTAGCAGGACGAGGTATATATTCAAGACTTTCCCAGAATTTCTTTGTAATTGTATGGAAGACAAAAGCCCTACAAGAAAGAAGAGTTTTAGAGTTTTCCTTTCATTTTTTAGTACCTTTTTCAAATAAAAAAGGGGAGGGTCTTGAGAGAAGACTATCTAAAAGCCAAGACCTCACTTCTAGGAAAACTTTTTGGTTGCATGCAGTCGTGAGCTCTCTTGTTGAAAACCCGTAATTGTGCTTCTTTGTGCATTTTGATTATGATTGATTGTGGGTGTGTGATACTTGTTTATAGGTTATGGAAGTATTATCTACCTTGTTTGCATCATTTTGAAGTGATTAAAAAAGATTAAACTCTTGTTTTAGATGGTTAATGCTTGAGAAAAAAACATTTATGCAGGCTTGTGAGCTTTGCATAGAGATATAAACCTATTCTTTTTGCATATTCAACTTTTTTCAATTTAGAACTCATTGAGAGCCTCAAAAATAGATAAGGAACACACCAAATACATCAATATTGAGGGATTTATAAGTATTTTGGTGATTCAGCCCTCTTTAAAGCATTGGAGAGTAGTGCACCTTTGGACGCATCAGATAGCAATGCATCCTTGAATGCATTAGATAGCAAGAGTCTTGGAAGCATTGGATATGCATGCAACCAATTCTATCAAGCATATACAACCTTGAGTTTGGGGAGGACACACCTGTTTAAGTTCTTATCTACGTGATAATCTCACTTGCTAGTGGAGGGCAACCTCTCTTGCAATGAATCTCCCGTAGATCACCCATCTGGGAAGGATCATGATATTTGGGAACTAGAATTGCAAACTTCGTGAACAATGATGCATCTGCGGGACTTCTTGGATGCTATTAGGTGGATATGCTTTCATCACTCTACTTGAACCCCAAAGAGAGCTGAATATATGCTCAAATGATTGGTGATTTGCATACATGATTATGTTGATTTGTTAGCATGATATGGATCTTCCACATAGGCTCTATACTTTGTATCTCACTTGCTATCCCTTCTCCACAGAGTTCTCAATAAGTTCATATTACCATTTGATGTTTTCACTTTTCCAATCTTCTTTATAGAGTGCCCTATGTCATATCTTGTTTGCACTTCATGCTTGTTCTTGAGGTCTTCCAAAGATGAGAGTAGTTCTACATTTAGTACTACATGATTTGAACACCGAGAATCAATATAGAATACATGTTCATCTTATTTACCTTCTTTCAAAGTCATATTCATGAGTAGAAGTGAGTCTTCTTGTGATTTAGTATCAGCATAGTTTTTGTAGTGTCTTCTTCCTTTGCAACCTCCTTCAAAGTTGTTGCTGAAGTTTTTATTTCCATTTGTTGGAGTTAGACGTCTGTAGGAGCACGCGAACAACACAAGGAAGAAGAAGAAGCTTGGAGCACAAACACACAATACTGAATGTATTACTAGAGAATGTACAAAGATAAGTAGCCCATTAGGGCAATAGGCTTATATACAAGCCGGGGGAAAAAAAACCTCCTAAAGAGGGAAAAAAGTGCCTCGACGGTCCTAGTGTGTTCACACACATCACTACCTAAATATATCAACAAATCCCCCCTGGGAGTGATGCGGTGAACAAGGAGCTGGCACTCATGTATAAGGAAGTGCCAAGCTATGTGGAAATCACTCCACAAAAGGAAGTAAGCCCAAAGCTTTGCGGAAAGCTTCAAACTTCTCCCTAGGCAGAGCCTTCGTGAAAAGGTCTGCAATGTTCTCCTGTGTGGGCACATATGCCAAGCTGATCTCCCCAGCAGAGAACCTCTCCCTGACATAGTGATAATGCACCTCAATGTGCTTAGTGCAAGCATGGAACATAGGGTTCCTTGCAACTGCCAATGCGCTCTGACTGTCAGTGAAGATGGTGGTGGCAGAAGACTGGCCAACACCCAAATCAGCCATAAGGCGTCTGAGCCACACACACTCAACAGTCGCTGTGAAAGCTGCCCTATACTCAGCCTCACATCTGGAAGTGGCCACAGTAGGCTGCTTCTTGCTCAACCAAGATATACATGAGCTACCAAGCATGAAGCAAAAACCACTGGTGGACACACGAGTGTCATAGCAACCAGCCCAATCTGAGTCAGAAAAAGCATGCAAATCTGGCGGTAGTGATCCCCCCTTGGGATAAAACAACCCAAGTAGCCGAGTACCACTCAAGTAGCGAAAGATGCGCTTAACCGCCTTCCAATGCATGACTCCTGGGCAATGCATAAACCTGCTCATCTGTGAGACAGCAAACTGAATATCTGGCCGAGTAATGCATAAGTAAATCAAGCATCCAACAGTCTGCTGATAGAGAACAACATCAAATGCATCTCCAACATCATGAAGACTCAATCGTAAACCTGTCTCCATAGGAGTGGCAATAGGCTTACAGTCTTCAAGGCCAAAACGCTGCAATAATGTGTCAATATATTTCGTTTGACACAAAGCCATTCCACCATCAACTTGCATAAACTGAATGCCCAAATAGTGATGCAAATGCCCCAAATCAGACATCTCAAATGAGGCATGCAAATCAGCCTTGAAATCAGCAATATGCTTCTCAATAGGACCAGTGAGCAGCATATCATCAACATAGACAACAATGATCAGAAGCACATCATTAGCACGCTTAACATATAATGTGCTTTCAGTTGGACTGTTCACAAAACCATGTGCAACCAGATAGGCATGTATCTTCTCATGCCAAGCACGTGGTGCTTGCTTTAAACCATATAATGCCTTCTTTAACCTGCACACCTGGTTTTCATGCCCTTTCTGCACAAAGCCATGGGGCTAAAGATTTCAATGAATTGAAGAAAAGATTGAGTTCAACACCAATTTTGAAAGTGCCTAACTAGAATAAACAATTCCATATTCATGTTGATGTGTCGAGTTATGCAATCAGATGCATCCTAGCACAACCAATTGGTGAAGGAAAATTAGATCACCCTATAGCTTATGCAAGTAGACAACTAAACCAAGCTTAACGCAACTACAGTATTACCGAATGAGAAGGCTTAGGGATGGTCTATGCGGTGAAAAAATTCGAACATTACCTCCTAGCCAACAAGTTTAAGTTCCTCATTTATCACCAAGCACTATTGTACCTTGTTAACAAACCATGTAATACTGGAAGGCTAGTGAGATGGTTTCTACTATTAATTGAGTTTGATTTTGAGGTGGTATTAAAGAAGGCTAAAAAACATGTAAGGGTAGGCCATTTATCAAGAATGAATCATGGGGAGCCACCCACAGGAATAGCTAACAAGCTACCTGACACATACCTGTTCAACTTAGAAGTATGCCCAAAATGGGTCGAAAGCTTGATTCCTATACTAATGCATGGACCACACCATAGGATCAACAAGAAAAACAAGAAAGAGCTCTGATAATCACAAAACCTCCACATTGTGGGAGGCAATTTGTATTTCAAAGACTCTAATGGAGTACTTCTAAGATGTATGGAAGATGAGAAGCGAAAGAGTTTCATGGAATATGTGCATGAAAACAAGTGGAAAACACACAAGGGCATTAGTGGAACAACTCAAGAACTGAAAAGATTAGGTGTGTATTGGCACGACATGCAAAAAGATGTGCATGAACATATACATAATTGCCAAGTATGCCACAAAAGTACACCTGAAGAACATTCATCATTATGATATTCGACGATTACACTCAAGTGGAGTAAACGACTAGTTGATTTCTTGAAGCACCGTAAGTCTCTTGAAGGAGCGAACCTAGCTAGAAAGTGAGCACTAGAAGAACAAAGTAAGGACTATGCTATTATTGGGAAGAAATTATTCAAAAGAGGGAAGGATAATCAATTATGATTATGTATGCATGAAGGAGAATACCTTCTCATATTCGAGATAGCTCATGTAGGAGCAGCATGGGTAATTTTTAAGTAGATAAGATTGTCAAAATGATTGTCTTTGCAGGTTTATGGTGGCCTACTTTACATATGGATGTAGAGACGTATGTGTAGAATTGTGACATATGTCAACGAACAAAGTATCCTATAAGATGAGATGACATGCCCTTGAGACCCATGATTAGTGCGTGGGCTTTTTCAAAATGGGGTATTGATTTCATTGGACCAATAAACCCCCTTGCAAAGGGATCATATGCTGATCATAGGCCACATATTATTTGACAAAATGGGTGGAAGAAAAAGCTACAAGGAGAAATGATGCCCAAACTATTGTGAAATTCTTGTTTCAAAATATATTCACTCGCTTTGGACTACCAATTGAAATCATAAGTGATAAAGGAACACACTTTATTAATGAAGTCATCGAGTCACTTATGAATGAATTTCTAGTGATCCATAAAAAGTCGATGCCCTATGATCCACAGGCTAATGGATAAGTAGAGAGTTCTAATAAGGTGTTACACATGGTGTTAACTAAGATAGTTAACAATGGAAGGTGAGATTGGGAAAAACAATTGCATCATGGAATATGGACCTTCAAAGTAGCATATAAAATGGCTATTGGAACTAGTCCCTTTAATCTAGTCTATGGGAAGAATGCAATATTGCCAATTGATTTCTCAATCCCTACTTTAAGAGCTACTGAGAAATATGAGTGGATAGGACATGAATTATCAAGAAAATTGGATCAAATAGAGAATTTGCATGAGATTAGGTTATACGTGATAGCTGGCATATATGTGATGAAAACGAGACAAAAAGCCTATTACGATGCTCAAATGTAGGGAAAGTGACTTAAAGAAGGGACCTAGTATTAGTATACACATTTAAGAAACATGCAAAGAAATTGCAACAAAGAGGATATGGACCACTGTTGCTAAAAGAAATCTCTACAAGTGGAGCAATCAACCTAGCTACACTGGATGGAGACCTCTTACCCAACTTTCCAGGCATTGCATGTAGATGTTGGTGCACTAGTCTTTCCAAAAATATCTCCTGCTCAACTTTACCATGATAGAGTTTTCTTTTACACACATAGATATGTTGTACCCTCTACAATGAATGATTTTGGAAGGTTAGAGAGAATTGAAGTACATTCTCTTCTTAGCTTGGAGTGGCCAAAGCCTGATATATGGTCCGTATCATCTTTGAAGCAAAAGATGGTAATGGATATACATAACTCTTTGAAATTCACAAAAGTGTCTAGGTCTGTAGGTTTGCTCTAGTCTTTTCCCATTCATTGTTTTGTATATTTACTCCAAGGATTCTCATTCCAAGAAACTTCCACCATGTTCATGTGTAAAGATATCACATATGAGCAAGTCAAAAGTCTTATTGGTGAAAATTGGGGTTTGATAGAAGGAATTGCAAAAGGTGATAAATATCTTTGTAAAATAGGTGGAACAGGTATAGGATTTTGATATTTGAAACAAAGTACTTCATTATACATCAGATTCTACTATGATCGTTGGATGTGCAAACTTGGCAAATGGATACCATTTCAAAGTTTAGAGGGATCTTTACATTCATTTGAAATAAAGCTTAGGTTGCCCAATAATGAAACAGAAACTATTTTAGTGAATAATCATTGGACCTTGGCTAATATGAGAGAACACTTGATGATTATGGGTTTGAAGGACTAACTCAATCCAGATTCAAAATTCAAGGACATAAGGTGAGAAATGTTTTGTGCTTTTGTTAAAGTAATCTTTTCATTATTGTTTATTTTACTTTAATGACTTCAATTTCTTGCAAATTGATTACATGTGGACAAAAGAATGGAATACAAAATGAAATTCCCTGTAGATTGGAGCAAAGATGGAACATAACTCTCATTGTCATAGTTCTTTTGCAACCTGATAATGTCACTTCTTGGGCCCTAGTCATTGTATCTCATGGTTTTTGCACTTTCAAGAACCTTGTAAAAAGTAGGACAATCGATTCATGTTAGATAGTGTATATACCTTCTTCTCCGCAATGATAATTTCAAAACTTTTGAAATGTCAAAAAGTTTGTTCACTACTTTGAATGTGGTTGCTCATGTTTTTTTTGTGCATTATTTTGTCATCAGAAACATATTTTTTGAAATTGCACTTCTTTATTCTATACTTTTAAAAGTGGTCCTAGGTTCTATGTGCTCATTTCTCATATTTGCACTCTCAAAGAGCTATAAATCATAGACAAGCCAGTAGAATTCTCGCACGCAAGCAATGGCTGCTAGCACTTCCACTCCCATGAAATCTCCTCGAGATCTATTCATGGAGTTTTATGGATAATACAGACTACAATGGTCCCTAATCTTGAAGGGACAATAGCCATGAAATTCGATGTGATTGATGAGATCACAGATTTTCTGAAATTCCATATATTAAGATATGCCATAGATATTCCAGCATCTGAGTGTAAATGGGTCCCCTGTGACTTGCTTTTCTACATTCATAAAGGAGATGAGGCATTTGCAAAGCACTTAAAGCATTTCATGGCTGTTGCTGAGGGTTTAGGGCACCTGTTAGATGACACAATGCCCTTAATTAAACAATTAAATAAGAAAAGGAAAATGGGAAGAAAATATCTTTCCTACGTAGCAACAACCATCTTTTTTGTCAATGAGGAGCCCGAACCTTCACCCATGGACCTACCCCATCTTGTTACTGGGGGTTTTGTAGATGAAAAGAAGGAACCCCAGACAGAAGCTCTCAACTTATTATAAGAGAGTCAAAAAATTTCCAGAGAATTTCCTCAAGGAGTAGTGGACAAATTAAAGGAAGCCAATACATAGAATAGTCCACCCGCCAACTTAGACCTCGTGGAACCCACTCTACCAGAGGTAGAGATGGAAATGGTTGTACTTGTCGACGGAGAGGAATTTTTGTTCCTGCACGATATTGAGAAGGCATTCGGTCTACGCCTCGACGAATGCCTTAGTATTTTCTGCTCAACCTCGGATGTTCCCATGGACAACACTTCTGACATTATCGAAAAGGCAACAATTCCACTTGGTGATTCAGTTGCGGACACCATTGCATTTGTGTGTGAAGAGATTTTGGGCAATGCCAACCAAGATGCCACTGAAGAAATCTGGCTGCAGCAAGGGAAAGAATTTTGGAGAAGAAGATTCCAACATCCCCTGTTGTGGAGCAAAGTGGCATGGCCCATTCATCGATTCCACTAGATGCAATGGGAAGAGGAGAGGATGAAGATAGGCTTCAAGATGTAAGTCTCTAATGACATTTATGGTTGTCTCATATTCATACAAGATATATCTATTTAATTTTATGATTTTCTATGTGCAGGAAACAATTGAAGTGGATAAATTTGTAGCAAGGAGTGGTGATGATTGTGTTTCCCAGGGCCATGGCTCTTCCTTGACACATTACATGGGAAAATTGCCAAAGGAAGATTTTGTCATAATCCACAAGGACTTTTCCCCTCAAGGACACTTCATGACTTGGTGTCTAAAGGCCTTGAGCAAAGTTTTGTGCCTATCTACAATAATGCAAGGGACCAATTGTATATTTCTAGTTAGGAAGTCCCTTGCCCTTACTACCCTAGGAGTTAACTTTAGAGGAAAAATATTAGGTCAAATAGGAATAGCTTTAGGTCTTGGATTGACAGACCCTCAGTGAATATCCCAATCAGTTTTGACTTACCAATTGCCACTGTCTTTTTAGAGAAGAAAGAATGTAGTGGAGAGGCTCAAGGCCAAGAGCCAATTGTAAAAACTTTATAATACCAATTATCGTTTTTCCAATTTCCATGTGTAGTCTTTATGTTTTTGATAATGTCTTAATTTTTGCATATTGTAATCAGTCTTTTTCCAATTAATCTTGTTATTTTTGTTGCCAACAATGCATGGGATGGCCTAGGAATGCAAAAAAAAGGCCTGCCACAAAAACGCGAAGATGGGCCCTGGAAAACTTTTGCAGGGCCCATTCCTACGTTTCCATGGTAGGCCTTTTTTTTGCATTCCTAGGCCATCCTATGCACTAGGTTCCCTATATTGCAAGTCTATGTCCCTCAATTATCACCTTCACTTGGGGAATTGTGGAAGGCCAATCTTATGTGCAATAATTAGAGAAAGTTAAGACTCCTCTGGGTGCATATAAGCATGCAGCAGTAAATAAATACATGTATGTTCATAAACATTGTTTAGCTATTGGTCAGAGGGTTAGCATGCAGTGCACTCTATCTAAGGCCAATTATAGGCCCCATGTGCATGGCATGTGTTTTCATGGCTTGGAAATGCCAAAAAAAGGCGAGCCACAGAAACACGGGGATAGGCCCTGCAAAACTTTTGCAGGGCCCATCCCCACGTTTCTGTGGTAGGCCCTTTTTTTGGCATTTCTAAGCCATGAAATGCATTAAATAGAATTACCACTTACAAGAAGTACATAAAAAAGAATGATACAACTATGAAAAACACTTCAAAGAGGTATTGGAAAAAGACACCTAGAAACATAGGACAAATAAACTTCAAAACATGTACACTAAGAGATAAACACTTGGGAGAGCAAATATAAGAAGACAAAGATTATATTCATCATTTGGAGTTTACAAAATATTCATCATATGGGATATACAAAAGGTTCTCCAAACAAGGGAGTACAAATTCTTTTAAGGGTTATTCCCTCTAATTCTCCTAGGTAGCTGCAAATCTTTAGGTTGTATTGTCACTCTCTTTGCATGGATGGCACACAGGTTAGAGTCCTCCAACATTGATATAAGATACGCCTCTGCAGCTTCTTGGAGGGCTTCAATGGCTATCCCTTGGATACGAAGTCCAGCGCAATAGCATTGGATCTCTTCCTTCACAACTCTTACAAATGACCTTCATGGAATAAGAAGCTCCACAGACTTTTGATAGTGTTGAATCTCTGCAAAGGCTTTGGTTTTCTTTTTGCGCCTTTGTGGTGCTCTTGCATTTGGGGGGATGTTCGGTTGTCGTCGTTGTGGTCTACGACGTGGTTGATAGTTCTTCTTTCTTCTTGGAGCACGCCTAGATGGTCCTGCCTCCTCATTTACTTCCTCTGCCTGACCTTGCTCTCTTTCTTCATCGGTTGGTCTTTGTCCTTGTCCTGGGGGGAGTGTCTTGCCTCCTTGTGTTACTCGATGGTTCATGGCGATATCATCGTTGTTCCATGGTGGCTCGTTTATACTTTCTTCATCTGAGGAACTCGATAAATTTGATGTCTCAATCACAACTTGCCTATGTCCTCATTGTTTGGGCCTTGCCTTGAGTGGTGTCCTGACTGGGGGCTCATCATCAAATGCGGGAGGGGAATAACTTATTTCTTGTGATACATCTCTCTCTTGTGAAGCTTCATCCCCCCGCGATGGAATGCTACCAGACTGTGTCCCTGCACCCGAGTTTTGTGTAGAAGAGTGGCTTGTGGTTCGACGCTTCTTGTGGGGTGTCATCCATGTTGGGCGCTCAGTACCTTGCACATGGCTAGGGTAGACAACATGATCCTTTCTAGTAGTCTGCTTTGTGCGTGCCATTCTCTTAGGTTGTAAAGTGGTAAAATGAGGAAGGACACCTCTATTTATAGGCTTTCACTTAAGAATTGTCCTGTTCACATTTAAATGGATAAAAATTAGTTTTAAGACATTAAAAGTATATTCACAAAAATGCTAAAATTTTATTTGAAGTGAAAGGAGTTATAAAAACCTTGAAAAGAATAATGCATTTTAAGAGTTTAGAAACTATTTCCAAGCAAAACCCTCGCGGACTCTTTGTGCACGCCATTGGGCATGATGTACGGGTCCTAACGATGACATCCACTTCTCTCTTGCAATATCATGTTGTAGCTTTCGTGTAATCTTTGCTATTCGTGACTCACGTGCTCGTTCCATTACATATTTTCTAGCGAATGTTGCACGGAAAAACCAATTGAACATTTCTTCTCCATTCCTTGTGTAGTAAAAATGTCCAGTGAACCATATCGATTCATAAAATATGCTCCATGTGCAAAAATAATATGCTATGATCTGGTCAATAAAATATACACATAGTGTTTAAGACCAAATAAAAAAATGTAAGCGAAACTTACTATGGAATGTGTAATGTTGCTTTCTCCCCAAGATAAGATGAATGACTGTGTAAACTCCTTCAAAGTCACTTGGAATAATTCTCGTTGTGAAACATTAGTGGAAACCAAACACATCAAATGTAACAATTGATCGAACGATGACCAAACCTTCTTTCACTTGTTAATGAGATCAACCCGACTATCATTGTCTGTTGTAATTGAACAGAGGTCCTTCCAAAGCTCCCATTTCTCATCATCTTGACTATTCACATTTCTTTTAAAGAAACGTCTTGCCTTCTTCCCAGTCATTGAAACTTGTTGTAAAATCTCTTGAGACTCACCATACTTCTTAACAACTAAAGATATGTGGCCACCATGACAACCTATAGAATTCAAAAGATCTTCTATTTTTTGGATTGCTATTGTAGACCTCTCTAGTGGTTTCATTGCAAATGCATATTCAACATGGAGCTTCAAAAGCCTATCAAAGATCCTCATAGAAGATGCTCCTTGTTTACAACCTAACATGCATTTTATACTCTTAAGGTCTCCACCCAAATGCCATTCTACCTCAAAATCACCTATATCATCTACAGAAAGCTTTTGCCCATTTATTTGAGAAGAGATTACTTCCGTAATCCATGGAGTCCTACTAAAAATCCATGAAATAACATTGTTTGTTTCTTTGGGAACTTCTATAGCACCTAACCACCAGATATCTCTCTCTGATTGCACACTGTAAGTCAAATGGTCCCTCCCTCCTAAAGTTTCATCACTCATTGCATGGTCCATAACTTCATTCATTAGCGTCACACTCAGCCTTTCTAGTCGCCGACCCTTTATGATTTGACACTCATCAAGCTTTAGTATGAACTTTAACTTAACATTATGTCTGCACAAAAGAGAAAACATTATCTTAATATGACACTTGAATGCAATAAAACTTCAACACCAAATAAAATGTAGTAGGGGTACCTTTGATTGTTGAACTATAAAAGTGAACCATTGCTTGTTGAAGCTTCTGAAGATCCACAAATATATTGTTGAATTTAGTGTAAGTAAATCCTTGTGTAGATAGGATTTTTGACTGCTTCTTGGGAATATTTGGATGATAAATAGAGGCAGGCATAGTGTCTTCTATGAATAAATATTGTCCAATAGTACGAGTCACATCCTCATTTGAAGTTTTTTTATTGATAGACACTTTATATGGGCATGGAAATATACTTTGAGAAATACCTTGTGATTGTAAGGCTTGCCTGAGAAGGCTGTACATTGCAGTATACCCATTTCTACTGATGCCCGCTTCGTCACATATTGTCTGCACATCTTGCACTGTGATAAGGTTTTTTAACTTCTTTGAAAACTCAACTTCAACAACAACTCTAATACACTTTCCTATGGGTGAGTCTAAAGCAGAAGTGATTTCTTTGGTGTTTATACAGCTATTCATTAGCTTGAATTGGTCTTGTGTTGTTGATGAAGCAGTTATGTCTTGAATAAACGATCTACACAATGAAAGATTCCATTACAAATCTTCATTACAAATCTTCATTAAAACGTATAAAAGTAAAAAAAACACTCACCTTGTTGCATATATACGTTGTTTGCATGCTCTGCCACCTTTTGAAAGAGCTTCAAAGGATGACAATGCTCTTTTCCTATGTCTCATACCAAGTGGAGTTTCTTTCAGCTGCTGGAGATTGGCAGTTAACTTTGAAATTGTGCTTTCTAAACTGACCACCCTCATATGATGGAGATATTGTTGGAACCAATAATTAGCAGTAGCAAGTGAATGTGTAGATAATCGCTTGTAGTAACCGAATAGTCTAGCTTCACCCGCACCAATGAACTGAAGTAACGTTGAGAGGTTACGAAATGTTGGATGGTAAGAAGATATTGGATCAAGAGGATATAGTGAACCATGAGTCCAAAGATCAATACTTTTTTCTCCAGGTGCACGACGTTCATTTTGAGAATTGGCATCATTGTTGCATCGTGTATTTGGAGCAAACTCTCAAGGCACACAAACATGGATACTTGTTGATGCAAGAGCATGAGGACGTTCTACTGTGAAGTTTGTGATACATGTCAACACCATCTTTGTTAATGACCAACAATATCAAAAACAAAGATGAAAAACTGGTTGGAAGGGACTCTAAAGCATATGTTTTGCTCAAAAAATGTGTTTTCTTGTATGTGTATGGGTTAAAGTGTATTTTTCCACTGTGTATGGTTGAAAATGATGAAATTTGAAAAAAATCATTTTTTGGGGGAAGCGTAGTCACGGATTTGATGATGTGGCACTTACTTTTGGAGGGAGTTTGAAAATTATACTTTTTCTAAAAGAAACTTCAAAAAATGGGCCCAAAAAAGTGACTTCTGACATATATATTAAAAATAAGCCCTTTTGAGTTAATATACACTGAAAATGAGACTTTTTAAAAAAACTCATTTTTTAATTCAAATACATATACGAGTTTGATGATGTCGAAAGTAGATTCTCTTTCTCTCTCTCTAGAAGAAGAAAGAGAGAGGCCTGCTGAAGCCTAAAAAAAATCTTACTCTAGCCTACTAAAAAGTGCCCTATTAAATGCACTTTGTCCCCTTAAACAAGAACAGAATTAAGCTTAATCCCTAAAAATTAGGGATCCTTACAAGGCCCATGCAGGGTTCATTTTTTACCCTAATGCCCAAAGCTTTGTGGAAAGCTTCAAAATTCTCCCTAGGCAGAGCCACCATGAAAAGGTCTACAATGTTCTCATGCGTGGGCACATATGCCAAGCTCATCTCTCCAACAGAGAACCTCTCCCTGACATAATGATAATGCACCTCAATGTGCTTAGTGCGACCATGGAACATAGGGTTCCTCACAACTACAAATGCGCTCTAACTGTTAGTGAAGATGGTGGTGGTAGAAGACTGACCAACATCCAAATTAGCCATAAGGCAGATCTGAGCCACACACACACACAACAGTCACTGAGAAAGATTCCCTATACTCAGCCTCAAAATAGAAGTGGCCACAGTAAGATGCTTCTTGCTCAACCAAGATATACATGAGCTACCTAGCATGAAGCAAAATCCAATAGTGGACACATGAGTGTCATAGCAACCAACCCTGTCAGAGTCAGAAAAAGCATGTAAATCTGGCAGTAGTGATCTCCCCTTGAGATAAAACAATCCAAATAGTTGGGTTCCACTCAAGTAGCAAGTACCTAGCCTCAATTTTGGGTAGAGAGGACACCATTTTAGATTTCTTCAGGCATAGCAAACTAGCAAAAATTAGATGACCAAAGCGTGCATGCCAAAGCTTTGTCGCTAACATAGCCTGAGAATCATGTACTGCACATGCCAAATCATTCATAGATTTTTCATAGTCTATGAGTTTATATAACCCACGACATAAAATGCTGGAAGCAATAATCACATCGCCATTTGACACATCATGAATTGTACATCTGTTATCAACAAATGCCACAACCAAGCCAATTTTAGCTAAAGCTAAAATTGATAATAGATTCTTCTTGATCCTTGGCACAAATAAAACATTCGACAATGTAAAAGAACTACCATCAGTAGTAGTCAAAATGATCTTACCAACTCCCATGACAAGATAAGAGGAGTTGCTGGCACATGTGATAGTATTCCCTGTAGGTGCATACTCGAGTCAAGTCAAGAAACTGTGATCCAAGGTAATATGTTTGGTTGCCCCACTATCAAAGTACCAAATATCTGAGTCTTCTATAGACATAAACTTATTTAGGAGAAGATGGGTCAAAATTGCAAACAATAGTAAACACCCATTCTTCATTTTGCACTAGATTAGAAGACTATGTTTGCAATGTAGAGGCCTCTGCAAAACCATTCCAACCTCTTTTTTCTTTGCCTGTTTTGCAGCCAGTTTTGGAAAATTCTTTATGACATGATCAGTTGCTTTATAGTGCTTGCAAAACATTTTTTCTTTTCTATTTTCTTGTCATCTCTGTCATCCTTCTTTGATTGTGCAGAATTAGCAGATTTATGCTTACTACTAGAAGAGCTCCATTTACCTTTGCCCTTCTGACTAGCCAGGAAAGCTTGATCTGCAACATGCATAATGGACCTCTTCTATCTAGACAAATCTTCTCACAATAGAACAGAGACTAAATCCTCAAATGTTAAGGCATTTTGATTGCCTTTCATCATCAAACAAAGAGTAGAAGTGAAAATCTGATATGAATCGGGAAGATCATTCAGAACAGTCTGCACAAGTGAACTGTCAGACAAGACTTCATCAATAGAAATTAACTGTTCCTTCAAATCTTTGATCTTTGTCAGAAAATTGTCCATGGAATCTTCGTCATTCATGTGCTCACTCTCCAACTATTTTCGAGGTAAGCAACATGAGCCTCATTCGTTGCTAGGTATAAAGTTGTGAGTGTATCCCAAGCATCCTTAGCCATTCTACAAGAGCGAATGTGAGGAATAATGGCACGTTTGACAAGCAAAGCTATCAATGCATGTGTTTGAGCATCTCTGCCATCCCAACAAATTTTCTCTATAATAGGTGCAGTAGAAACTGTAGCACGAACACGAATCTGCAAAATATCACCATCTTCGATGCCATTTGCATCAGCTTTAGTACCTATATTTGCAGGTGTAATAGGACATTTTTCAACACCGTGCATAATATTCCATAGTCCTTTTGGGATAATACATGATGCATCATATAATCCCATAATGGGTAATTCGTACCATCCAACTTATCCTCAATAGCCAACAAACAAAATACATCACTGCTTTCAGCCATGGCCATTGACTAAAATACCCTGATGCAAAAAATTGACTGTATCTCAAGAAGTTGAACAAAACTACCCTGTCCACTTCTGCTAAACTTGTAGTAGACTTCGAGATGCTTATACCAGTGAACCAAAACCTGTATATATCTTTAGCACCCAAAGACCAAATAACCTACATAAGCACCATGATAGTGCATTCGAAGGCCAAAATGAGCTCAGATCTCAATTTCAGTGCCATAGAGGAAAGCCGTTTTGATTTCTTAATCATCCTCAGTATGATCACCAAATTTCGTGCCATTTTGAGATTGTGACCAAAGGGGTGTCGAAAATGCCCTAGATGAAGCGGTGACCTACTTTGATACCAATTGTTGGAATTTGAGGTCCGCATAAGCATGCGAACATCCCATGAAGCTTGGAGCACAACACACAATACTGAATCTATTACCACTAGAATGTACAAAGATATGTGACCCGTTAGGGCAATAGGCATATATACAAGCCAAGGGAAAAAACCTCCTAAAGAGGGAAAAAATTGCCCTGATGGTCCTGGTGTGTTCACACACATCACTACCTAAATATATCAACACCACTAACTGAAAGAATGTTAGCAAGACTCTTAGGAGCACAAAATAGAAAGAAAGAAGAGGAAAGAATACGAGAGGAAGCCAGAATGGAAGCATTAAAACACGACAAAAAATATTTACAAGGAGAAGAACCTACCCCTATAGTAAACTGCCACACCAACCGAACTAAAACCCTAGGAAACCTAAACAAACAACCATATTTAAACCTAGGTAAAGATGACTACCAATTAGTGGACTCATTGATCGACACGGAAGCAGCCTTAAGTAGTATACAAGCCTTGTTAGCGAAGAAACTAAAGGCAAAACTTATTCCAATAAAGGTGCATATGATAGGAATTGGAGGCAACATCATTGAGCGCCTAGGAGAGATTTCAATAACCTTGCATTTAGGGAACAATATGATGCAACAAAGACTCTTAGTTTGCAAGGATTCAGATCTTTTGGAAGAATCGGTCTTAGGAAATGATTGGATTTTTGAATTTGAAGTCGCTATCCACCTTGCCCAAGGATAAATATTAGCAAAAATAGACAATAGAGAAGTCTTTAGTCTTCTAGATGAGAAACCACTAAAAATAGCATGGGGAGAAAACCCTAGGACTACACGTCTAGGTAACTTTGCTAAAGAACTTCCATCAAACCCCATGTCTACCGATTCCTCAATTCTCCATGCACCTACATTTTGTCCTAAATTGCATGATCTACCTATCCTTTCTCCTCAAGAGATTGAGCTCAAGTGACTGAGTAAGGTCATTTAGCATAAAGGGCGTGCAAGGAAGTCACACTGTCTACAACCTCACCAACGACAAGGAGACAACAGTGCCAAAGTATAAAACAAGTATGGATTCACAAGGATCCACTACAACAATATGAATGCAAAAGGAATTTGGAAACACACCAAAGTACCAAGAAGTGAGGAACCCACAAGAGTCAGAACCTATGGCAGAATGAAGCAAGAATCTTACAAGTATGGATACCTATGCGATTAGTGGAAGCTCAATGATCACAAAAACAAATGCGGTCCCAAAAAAAACCAAGGAACAAGAAAAGAGAGAGATAATGACATTAGACAAGCAACACGCAGGATTTCATAAACTTCAACACATTACCCAAAGACAAAGGGCAACAAGGACCAGAAAAGGAAAAACATCTCCAACAAAAAGACACGTACATATGGAGGATTAAATCCAAGGATGTGCAATTGAAAGCATAAAAAAACATGACAAAGAGGAATCAAATTACAACATTAAAGTGGAGACCAAAGGAGCCACAAGGAGTGGGCCAGACCAACAAAATGAATCAGTCTCATACTCATGTTAAGCTACATGCATCAAGACTATGCACTATAGGGCCATATTACAAGGCCACACATTCAACACACAGTTTTTCTGATCGATTTAGTGGTGCACATTTCCTTCCAAGGAATAGGACTTAGTTTGTACCATAATAGTCAAACAAATGCTCTAAAGAATATTAATAATTGCTTTGGCTATGATTAACATTTATGTTTTCTTTCAAAAAAAATAAAAAACTATAACAAAATGGAAAAAATACATCCTCAGGTATCATGCTCTACTCACACTTGTGAGAGGGGAGCAGGATCGCTATGCACATGATTAACAGACATGACAAGGAAAGCACTTCTTCAGATTGGGATTTAGCTATAAATTCTATTTTAAAGTGTAGATGGCTTCCCAGGATTCTAAAGCAACTATGCAAGAAGAGATATTGGAATTTCCTCTAGAGAGTGCTACCAAAGCAAGAGGACATTGATTTCACGAAGATCAACCAACACAGGATCATCTATTCTTGATTACTATCAAAATCATGGATATAGATCATCAATTCCCTATCATGTCTCAAGACTCTTGTGTGCTACAAGAAATATCATCAATAGCAGATATATTGATGGAAGCTAGCATTTTGAGATACTTTTTCCCTCCTAATCTATAAGCCTGACTTTGAAAGACGCAGTCATGTTATGAATACTTTGCATCCTTCACAGCCACAAAGGTGTTGAATTTACAAGGGGATTGGACAACAATCAAATTCACTCATGAATTGATCAAGGCTCGGACTCATTCAAGTGGACCTAAGATGGCATTACAGATCTCAAGGAAGAATGCCATGAAGCAAAAAAATGAACATTCTTAGATATCAAGAGGATCAAAATAGAAGTAGTATGACTCATACATCAAAAATTTTGTTTTTCGAACATGCATAGATACACCGCACCTCAAAAAATAGTAGTGCAACTCCTATTGCATGCAACAAAGCAAGTAAAAAAATCAAGTAAATTTCACACCTTATGTCTAAGAATGCCTATTTGAAGCCAAGAAGCAATGGGGCAAAAACAAATTCCTCAATGGCAGTATAGCATTCATTGTATTAATATACTATGCTCTAAACATTTGAGAACATCTCTAAGAATGGAGGAAGCTAGCATAAGTTTGAAACCTTTAATGAGGGGAGCAAAAAGAGAGAAGAAACTACAATAGACATCACTCCAGCTGCTAAAAGAATGCATGTACTTCTAAAGACAACTTTGAGGCAGCCAACACTGATTACAAAAGCTGAATTACAAGAAGCCCTACTACAAAATCACATATACAAGGAGGGCCAGGTGAACCTGTTAGTCCAAGGTCATCATTGTCGGCATTCTAGTGAGTTACCGAAAAACCAACCGGGTAAAAGATTGACTCAATTACATATATATAAAGAATTGGGATTAACAAATTCAAGATCTTCATCAAAATCTCAAGAAGATAATGATAAATCCACAATGAATGTGGATATTCACAAAAAAACAAATGATGATGATGGATGGGATGAACTTAACCAAGTGGTCGACCAATAAGAAGTGGCTAGCAAAGAGCAAGACACTGACACAAACACAATCATTGAAGAAAAACAAGAGGACAACCACACAACAAAAGATGTGTATACCATTCAAGTGAATGAGACCACTAAAAGCAATTCAAAGAAATTGCTTTTGAAGACCAAAAATCAGTGATGCATCCTAAGGAAGAAGCTTGAGAGGAGAGGTATGACCACCAAGAAATGTTTGAACCAATCAAAGTAGTGGTGGAACCATCCTCGATGGACATAACTTTCAAAGTAAGTAGTTCATAGAAGGACCAAGCTAAAGAAGCCAAGCAACAAATACACCTTCAATTTTGACAACATTTTAATGACACCATACATGTTAACCAAGGAAAAGATGTACATACAAGTGGAGAGCCAACAATACCACAAACTTGGTTAAACCTGGATGTGGCCCAGCTTAAGCCAGTGGTGAAACATATGATACAAATGGCAATGGACACACAACAACACTTAGTGGAAGACAATAAAGAATATGAACATGTTCATGTTGAAAAAAATCATTTCAAGGTTTTAAGTGAACAACTATCTGCACAGGTGATGCAATCTCAACAAGCTCTAACTAAGAAAGAAGAAGAAGTTAAAAGAGTTTTGGAAGAGGCCAACAAACTAAAGGAAGACAATGGTAGATTACAAGCTCAAACAATAGCATTCAAACAAAAATATGATGCAGGTGAAGTGGAGAAAGCACGAGTAGTAAACCAAAGCAGAATCCTAGAATCTCACATCAGAACATATATGGAGGAGGCAAACACACTTAGGATCAGAAATAAAGAATTGATGAATTCTATCTTAATTAATCAACCCCTAGAAGTCTCCAAATCTACAAGTGAAGATGTCATTCAGCTACGTGCACAAAGGGAAAATGAGGAGCTCAATCAGGAGTGAACACTACGTATACAGTGGGAATCTAAATGAAATAATGTGTGCCAACCAACTCAAGAAGGAGGAAGAGATCAAGGAAGCCAAAGCACAATCTAATGCTAAAGAACAAATTATTGCAGATCTAGGGGCTCAATTAGAAGTGCATACAAACAGGCGGGGGCACCAATAGTGCCAACTTCTCAGGTGGTCACTGAGAAGATTGAGGTACGCCCTCTTTCTCCCCCCATTAATCATTCACCAATACATCTTTAGGTGGAGGTACAAATTGATGATCATAAACTGCTAAACACTTCAAAAGTAAGCCAAAGAGAGAGCGGGCCCTATTAGTGTCCCGACTCACAGAACATTTTGAAGATGTAGTGGTGAAGGTGATGAAAGAAGCCAAGATCAAAAGTAAAGACTTATATTAGCTTATGAAACCATTCAATGTACCATATGGGAATTTAAAAGAAGAAACACGTCAATATATCAAGAGGAAAACCCAAAAGGATCCAAACCAGTAATTGAACTTTAAGGCAACTACATTCTCATATACACAAGGAGAATTTGAAAAAGCCGATCTGGTCTAGAGACACAAATGTTTGGAAAAGAATCCTACATTGTGGGTGCGCTAGCAAGAGGCACCATATTTGTTATAGGTAAACCCTTCTCTTTGCCCTGTACAATGCCGAAGGCCATGGACACAATTTTGGGAAGGACAACATCATGGAAAAGTAAATAATCAATGGCTCAATTTTCCATTATTGCCGAGACCACCGCACAACTATTTACTAGCAAAAGATTATATGGTGCGGATAATCAAATTTTGGCTATCAAGATATGTCTCAATCTCAGAAATTGCAATAAAAATGAAAAATAAAGTACTTAGCATGCTTCTCACAGTATTGAAAGTTTTCAAACATGCAAACTACACATTTTTGAATTTTATTGGCATTAATTAGGGGATAGACACTTTAATTTTTGACCCTATCTTGCCAAGCTAACTCATAGTGATGGGAATCTATTCTAGATTAATGTTTTTGCCAAGTACATACATGCAGACGTTTGAGGAAGCATTTTTCACAGGGCTTTTAGAAGTGGATTCAGAAATCTTCTTGAAGATGTCTACCAATTTAAACACTAGATCAGTAGCATATGAATTAAGTTTTTTTGCTGACCACATACAAGCACCTAACGGTGGAATCAAATGAGCTGAATGGAAGGAGCTCATGATTCATGACGCCAATATAATTAATCAAACCGAGAGAACAATATTCCAAACCTACTCACACCACCCACAAAATCCTGTCGAGGACGATAGAGTTCAGGAGTAGGGATGTGTGGAGCACGAACCCAGCAAGAGAAGAAGAAGAAGGAAATCCAAACACAAATAAATACAATAAAAGAACTTACCCTTTGCTAAAAGCACTACAAGGGCACACATCAGGCTAAAACGTGAAGGAAGGAGGACTCAAAGAGTGCAAACAAAGAAGTTAAATAAGGTCCTTCCAACACCCATAAGGTACTTCCAACAACCATGGAAAGAAATTTAGTGAAAGGTGACTAAATACATCATACTCTAGTCACTGGGTATGTGCCGTAAACAGAAACAAAGCTAAAGAAAATTAGTATGCGAAAGGAACTGAAGCATTGGACTAAGGCTCGAATAAGGTAACAAATTGTTTGAAAGTCTTGAAGGCTTCCTTGACCACTAGTGGCATACAATTAAAAGAAATACAAATGGCCTCTGAATCTTTAAGGCCTCCACGACTGTTGGTGCTGGACAATTGAACATACAACATCAAGTTAAATAGGAACAAGTTGGCAAGGGGCATAGGAGGACAACAAGCCTTATTCCCTGTAAGTATCCTAGGATCAGCCCTTGCTATGCCTCAGCAAAATCTGCAAAAGCCTATCAAGGGATGACAAAGACTAAGAGGGGGAGAGTGTTGCAAAAGAGAAAAGTAAAGAGAAACATGCCCAAAAATTTTCAAATTTGGGCATACTTTCTCTTCTTCAAATTTCTATGATATTACAACAAAAGCCATTTAAATGCTCTAGAGGAGTCCTCTCGATGCATGATCCCTGAATATTGTAACATTAGCCTTGTATAATAGTAGAGACTTAGTGATTTCCAATAAAAGTGCTATTCTCTTGTGTGAAAGGACCATTTTTTAGGGCACATGTATATAAGTCACTTGGTGACTCTTTGTAGAGACTTTTTGTCATTGTGAGTAGAAAAGCTGAAAATTTCGAATTAGCTTCTTCTTCCCTACATATCTTCTCCTCCAAGAGTTTGTATGTGTGTTTGATGCATTTCATTAAAACCATTCTTTTGATTGGGGTGTGATTAAAACCACATTTTTGATTGAGGGTTGATGTTTTTCTTGTCGATCACTTTTCACACTTATGCCATTGATTGCAACTAGGACGCTTGCACATGTAAGCATTTACCATCTCTCAAAATCTAAGCTCTTTTTTAAAAAAATTAAAACTTTATTTTAGGCTACCCAACCCAAGATTGATCACATCCATCGAATATTTCTAGATCACATTATCAAAACATTGATCCAGGTTAGATATTTGTTTTATGGAGGTTGGGATAAAAAGTGTATTTTTTATCGTCTCTTCAATTTGAATCAAATTTTTCACTTTGCTAAAAAGTTTTAGAAACCCTTGTAAGTTACACAACCCAAGTTGAATCTATCAATCGGTATCTATAACTCAAGTTATGATCAAAAGGTTCATCAAAATTAGAGCTTTTTAATTGAGGGAATGATAAAAGTGTAATTTTTATCCTCCCTCTCATTTGAATCATTTTTTATGCCTTTTTTACAAATTTTTATAAGCTTCTTATAAGCTATGCAACCAAAGTTGAATCATGTCAGTCTGATATTTTGAGCTCAAGTTATCAAAAAAACATTGATCACTGGTAGAGTTCACTCAAAAATACCCAATCACTCTTTCCATACATAACAATATTTTTTCCAAACCTCTTGGAAATGTATGTGGTTTAGCCAAACTTCTTGGAATTTTTTGCTTTTTTGCACCCATGTTTAAAATAACTCTCAAAATGATGAGGGAAAATAAAACCAGTTGAATAAACAAAAGATTTTACCATACTCATGTTGAAAAGTCAAAAATCTACTCAAAGAGACAAAGATGCACTCCTAAACCTAATTCTACACCTAGAGGTAAGGGCAATGGAAAAAGTGGATCAATAGGCAGATTACAATAGGGCATCTCAACAATAATACCAACAACCACAACACCAACAATATCAACCTAGGCCTATGTACCCTCCTAGGGATTCATATGGAACACACCTTGAGACAAGTTGCATTCTTATGGAGAGCCATACTATGCTCAATCAAAGTACAATCAAGTCAATCAACATCCTACAAGGCTTGTTTTGGATCAACATCCACCTCCACCTCCCAAGGTTGTGCTAGTCAAGTATGCTGAGTAAAACACGAAAAGGGCTATCATCCAATAGACCCAAAAATGGTATATACCAGCCCTAGGTATGAAAAATCATACCTAGAGGATAGGAACAAATATCTAGAAGATACATACACTAAGGGTAAATGGTATCAAGAAGAAAGCTAGTATCTTGTGAGAACTAGCAACAATCTAACTTGGACAGACTAGTCTATAGCATGAATCTACTATGTAGAGAAAGGAGTTCCAATCCAAAGACAACAATGCGCTAAAGTTGCACCCACTCCTGGAGGCCCATGCTACAAATGTGGCAACAAAAACTTCTTGAAAATTTCCCTATACCTTCTAGAACATTTACATGGAAGATTGAAGGATTTTGTGAAAATTGTGGGAAGGATCACTTGATTAAAGAATTCCCTCAAAACCCTCAAAATATTGCACACACACCACTACAAATGGCGAAAATCATGGAAATTGGTAGTGAATCTAAAGGTCAAGTGCCTCTTCAAAAGGTTACACAAACTCAAGCAAAAGAGAAAGATGGGGAGGAATTCAATGAGATAGAAGATCCTTTGCTTCCCCAATCCCTCAATCAAGAGCCATAAAAGGAAAAGAAAAAGAAGGAAAAGAATTTGGCTTGGAAACAATGGAAGGTTAAGATTAACGAGAAATGGGAAGAGAGAGTAGGAAGCTTAGGAAAAGAGCTACAAGTTGCATGCACTAAGACGTCTCAATTGTTCTTGGTTATTTAAAAACAATGTCTAGTACTAATAGAATTAATTATGAGGACGGTGTTTTCATTATTGTAGAGCTTCAAATCCGATTAGGTAGGAGGAAAGTATCTTCACATAAAAGTGTCAACAATCAATCACAAATATGGATTTATGACTATAACTCACAAACTGGATATATAATGTGAGATCTACATGTGCGATATGCTTCTCTTGTTTAGGGATCCCAAGTACATGCTTTGAAATGATCCAAAGGGAAATATAAAAAATAATGTCTTTGAGGAGGCAAGCTTGATTGTACTCAAAATCTTTTTGTGAACACATAATCACTTGCAAAATGGGATCATCTTGATGAAAACTTTCATCATTTCCAAAGTATCCATGAAGTAGAATTATTTCTTATTAAATTACTTCAAGCAATGCAAAAATATTTTCAAAATTCAACTATCATTGAATCACATACTATCAATACATAATTCGGAATATGAAGAAGAAAATATGAGAAATGCTACTTCCAAATCTGGTGATATATATACATTTTGGAAACCTTGGTGAGAACTACAGAACTCAATGTCTACCTTAACTAACGGAGATGCATCATTGATCAAATCAATGATGATGAATCAACCTAAAGTGTGAATTTTTTTTCTTCTTCTTAGATTAGGAAACCTCATCATCAACATGCCTTTGAGCATCTTGCTTGAGACCTATCTCTTTGCAACATAATTTTCCCATTGCATGCACAAGGCACATGTTTTTTATTCCACCCATGCATTGCCTACTTAGTCCGTCAATAATTACATGTTGTCTATATTTTCTTCTTTGAATAGCAAAGGGTCACACATGTCTCAAACTCAGCTCCTAAGAAGAGAAGTCAAGAGCATTTGAATTTCAAGACCAACAACATCACATATGTGGAGCATCATTGTACCTCAGATTTATCATGAAAGGCAACCATCATGATTTGGCATACCTATATGCTAAAAGTTTCAGTAGACATGCTAGGCCAAAGGAGTCAAAACACGTAAAGATCGAAAGTCAACAATCACCCGTTGCACTGACATTCAACCTAAATTTCCAACTACCTTAACCTACAAGATCTGAAGCAAATATTTAACAAGGGCACCACATCCGAATGACTCACAAGAGTCTTGTTAAGGAAGAAAAGATCTAGGAGAGATCGAGTGCTACAATTAATGGTAGTGACATTAAAATATTTTGGAAATTTCATAGAAGTGTTGTATTGATGGAAGATTTGTAAATAAATTCAAAAATAGATTATGTAGAGTATGGAAGAGTCTTTCCCATGAAAATCCCACGAGAGAGAAATAATTAAGAGTATTTTTTTGTATTTTAAGCTTTTCAAACGAAATAAAAAGTGTTTTATGAAGGGCCACCATAAAAAGGCCAATCCCCTCACTTTTAAGAACTTTATGTCAAGTTGATTAATGAGCCAGTCTCTTCAAAACTTGTATCCTTCCTTTCTTGTGCATTTTGAGTGTGATTCTTGTTTGACCTATGGTGTGTGATAGTTATTTAATGCTTTTCCAACTTTCATCTAACATGAGTGTGATTGTTTTGAGCTATTGTGAGTGACTAAACATGTATTTAGCTGAACATGAATAATCAAATAGGATTTTAGCATACTTTCTGACTTAGTACAAAGATGTAAAGTTTATCAATTTGTAACATTTCCTACTCATTGTAGAGCTTTTTGATAGCTTTGAAACAACACATCATATGCTTAATTTTCTTGTAATTGATTTAATGACTGACTATTATATTTTGATCACTTAAGAGAGCGTGATTTGGCTTGAAAGAAGGATCTCTTGGATCATCATTTTTGGTGATCTAATCATTAATATGTATCCCCTTATAGGTGCTGCCTCAGCTTTCTTCAAGGTAAAATGATCCGATTGTTGATTCCTCATCATAGTTAGACCTATCTCATCACATATCATGTAAAAGGTGATAAGATTGTGGGTTAGAATTGCTTGGTGATTATAGATTGTGATTCAGTTTACTATCAAGGGATCTAGTGTGAGAGAGAACTTGGTTGGTAGACAAGATGGCTATCCCTCCCATCTACATCTTACCTTGGATTCCAAGTAGATAGAGGTCTATTCTTTGTGGATTGATTGATTAAAGGTACATGAGCATGCCTTTTACTCCATGGCAATACCTTATTGCAACTATGTTCGTCCAATAAGAAAGCCTAAGAGCTTTTCTTAAATCTTTGGGTTACTCTCATCTTTTATCACACACATCATATGAACTTTTGCTTATAAAATTTCAATGGTTTAATCCTTGGACTTGTCTCAATCGTTTGTAAAATCCAAAAGAGGAAGGAATCTCATGGAAAGTGGGAGCCTAAATCCATGAATTTATTAGTTTGAATTCAAGCTCAAATTACGTCTTAAGTCTAGCACCACTTTTAGGTGGATGACTCACCATATTCAAATTCAAATTTATGTAAAATACACCCCCTTCTAGGCATAGTGATATGAAGCCTATTCTTGAGAGATTGAGCTGAATCCTTGAGCATACATTGTGCTCACTTCATGTAAGAGTAATCCTCCATACTTCCCTTGTATCATATGCACATTATCAATACACATTATGATTCATATATCTTGATTTCACATTCTATGTGTGCTAGTACAATACCTTGAGGTACACAATGCATTTTATGATCTATTTCTTTGTGTATGAGTATTCATTTTCAAACGTTTCACTAGTTTCAATTAGATAAGAGTGTCAAATATCTATATACAAAGTTTCATTATCATTGAATCACTACGTGTTAGTTGTGAAGGTTTGAAGGTCACCCTATTTGCACTTCACCTTGTTCCCAAAAAGTCAGGGTGAGCCCCTAGACTTGCTAAACTCATTTCTCTCTATAGGGTCTAGCTAAATTCATTCAATATAATTGATTTAGTTATCTATACACTTCAATTATATGTGTGCAAAATCTCTATGTTAAATTCGTACTAGGTTGTGATCTCTGAGCATTTCTGTGACTCTCACTTCCACAAATAGAAGGTTTCTTCAAATATTGATAAGTGCAAGTCATCTTCTTTGATGCAATCATTTGGCAATGATGTTCCAAAGTACTCTATAGTATGCATAGTTTGGAAACTAAGAACATGTATTAGGCATTCTTGAAGCTACCTTAGCTTATGTGGAGTATATTTTTGCAAACACCCAATTATCTATGGATATATCCCATCACGTCTTCATAGTGATATCAAAACAACCAAGCATCATGGGTGATGGATTCCCCTCGTCTATTTACAAATTAGATCAAGGTAATTACTGATGGTCACTCATAATGGAGGCCTATCTACAAGGAAGGAATCTTTATGGTTACAATAATGGAGATGAGATGATGCCAATACTCAAAGGAAAGGTCCAACCGACACAAGAGTAGGAAAGGTTAAATGCATGGTTCTCAAAGGATGCTTTGGTAAGGTCATACATTCTCAACTCTATCTTTCTTTTTTTACTTCTTCATACTAGTAATTGCAAGAAATCACAAGAGACATGGAATGCTCTTGAAACATTCATCTCATCAAGCACCAAGGCAATGAAGAATTAGTTATGGATGGAGTTTACAACACTCAAGAAAATCTGAAGCAAAGTGTGATTAATTTTGTACCAAGATGGACATTGGAGACCAACTTGGGAGCATTAGAGAAGTCATTCATGAACAAAAAATAGTAAGAAAAGTCATCAATGGTATAAAGCCTAATGAAAAATGGGAAGCCTTCACCACAAGCATGGACCTTTACATGGACATGCAAGTTCTTGACCTCAACACAATCATGGGACAATTATTCACACATGAGACAAAGCTTATGGAGAATGGAGACAAGCGAAAAGGTAATCAATCCTCTACTCTATATACTTATAAGAATAAAATCAAGGATAAAAAAGGAAAAGGCAAGAAATATCATGATGAAGGTAGTACCTCTCAAGCCAACTTTGTAGGTAGAGGTAGAGGCTCAAGAGGAAGAGGTAGGAGAGGTAAAAAAGGTAGAGGGAGAGTTCAAGACTCATCATCATGTGCCATATGTGGCCTAACCAATGATATTTGTTGGAGTTAGACGTCTGCGGAAGCACGTGAACAACACAAGGAAGAAGAAGAAGCTTGGAGCACAACACACAAGACTGAATGTATTACTAGAGAATGTACAAAGATAAGTAGCCCATTAGGGAAATAGGCGTATATACAAGCCGGGGGAAAAAAACCTCCTAAAGAGGGAAAAAAGTGCCCCGGCGGTCCTAGAGTGTTCACACACATCACTACCTAAATATATCAACAAATCCCCCCTGGGAGTGATGCGGTGAACAAGGAGCTGGCACTCATGTATAAGGAAGTGCCGAGCTATGTGGAAATCACTCCACAAAAGGAAGTAAGCCCAAAGCTTTGCGGAAAGCTTCAAACTTCTCCCTAGGCAGAGCCTTCGTGAAAAGGTCTGCAATGTTCTCCTGCGTGGGCACATATGCCAAGCTGATCTCCCCAGCAGAGAACCTCTCCCTGACATAGTGATAATGCACCTCAATGTGCTTAGTGCGAGCATGGAACACAGGGTTCCTCGCAAGTGCCAATGCGCTCTGACTGTCAGTGAAGATGGTGGTGGCAGAAGACTGGCCAACACCCAAATCAGCCATAAGGCGTCTGAGCCACACACACTCAACAGTCGCTGTGAAAGCTGCCCTATACTCAGCCTCACAACTGGAAGTGGCCACAGTAGGCTGCTTCTTGCTCAACCAAGATATACATGAGCTACCAAGCATGAAGCAAAAACCATTGGTGGACACACGAGTGTCATAGCAACCAGCCTAATCTGAGTCAGAAAAAGCATGCAAATCTGGCGGTAGTGATCCCCCCTTGGGATAAAACAACCCAAGTAGCCGAGTACCACTCAAGTAGCGAAAGATGCACTTAACCGCTTTCCAATGCATGACTCCTGGGCAATGCATAAACCTGCTCATCTGTGAGACAGCAAACTGAATATCTGGCCGAGTAATGCATAAGTAAATCAAGCATCCAACAACGTGCTGATAGAGAACAGCATCAAATGCATCTCCAGCATCATGAAGACTCAATCGTAAACCTGTCTCCATAGGAGTGGCAATAGGCTTACAGTCTTCAAGGCCAAAACGCTGTAATAATGTGTCAATATATTTCGTTTGACACAAAGCCATTCCACCATCAACTTGCATAAACTGAATGCCCAAATAGTGATGCAAATGCCCCAAATCAGACATCTCAAATGAGGCATGCAAATCAGCCTTGAAATCAGCAATATGCTTCTCAAGAGGACCAGTGAGCAGCATGTCGTCTACATAGATAACAATGATCAGAAGCACATCACTGTTAGCACACTTAACATATAAGGTGCTTTCAGTTGGACTGTTCTCAAAACCATGTGCAATCAGATAGGCATGTATCTTCTCATACCAAGCACGTGGTGCTTGCTTTAAACCATATAACGCCTTCTTTAACCTGCACACCTGGTTTTCATGCCCTTTCTGCACAAAGCCACGGGGCTGAAAAACATACACTTCTTCATGCAAGTCACCATTCAGAAATGCTGTTTTAATGTCCAACTGATGTACATTCCAACCATGATGGGCTGCAAGTGCACAAATGCTCCGAACAGTAGTCATACGGCATGTAGGTGCAAAGGTCTCATCAAAATCAATGCCTCTTTCCTGCGCATAACCCTTTGCAACAAGCCTAGCCTTATACCTGTCAACTGTACCATCAGGTTTACGCTTCAGCTTGTATACCCAATTAGTGCCAATGGCCTTCTTGCCAAGAGGCAAGTCACATAAAGACCATGTGCCATTCTTCATTATAGCATCATATTCAGATTGCATAGCAGCCATCCAATTTTCTGAATTTTGTGCTTCATCAAAAGAAACAGGCTCATTCTCATCACAGAGACTAGATGCAGCCATAGCATAGCAATCTGATGCAAAAGAGGTACTATGAGAGCCTGAACGAGTACGATATGACAAAGGTGCATCTAATTTGCTGTCACGCAAAGTTTGCACCAACCATTTTGGCATAGTTTTTGCCTGTTCAATATCAGCTCTCTCATCAACAAGTGCATCATGTAAATCTGCATCAAAAATGGAATGATCTGCATCATCATATGAAACCTACAAAGGCTGAGAAGTTGCCTCATTAGGACTAGCACTAGCCTGTCCACCTGTAAAAAGAGGCATCAAAGTATCATACATGTCTTTGGAGCTAACAAATGTCTCCTTAGTACATGAAAGCAATGGCTGAATAGCATCTTCCACAAAGACAACATCATGGCTAACCAGAATGCGTTTAGTCTGTGGATGATACAGACGATAGCCTTTACTTTCAGAACTGTACCCAACAAAAATACATTTTACTGCCTTATCATCCAATTTTCTGCGATGTTGTTCAGGCACTAATGCATATGCCAAACAACCAAAAACACGCAGATGAGCAACAGATGGCTTGCGGTCATGCCAAGCCTCATATGGAGTGATACACTGCAACGCTTTGGTGGGACACCTGTTCAGTACATATGCTGCACACATGACAGCCTCAAGCCAGAAACTATGTGGTAAAGCCTGACTTTTGACCATGCACCTCGCCATCTCCATGAGTGACCTGTTCTTTCGTTCAGCAACTCCATTCTGTTGAGGTGTATACGGCACTGTACACTGGTGTTTTATCCCACGTTCAGCCAGAAATGCATTAAAATCTAAAGACATATATTCCCCCCCTCGATCAGAACGGAGGGTGCCCATTTTACATGCTGACAGATTTTCAGCCAAAACCAAAAATTGTTTGAAGCACATGAACACTTCGGACTTTGCTTTGAGTGGATATACCCATGCATGCCTGGAAAAATCATCAATGAAAGTCACGAAGTAAAGGTAATTTCCAAAAGAGGGTGTCTGCATAGGACCACAAACATCACTATGTACAAGTTGCAATTTCTGCATAGCCCGAACTGAACCATCTTTTGGAAAGGAAGAACGTTGCATTTTGCCCAAAATACAGCCTTCACAAACATGTTTTTCAGGTGCCTCAAGTTTGGGCAAAGAGGACACCATTTCAGATTTCTGCAGGCGTAACAAACTAGCAAAATTCAGATGACCAAAGCGTGCATGCCAAAGCTTTGCATCTGACATAGCCTGAGAATCATGAACTGCACATGCCGAATCATTTACAGATCTTTCATAGTCTATGAGCTTATACAGCCCACGACATAAAATGCCAGAAGCAATAATCACATCGCCATTTGAGAGATCATGGACTGTACACCTGTCATCAACGAATTTCACAACCAAGCCAATCTTGGCTAATGCAGAAACTGATAACAGGTTCTTTTTGATCCCTGACACAAATAAAGCATCTAACAAAGTGAAAGAACTGCCATCAGCAGTAGTCAGAATGATCTTACCAACTCCCATAACAGGATAGAGGAGTTATTGGCGCATGTGATAGTATTCCCTGTAGGGGCAGGCTCGAGTGAAGAGAAGAAACTGCGCTGCGAGGTAATATGTTTGGTCGCCCCACTGTCAAAGTACCAAACATTTGAGTCTACTGCAGACATGCACTGATCATGAGAAGATGGGTCAAAACTGCACACAGTAGTAAACGCCCATTCTTCTTCCTGCACAAGATTTGCAGACTCTGTTTTTGGTGTAGAGGCCTCTGCAACAACCATTCCAGCCTCTTTCTTCTTTGCCTCTTTAGCAGCCAGTTTTGGACAGTTTTTTATAATATGATCATTTCCTTTACAGTACTTGCAGAACAATTTCTGCTTTTGTGATTTCTTCTCATCTTTATCCTGGTTCTTCGATTGTGCAGCATTTGCAGATTTCTGCTTACTAGTAGAAGAGCTCCATTTTCCTTTGCCCTTCTGACTAGCCAGGAAAGCTTGATCTGCAACACGCATAATGGACCTGTTCTGCCTGGACTGATCTTCCTGCAACAGAACAGAGACTAATTCCTCAAATGACAAGGCATTCGGATTGCCTTTCATCATCAATCGAAGAGTAGAGGCAAAACTCTGATATGAATCAGGAAGGCCATTCAAAACGGTCTGCACAAGTGAGCTATCTGGTATAACCTCATCAGCAGAAATCAATTGTTCCTTCAGGTCTTTGATCTTTGTAAGAAAACTGTCCATAGAATCACCTTCATTCATGTGCTCACTCTCCAACTGTTTTCGGAGGTAAGCAACATGAGCCTCATTCCTAGCCTGGTACAAAGTGGTAAGTGTATTCCAAGCATCCTTTGCTGTTCTGCAAGAGCGAACGTGAGGAATAATGGCACGTTTGATAGACAAAGCTATCAATGCATGTGCCTGGGCATCTCTGCCATCCCAATGAATCTTCTCTACAGTAGTTGCAACAGAAACAGTAGCACGAACAGGAATCTACGGAATATCATCTTCGACACCATCTTCATCAGCTCCAACACCTGTATTTGCAGTACCTGTCGTTACAGGTGTAATAGGATGTCTTTCAACACCCTGCACAATGTTCCACAATCCTTTTGCAACCAGTACATGTCGCATCATATAAGCCCATAATGGGTAGTTGGTACCATCCAACTTATCCTCAACAGCCAACATACGGAATACATCACTGCTTTCAGCCATGGCCGGTGACTAAAATACCTTGATGTAGAAAATTGACTGTATCTCAAAAAGTTGAACAGAACTGCCCAGATGAGTTCTGCTAGACCTGTAGCAGACTTCGAGACGCTTAAACAGGCGAACAGAAACTGGTATATACCTTTGGCACAAAAGGACAAAATAGCCTGCACAAGCGCTGTGATAGTGCGTTCGGAGGCCGAAACGAGCTCAGATCGCGATTTCGGCACTACAGGGCGAAGTGGTTTTGATCTCAGAAACACCCTGAGTATGCTCACCAAATTTCGTGCGAATCTGAGACTGCAAACGGAGGAGTGTCGACGGCGCCCTAGAAGAAGCAACGACCTGCTCTGATACCAATTGTTGGAGTTAGACGTCTGCGGAAGCATGTGAACAGCACAAGGAAGAAGAAGAAGCTTGGAGCACAACACACAAGACTGAATGTATTACTAGAGAATGTACAAAGATAAGTAGCCCATTAGGGCAATAGGCGTATATACAAGCCGGGGGAAAAAAACCTCCTAAAGAGGGAAAAAAGTGCCTCGGCGGTCCTAGAGTGTTCACACACATCACTACCTAAATATATCAACAATATTACATAGAATTGTTTCAGGAACCCAACTCATACAAACTCGTACACGCATAAATTCTATTAGTTAACTAATACATTTAGTAATGCACTCACTTAGTTAACACACACAAACACACATCATGCAAACTAATAATCAACTAACACTTCTCATGCACACGTAGAATACATACACATGTAGAACATATACACACATTAAAATATTTTAAATATATTTTACATTATAATAATATATATTTTATTTAATATATTAAATTAAACATTAGGTATTTTTATTAAATATTTATAAAATTAAACATTAGGTAATTTTATTTAAATATTTATAAAATTAAACATTAGGTATTTTAATTCATAATCCAAATTAAACATTAAGTATATATATATTTGTTTTTAATGTAGGTGAAATATTTAGTAATGTAATGACTAATAAACATATACATATGGTTCTATATAAGTACTTAGAATAAAGTATTCTTTAAAAGTTATATTCTAAGGAGAGTAATTACATAAGTTTAGGATGATTTTAGTGAAACTTTATTGAGGTATACTCATAATAGTAGGCACATACATAGAGTGGAATTCACACATACACTAGGGGTTCCTGCACTCACAAGTAGATACATTTATAGAGCTAATGCACACATGGACGTCGGTTCATACCCTTATTCATACTCATCTTGACTCAATTACCCTTTTATGCACTGTGCTTTAGATAACAATATTAAATCATTTGGATAAATAAACATAAGCTTACAAGAGAAAAAACTTAATTAGATACACAGATATATACATATTTTCACATCCACATGTAATCACACATGCATAAACACAAGCATATAGCCACATAAACTTCTCAATACATTCTTAACCATGCATCTAACATCAATGCTCATGCATACACATGGCATATACCCATGCATACACACACATGGACATGATTATTATAAGGATACTCATAAAATTTGTTTGCATTCAACTACATAAGACTTCATATACATAAATAATTTAGATGATGAGATCTTTGATCAGTTCCAGATCTTCAGAGTTTTAACTGCATGCAAGTACTAAGAAGAAAAATTAGTCAAATCAAAGGATTTAATCAAAAAGATTTGCGAGAGATAAAAGTTAACCATCTAGAAAACAAAATATTTTTATTTTTGTGAATGTCTATTTGGATGTGGAAATCTCTCCGACAACGCCTCTGCAACAACCATTCCAGCCTCTTTCTTCCTTGCCTCTTTAGTAGCCAGTTCTGGACAACTCTTTATGACATGATCATTCCCTTTACAATATTTCCAAAACAATTTTTGCTTTTTTTTTTTAAATCGATCGTAGACTTTCATTAGCACCTATCTTTCTAGCATTTAATCTCCTCTCTTCTTCCATTGCAACTTTACTCATCCATAAGTGCACGTCTTTGTGCATCCATGAAGATTCTGATCCTAAGGAATGCACTGAATCCATCTCATCTAAAGTTCTATGGACTAGGTCCCATTATAGGGGTGGTACATCCCTATGGAAATAGTCTTTGACATTGACTTTTGTGGTTACACCTAAGTGTTGTAAGTATAGAGAATTGGCTCCCCAATCTTGCACTATCCGGAGTAGCCTCATGAAAGGTCTACCTAAAATCATATCATAGGCATGATACTTACAAAATCACATATGAAAAATGTATGTTCCAACTCTACACCAAAAGCGGTGAGAGTTATCTCTTCTAGCAACCCTACGTGTTTCTATGCCATTGGAAATTTCATCCAAATAGGTCTTAGAGCTAGATTGCCCCAATGTTTCCATAGGGAAGTGGTGGCCATAGCTACTCCTCTTGAATATAAGATAGCCTTTGTTGTATAGTCTTGATAATTGATAGGTAGATAGGTGTTCCCTTCTTCACCCTAGCTCATATCTCCTATCTTATCCAAGGGTTCTCTTGAATCATCTTATGTGATCCTACCTAAGATTGGGACTTAGCTACTTTTGGACTTGGTGAGCTACGTGTTTTCATAATTCAGGTTTAATCTTAAGTAGCTCCTCTAAAGTGAGGTTGCACTACACTTTAGTGTTCTTCACTACTTCTGTGTTCCTTTGTAGAACTGATAAAATTTTCCTACCCATAACTATAGGGGATCACATGTGAATAGAATTAGAATCCCATGGGCCTGTAAAGTGAGGTAATTCTTGTAGGGAATTGGATTCAAAGTCTAATCATTCACTTGATTGCACATTTTCTTGCTCCCCATATATGGGGGGAATGTCATGAGGGAACTGATCCCGAAGATCATCCACTACTTCAATAAGAGGGGGATGCTCTCTCTGCTTGGCCCATTTCTCCTCATCTATCTTGCTCAAAAACTCTTGGAAGTATCAATTCATAGAGGAAGGAATTCCGTCATCCGTAGAATTAAGAACATAAGCTTCCTGTGGGAGTAAACTTACTCTATCACTTCCACTACTTTGAGCCTCTAGTGTACCCAATGTCCTAGGTTTGGCTACAAATCACTCTAACCTCTCCAAAGTTCCTTCAAAATGTAATTGTCTTCACTGAGTTCATCTAATTGAAAAGACAACTTGCTTCAAACATAGCCTGAGCTAGTTCTACCATTTTTGCACAAAGCTTAGTCCTCTTAGTCTCTAAATCTACTCTGGGATAACATTTGTCTAACTCTACCACATTTTTCCCTTCCCAAATTCGAGCCCGATAAGCCTCAATCATCATGTCCAAGTTTTTGGGAGTAGGATGTGCTAAGACTGATCCTGCTCTAGATGGCGGTGGGATGGATGGTAAGATTAAATGAGGAGATGGTGTTGTTGTTTGAGAGTGTGTTTGAGATTCGATTTCAATTAATTTTGTTTTCATTTCCTCTAGGCTTTCTTCAAGCTCACTCAGCTTCCTAGCCCATTGTCTCTTCATCCTTTCTCAACTATCCTTTCAAGCTCTAGTCCTTCTTTTGGCTATGCTTTTTAACTCATTAGCCTCTGATTTCTTCTCCTCATCTATGTCTAGAGTCCTTTGTAGAGCTTGTGCCCTAGTGACTACATGTATCAGGGTAGTAATCATCACACTTCCATTGTGTTCTACTATCAAGCCAATAACATTGATAGGGGTAACCTTTTGTGCGCTAGGTGGGTTCTTATGACAATATCTCAAGAGATGTCCCTTTCCACACTTAGGGAAATTCCTTGAAATACCGCATGTTGAGGTTAACCTTATGGAGGAAGTGGACAATCACATATGTGAAAATCTCCTTGACATCTGTAACAAGGTCCTTTAGGTGCTTGAGGTCTTATCTGTCTTACTTGGGGCCAAGGATTTGGGTTTTCATACAACACATTCAAGTACTCAGGCTCCCAATTAGGTTCTAAGGACGTTCCATATGGATAGATCTTATCATGCTCAAGTGATTCCATGTAGTAGGGTATTGGTCTATCCACATGGTTCGAGTCAATACTTTGAGCATTAGGGTTACTTTTTGAGATCATGGAGGAAGCTAGAACTATGGATCTACTCAAGTTATCCCTTGTCACAATGTATTTGATAGAAATAACATTGGTAGATGGTGTTGGTTGCTAACCTAACACAGGTTGAGGTCTCTATTGTGTTCGATAATGTGGTTGATAAGGTTGTTGAGGCCTATAATAAGGCTATGGTTTATATTGGTTTTGGTACCTACTTGGTTGCTGATAGGACTATTGGTAGTTTGCCTAATTGCTTGATTATTCTAGGGTCAATCTTGTATAGTGTGGTTAGCGTATTTTCTCTCTCTATAGTGCAATATTGGCCATTTGGATTCCCTAAATTTTGAGCCACTAAGGGGTAAATATTCTCCATGTGGTCTCCTCCATAAGTATTGCATCATTTTACTAAGACCATCATAGGAGTTTGTCTTTTTGAAATTCTCAGCTTTGAGCCATTTTTTTGCCATTTCATCAATTGTCTTTGAGGTTCTTGATGTGAAACTAGTATAACAATAAGAATCTTTATGGAGTTTTCAAAGTTCTAACTTGTCACCCAATATCGTGAATGTCAATGCACATTCGTACACATTGCTCTATGGTTTGAAGTTCCTTGAGATGAACATACAATGGAAGCTTTGCACTCAATAGGCCATTTGAAAACAAGGAAACTTGCTTAGCCTTGGTAGGTACCTTTGGGGTTGGACATTGTTTAATGTATTGTCTAAACCTACACACTGCTAGCCTAACTATATCTTGGGTTGTTTGCTTGAAGCTATGCACCAAAGATGAATTGTTGTGCCTAACACCACTCTTAAATAAGTTTGATATAAAGTTTCAAACACATGTGTAATATTCTTGAATTTTTCTTGCCGCAATGGTTGAAACCATGGTAGGTCTATGTCTTTCAACATCAGCCCAAAATCCCAGTATTGGGTGTCGATATCCTCAAACTAATCCACTCTCAATACTTGCTTGAATTTGGCCACATGTACATAAGGATATCATGTGCCATCAATGTAGTTCTTCATGGCTTTCACCAATTGGGTTCGTCTTAAAATTCTAGGGAATTCTCTAATCATGTTGAAAATGTACAAGCTTCAATTGTGACGCTTAGCATCAAGTTTTGCACCTCCTTAGTTTGTTGCATCATCTATTTTCACTTATAATATCGTGTTGAAAATGTACAAGCTTCAATTGTGGAGCTTAGCGTCAAGTTTTGCATCTCCTTAGTTTGTTGCATCATCTATTTTCACTTATAATAAATCTCTCTTGTGTAGAGCATGTGAATGATCTCTTAGATCATTCAAGTTGAAGCTTAACTTATGTGCAAGCCTTTAGTTAAGTCAAAGGAGCTAAATCATATGTGAAGATTTTAGAAGCTCATCTACCTACTTGGGCCTACATTTTGATGAAGAAATTGAGGGAATCGAGCCACCAAACTGATGCACATCGCTTTTGAGTGATCAAATCTGAGAGTGAGGAGCCAATCAACCAAATAGATTGAGAGCATCTCTCCTCCTACATGCTCTGCCTTTTCAACCCACGCAAGAGCCATTCTCTACACACTATATAAAGAGAAGAGTAGCCCACTACTTCCTTGAGCTCCTCTACTCGTAGGAGTGTCCATTCTAGTCCTCCTCTTTATCGTGGGTATGATACTACTCTTCATATTGTGTAGTTGAAGTGCTATCCATACTCCTACACTAAATGGAGTGATAGTAGCATACTATATGTATCTTTCTTAGTTCAATCTATATGTTCATTATCCCTCTCTCTCTCTCTCGCATTGTCCATTGAACGAGTACTATGAGCTTGTGAGAATATTGAAGAATGTGTACAACAAGTGTTTGAATGTGTGTGAAGTGATCTAGTAGACTTAGATATTAAGTTTATGCATATAGATACATGTAAGCATTGATTGCACATACTTGAGCTTACATTTACACCTAGCTTATGTTGGAGTTAGAAATCTAGAGAAGCATGTGAATAGCACAAGGAAGAAGGAGAAGATTGGAGCACAACATACAATACTAAATGTATTACCACTAGAATGTACAAAGATTAGTGACATGTTAGGGCAATAGGCATATATACAGGCTGGGGGAAAAAACTCCTAAAGAGGGCAAAAAGTGCCCCAGCTTTCCTAGTGTCTTCACACACATCACTACCTAAATATATCAACAAATCCTCCTGGGATTGATGCGGTGAATAAGAAGCTTGCCAAGATGATGTTCCAAAAAAAGAACCTCTCCATGAAATAATGATAATGCACCTGAATGTACTTAGTGCGAGCATGGAACATAGGGTTCCTCGCAACTGTCAATGTGCTCTAAGTGTCGGTGAAGATGGTGGTGGCAAAAGACTGACCAACACCTAAATCAGCCATTGGAAGTGGCCACAGTAGGCTACTTCTTGCTCAACCAAGATATACATGAGCTAGAAAGCATGAAGCAAAAGCCAATAGTGGACACAGGAGTTTCATAACAACCAGCCTAGTCAGAGTAAAAAGAAAAGCATGTTAATTTGGCGGTAGTGATCCCCCCTTGGGATAAAGTAGTCGGGTTACCACTCAAGAAGCAAAAGATGCACCTAACCGCCTACCAATGCTTGAGACCTGGGCAATGCATAAACTTGCTCATATATGAGACATCAAACTCAATATCTCGTGGAGTAATGCATAAATCAAGCATCCAATAACCTGCTGATAGAGAACAACATCAAATGCATCTCCAACATCATGAAGTCTCAATTGTAAACCTATCTCCATAGGAGTGGCAATAGGTTTTCAATCTTCAAGACCAAAACATTGCAATAATGTGTAAATATATTTTGTTTAACAGAAAGCCATTCCACCATCAATATGCATAAACTGAATGCCCAAATAATGATGCAAAAGCCCCAAATCAGTCACCTCAAATGAGGCATGTAGATCAACTTTGAAATAAAAAATATGCTTCTCATGAGGACAAGTGAGCAGCATGCCATCAACATACACAACAATGATCAGAAGCACATCATTGGCACACTTAACATATAACATGCTTTTACTTGGACTGTTCTCAAAACCATGTGCAATCAGATAGGCATGTATCTTTTCATATCAAGTAGGTGGTGCATGATTAAAACCATATAATGCCTTCTTTAACCTGCACACTTGGTTTTCATGCCCTTTCTACACAAAGCCACAGGGCTAAAAAACATACACTTCTTCATGCAATTCACCATTTAGAAATGCATTTTTAATGTCCAATTGATGTACATTCCAACCATGATGAGCTGAAAGTGCATAGATGCTACGAACAGTAGTCATTCGGCATGTAGGTGCAAAGGTCTCATAAAAATCAATGCCTCTTTCCTATGCATAACCCTTTGCAACAAGCCTAGCCTTATACCTATCAACTGTTCCATCAGGTTTATGCTTCGAATTGTATACCCACTTAGCTCATCAAGCAAAACAGGTTCAGTCTCATCACAGAGACTAGAGGCAGGCATAGCATAGCAATCTAATGCAAAAGATGTTGGAGCAGGAAAACCATTAATTGATGATTACAATGAAGAATGAAGAAAGAAGGATATAGAAAAGAACAAAGGATGAAGCATGAAGTAAAGAGAAGAATAAGAGGAAAGTGATTTGTATACACATGTACATTAAGTTTGTAATTAGTTCATAAATACTCTTGTAATATTGAAGAGTAAGTATATATATGCATATATATACTTGTATATAGTCTGGAGATATATGTGAGAAGAGATATAGGAGAAGAAAAGAATATTAGAAGAGGAAGAAAGTGATGAATGTACGAAATTCATCCATCAGATGTTTTCATGAGTGAATAGAAGAAAACTTCTAGGAAGTGTGCCGCGATCTTTTCTCCATATTTCCTTCTATGCTTGATCATTTTAAAAATCCTTTTCTAGGTGTCTAAGTCCATAGGTAATGCATCTATGGTCAAGTTATGAGACTCCAATTGCAAACTGGCTAAGAGAATTGTGAGTAGGAACATTTGTATGTGTAAATGTATTAAGTGACTTTTGAAATAGATGCAATCTCGATGATCAATGATTTGATCAAATCTCACTGTAGAGTGTAAATTTTTACACAAATGAAGAGAAGATAAGACATCTATGTCTGAAAGCATTTGATTAGATGGGTTGTAGATTGAGAGAACCCAATAGTTAAAGTTGCATATGTAAATGTCACCTGTAGAGAAAGTCTGTTTCCAACCTAGGTTTACTTATTGAAGTAAATCTGAAGTTTTATAAGTTCTTTTGAAGAACTTTCACTTGTAGTAGCTGCACAAACACCAGGTGAGTGTTGTTTCAATGTTTCATAGAAAATGTGTCAATCAATGAATGCATTTTGTGAAACAAACTTTTGTAAGTGAAGCTATAACTCACAAAAGTGATAGAGAATCATAATTTAGCAAAGATTCTCCAAAATTGAAGAAGGTTTTGAGTTATGTTTGATATAGAGGTGTTCTAAATTCAAGCATAACTTGTCTTTTGGAGACTAATCATCTCCATCTATGGTATCAGAGCAAATTTGATCAAAGTCGAAGGAAAGGAAGGCCCCTGATTGCTACAGATATACAAACATTTGAAGATTCAAAAGGACAAAGTTTGAAGGAAAGGCTAAATGGAAGACACACGACAATAATCAAAAGGATCAAAAGGAGTAAATCTTGAAGCAAAGGTACATTCATTTCTCATAAGGTTGAAGATTTTATAGGTAAGGTGAAGAGAGAATGGGAGACAATCTCCAAATTGAGAAGTTGGATAGAGAGAACTATCCAGCTTGGTCCATGAGGATGGAAGCTCATCTTATGAGTCAAGATATGATGGGATACATAATAGGAGAAGAAGAGAAACCCAGAATTCAAAGATCCTAGTGTTCCTACTAGGCAGGAACTTGCAGACTTGAAAGTTTGGATGAAGAAGGATGCTCAAACAAGGAGCATCATCTACATGGCAGTAAATGATTACTTGCTTCCTCATATTAGAGGACTTGAAAGTGCAAGTGATATATGGAGTGCTTTGGAGGAGCATTTCCAAAATACAACCAAGTCAAGGAAAGCATCACTATGGGCAGAGTTTACCACATTCAAGAAGAAGGCTTCACAATCAATATTTGATTATATGATAAAGATGAAAGACATTGCTGATTCTTTAGGTGCAGTTGATGAAGACATTGAAGAAGATATTGGTAAGACAAATTCTTACAGGTTTAAGAGGAGATGAGAATTGGAAACCCTTCATATTATCAACACAACTTTCATTGGATCATTTTACTCCTGATTTGAATCAATTACTAGGTCATATGCTAACCTTTGAGAATGATGTCAAGGGAAATGTTGATAAGAGTGCAGGTCATGCAATGTATTCTAAGGATAAGAAAAAAGTACTTCAAGCCAAGAAAACTTCCTAAGAGGAAGAGGAAGTGGCAAAAGTAGAGGAAGAGGCAGAAACAACAAGGATAATGTCAAAGCGTGTTGGATATGTGGTAAGACTAATCATCTTTCTCATGAATGTTGGCATAACAATCAAAGTGCTAGCAGCTTTAATCAAAGTTATAATCAAAGAGGTAGAGGTGGAAGAAATCAAAGAGGAAGTTTCACAGGTAGAGGCTTCTTTGGAGGAAATGGTGGAAGAAACTTTCAAGGTCAATCTTACAACAATACCTACTACAATTATGCTTCAAATTAGGAGGAGGATTCAATCCTAATCATGAATGCAACATGTGAAATTCCAAGTGAAGATCAAAGAGTGTTTTACATTGATTCAGGATGCAACAATCATCTGAGTGGTAACATTGCTTTGATGACTGATTTGGAGAATAAAGTGGTTAACCATATAGTTCAAACAAGTGACAATACAAAGCATAAGGTGAAGTCTATTGGATTAGTAAAGGCCAAAGATGGTAGTACTCTTCTGAGTAAGGTTTTGCATGTTCCTACAGTTCCAAAGAATTTGATTAATGTAGGACAAATTGTGGAAAAAGGATATGAGGTGAGGCTCACTAATGATTGAGTTTATGTAGAAGACCCTAGCCAAGGGTATAAGCAAATTGTTACAGGAAAGAAAGAAGGAAGGCTCTTCACATTGAAGGAGCAAGGTAATGTTGGACATGCCTTGTTCACATATGGAGAGCAAAAGATTTCTATGTTGGATCTTTAGCACAAAAGGTTTGGACACTTCAATGAAAGAGGTATTAAGGAGATGATTAATAATGGTTCAGTACTTGGTTTACCTAATGTTGCAGGTCAACACATGACATACAGATGTGAAGCATGCCGATTAGGTAAGGCTCATAAGCAAGCATATAATAAACATGGTTTCATGTATTCAGAAAGACTTGAATTGGTGCATACAGATGCATGGGGTCCTTCAAAGGACTTTAACATACATGGTCGGGGATCTTATGTCATTTATGCTGATGATGCTACTAGGTGGATCATTATTTATGTGATCAAAGATAAGTCAGAAGTGTTTAGCACATTTAAACACTATCATGTATATGCAAAAAGGGTTACAAGACAAAAATTGAAGAGATTGAGGTTAGATGGAGGGGGAGAGTATTTCTCAAATGAATTCAGTTATTATTTGTGGAATGCAAGTATAAAGAGAGAAGTTACTTGTAGGTACTCTTCTCAACAAAATGGTGTAACAAAAAGGAGAAATAGAACTGTTGTTGAGTTTGCAAGATCAATGATTAAAGAGAAGAATTGCCCTTATTATTGGTGGGCTAAGGCTGTAAATACAACCACATAATAGGCTACCATGTGAATCTTTGCAGGGTATGACACCATATGAAGCTTGGTGGGGTAAGAGACCTACATTAGATCATTGCAAAGTATTTGGTTGTTTAGCCTATGCTTATGTTCCTTCACAATTAAGGCATAAATTGGAACCAAAAGTTAAAAACTATGTGTTCATTGGCTATAATGATAAGTAAATGAGATACAGGTTGTGGAGTCCATCAATAGAGCAATTTCTTGTGTCAAAGGACGTTACATTTGATGAGCCATAGTACGAATAGGGCTTATGCAGGTCTTGAAGAAACATTAAATCAGAACAAGGGTAAATCAAAGGTTCAAATAGTTGATGAAGAAGAGAATGTTGAAACTCAAATTGACAATGAAGAAATGCCAAGGTTTGATCGAGAATATGATGAACCAGAAACTTCAAGAAGTGGAGAAATCCGAACTTTATCAAGGAATAAAAGACAACCTATAAGGCATAGATATGATACTTCACTCTTGACTACTAAAGATTATGCTTACATGATAAAGAGAGATGAAGATCCTTCTATATATGATGAGGCAAAAGGAAAGGAGAATTGGGAGAAAGCTATGAAGGAAGAATATGATGCACTCCTTGAGAATGTGACTTGGGAATTAGTGCCAAAACTAGGTAATCAAAAAGTGATAGAATGCAAATGGATCTACAAAACAAAAAGGTATGCAGATGGAAGTGTGTCTAGGTACAAAGCTAGACTTGTTGTAAAAGGGTATGCACAAACATATGGTGTGGACTATGATGAAACCTATAGTCCTGTTGCAAAGATGACAACCATAAGAACTCTTATAGCCATTGCTGCATGCAAAGGTTGGAAACTATATCAATTAGATGTGAAGAATGCATTTTTTAATGGTTATATTTCAGATGAAGTCTACATGGAACAACTAGATGGTTTCAAACATCAACATAATTCAGGTTATGTGTGTAAGCTCAAGAGAGCTTTGTATGGTTTGAAGCAAGCCCCAAGGGCATGGAATTATAGGCTTGTGAAGTTCTTGAAGTAACTTGGTTTCCAAGCATCAAAGGCAGATATTAGCTTGCTAGTCAAAGCAAGTGAAGATGGGTTTATCTATGTTTGTATTTATGTTGATGACATAATACTTACAGGTACAGATGACAAAGGCATACAAATACTTAAGAAGCAAATGGAGAAAGAATTCAAGATCAGTGACTTGGGAAATTTATCATATTTCTTGGGAATGGAGATTTCATATACTCAACATGGACTATATGTAACTCAAGAAAGGTATTTGTTATGCTACATTAATAAGGCATGATTTTTCATATGCAATTGGAGTTTTATCTCAATTCATGCATTGTCCTAGAAAGGAACATAGGATTGCAGGGTGGATTTACTTCAGATACAAGGATAAAGATATATAGTGATGCAGATTGGGTAGGTAACTCTGATGATAGAAGATCAACACATGGGTATTTGTGTTATGTGGGAGATAATTTAATTTCATGCTGTTCTAAGAAGCAACATACAATTGCTTTATCATCTACAGAAGCAGAGTACAAAGGTATGGTGGAAGCTGCAAAGGAAGTCATATGGTTGAAAACTCTCATGAAGAGTTTTGATATTATTCAGAGTACTCCTATCATTTGTGGAGATAACATGAGTTATTTGTATTTGGAAACTAACCCTGTGTTTCATGCTAGGACTAAACATATTGAGATTCAATATCATGTTTTGAGAGAGAAGGTTGTTGATATAGAAATAGAAATAATGTATACTCCTACAAAGGATCAACTTGGAGATATGTTAACAAAGAGCTTGGATGGACCCAAATTTGATGGAGAGTGTTAATCTCCAAAAGAACAAGCTATTATTGATGTTAGAGCACCTCTATATAAAGAAAAACTCAAAATCTTTACCAATTTGGAGGATCAATACCAAATTATCAAAATTCTGAACTAACTGTGAGTAGAGTCATTTCTCAGAAAAGTCTGATGCACATAACTCGCTCATTGACTAATCAAATGTGTAATTTTTCTTAGAAAACTTTGCACAAGGTGTCTTCTATAAATTGAACACATTCTCAAGTTAAATCATCTCAAAAGATTCAGTATATCTTGAGAAATGAATCAAACAGTTCACCTATGTCTGAAACTATTCTCCTGTATAGTGGACTTTGATACCTGCAACTTCTAAAGCATGATTCTCCCAAAGTATAACCCCTTTAATAGAGTGCTTTTAGCCATAGGTAGCTTACCTTTCAACTTAAAGAATGAGTGTTTGCTTGGTCAAAACTTTACACTGTGGAAGGAGAACTGACCAAAACATTAACATCAAATTTTGTGCCTATTGCAACTTCACTTCTTCACATTTACACATGTAAATGTTCCTACTCTCAATTCTCTCATCCTCATCACAATTAGGATCTGAAAACTTGTACATAGGTCAATCAACTATAGACTTAGAATTGTACAAAAGCATTGTGAAAGATTAAACACAGAAGGAGTACTCAGCAAAAGATCAGGCATAATATTTCTTCATCTCTGAAAATTTTTACATCTGAATCATGAGAGAGCTCTTCCTCACTTTACAAGTGCCTAATGACTCTTACAACTTCTAATTCTTCTTTTCACATGCTCTCTCATATTTTCCCCAACTTTTTACTTGTATATATTGTTGGGTGTGTGTAGAAGTGTGAGAGACACACAAGAAGCACACACAAGGAGCACAAACACAGCAAGTGACACGGAGAAGACGATGGTTGGAATAGCTCTCTCTATTGACGATAAACTGAACTGAAGTAAGAGCTGAATAATATTCCTAAGTACAAAGTACCACCACATATGAGAGTATCAAGTATGTGGTAACATGGGGAAAAAACCTCTAGGAAAGACTAGAGTAAAAAGTGCCCATGTATAGGGAAAAGGTTCACATCAAAGCTACTTGAGGAACACATAAGTGTAACAAACCCCCCTGGAGTGAATGATGTGAACACATAGAGGGAGTGACAGATCAGCCCCCACAAGGTAATAAGCCTAAAGCTTTGCGAAAAGCTTCAAACTTTTCCCATGGAAGAGCTTTGGTGAATATGTCTCCCACATTATCTTGTGTAGGCACATATACCAAATCAATATCTCCTGCATGAAGGCGCTCTCTCACATAGTGATAATACACCTCAATATTTTTGGTCCGTGTATGAAACGCTGGGTTTCGTGCAATAGCCAAAGCACTCTAACTATCAGTGAGAATATGTGTAGCAACATCAATCTCTATGCAAAGATCCATCAATAGGCGTCTCAGCCATATACACTTCACTATAGCTGTGAAAACTGCCCTGTACTCAGCATCACACTCGATGTCGCCACTGTAGGTTGCTTCTTACTCAACCAAGATATGCATGAGTCTCCAAGGAAAAAGCAATTACCACTAGTGGACACGCGAGTATCATAACAACCAGCCCAATCACTATCTGTAAAAGCATGCAAGCATGGCTGAACATCTCTGCCATAAAAGAGACATAAGCTCAAAGTGCCTCTGAGACATCTAAACACACATTTTACCGCTTGCCAATGCTTAGTGCCAGGGCTATGCATGAATCGACTCAACTGGGAAATTGCATACTGTATATCCGGCCTTGTGTTGCATGCATATATAAGACATCCCATAGCTTGCTGATAAAGAGAAGTGTCAAATGCATCACTGGAATCCTCAACTTAGAACCTGAATCCTATCTCAACTGGTGTGGAAACTAGCTTACAATCCTCAAAGTCAAAACAGTGAAGTAATTTTTCAACATACTTTCCTTGATGCATAACAATTCCCCCCTCAACGGATACAAACTGGATGCCAAGCTAGTAGCTCAAAAGACCAAGATAAGTGACATAAAAAATATGTTGCAAATCAGCCATAAGAATGTCAAGTTTTGCATCACATGACCCACTCAAGAGTATGTCATCGACATAAAGAACAAGCACTATAAGATCAGCTGCATTTTTGCATACATAGAGTGTGCTTTCAATCGGACTACATGTGAAGCCAAGAGCAATCCAGTGCTTATGGATTTTGTCATACCATGCACGTGGAGCTTGCTTGAGACCATACAAGGCTTTATGCAAGCGACAAGCCATATACTCTTTCCCTTTCACAACAAATCTAGGAGGTTGCTTCACATAAACTTCTTCTTGCAAGTCACCATTTAAGAAGGCTATTTTTATATCCAAGTGATGCACTTTTCAACCTCGATGGGCAGCCAATGCAACCACTGTACGAATGGTAGTCATGCATGAATTAGGTGCAAAAGTTTCCTCATAGTCAATGCCATACTGTTGTGCATATCCTTTGGCAACCAATCTAGCTTTGTAGCGATCAATGTTACCATCATATTTTCTCTTAATCTTGTAAACCCACTTTGTACCAATGGCATTCTTTCCCTTTGGCAATTCACACAACTCCCAAGTACCATTCCTATGTATGGAATCCATTTTTGATTGCATAGCAGTCATCCATTGTGGATCATCACATGCATCTTCAAAAGAAAGTGGCTCTTCATTACATGCTATAGCAATAAGAGAATAATCCACAAAATTACTTGATGCATGGCGAGAGCTTGATCTTGTTCTACCAAGTAAAGGTGCACTCAATTTGTTGTCCTACAAAGTTTGTTTCAACCACTTTGCCATAGATTGTGCACTCTTGATAGACATGCGTTCATTATGTAATACATCTTTAACATGTACATCATGCGTGGGCTGAATTTCATGCTCATTTTCAGCCATATTTTGATGCAAATGTTCAGCCATATGTGACTAGAAATTTCCAGCACTTTTGACAAATTTTGGCTGAACTTTTTCAGCCATGTTTGGCTGGAAAGTCTCTACATTTTCAGCCCTATTTTGCTGGAATTTTTTAGCCCTTTGAACATCAGTTGGCTGGTCTACATGGCCATAGTCAAGCGCACCATTTTGGAACAAAGGCATGAGTGTATCGAACACATCTTGTGAGCTAATTGTTGGCTGTTTTTTGCATTCAAGTAGAGGGAAAACTGAATTTTAAGAAAATACCACATCTCGACTCACAATAATTGTGTTCCTCAATGGATGGTACAAATGATATCCTTTACTTTCAGCACTATAACCAACAAATATACATTTCTTTGCCTTGTCATCAAGTTTGTGATGTTGTTGTGATGGCGCAAGAGCATATGCCAAACACCCAAACACATGCATATGACTAACCATAGGCTTATGACCATTCCAAGCCTCATAAGGAGTGATGACTCTCCATGCTTTTGTAGGGCAGCGATTCAACACATAATTTGCACACATGACCGCTTCCATCCAAAACTTATCAGGAAGATGCTTTCCTTTAACCATACATCGTGCCATTTCAAGTAGAGTTCTATTTTTACGCTCGGCAACACCATTTTGTTGAGGTGTATATGGCACCGTACATTGGTATGAAATACCTCTTTCACAAAGAAAAGCATTAAATTCATGTGACCTGTATTCACCACCACGATCCGTGCATAGAGTCAAAAGCTTTTGTGAAGAAAAAATTTTAGCCATAGATAAAAATGCTTTGAAGCAAGAAAATACCTATCTTTGCTTTCATAGGATACACCCATGTATGGTGAGTAGCATCATCAATGAAGGTAACAAAATATACATGCTTCCCAAAAGATGGAGTATTGACAGGACCACATACATCACTATGAACAAGCTGCAATTTTCTTGTAGTGTGTGTATGACTATCTTTTGGAAAAGAAGCATGATGCATTTTTCCAAGAATGCAACCTTCACATGCATGCTTTTCAATGGACTCAAGTGTAGGCAAGCCAATAACCATGTCCTTCTTTTGCAAGTTAAGCAAACTATTGAAGTTCAAGTGACCAAAACGAGCATGCCAAAGCTCCATTTCAGCCATGGAAGAAGTATGAGCAACCAAGGCATTCGAGGCAGCCCTCTTTTATGTATCCATGCGATATAAACCATTAGATAATGTACTAGACATCACGATAACATCGCCATTGCTGAAATCATGAACCATACACTTATCATCAACAAAGTGTACATGAAGTCCAGCTTTGGCAATCAACGAAACTGAAATTAAGTTTTTCTTGATATCGGGCACATACAATGCATTTTTCAAGAGAATCACACCTCCATTTGCAGCCGTAAGCTCAATTTCTCCTACTCCAATGATAGGATAAGAGGCATTGTTTGCACACACTGCATGTCCTCCTTTGGGTGCATCTTTCAAAGAGGCAAAAAAATCTTTTGCATGATGTTATGTGATTTGAAGCACCACTATCAAAGAACCAATCCAAATCAGCCTCACTCACAACCATACATTTAGAATGCAAAGAAGCATCATAATGACATGTAACAACACATGCCCAAAAATCTTGAGCCATGTTAGCTTCATCATTCTTTACATTTGCTGAATTTTCAGCAATAGACATGCCAGATTCCTTCTTCTTTTCATTGACAATATTTGCATCTCTTCTTCTTTTGCAAATCGCTATCATTAGAGGAATGAGTGGAAGAGGAAGGTTGAGGCTTTGGTTTTGATGAACCCAAAGCTGAACCATACTTGCTTTTCCCCTTTTGTGAGATAGCAAGTTGTTGGCAGCAGCCAGAGGCATAGAAGACGCGGAAGCATGTAAAGACAGAGCAGGGAGTCAGTCGAATCAATTTTTCAAAGATTTATGTTTTATAAATGTTCTTCAAAACCTCCAACAGTGATTTTCATCACTATTGTAACATATGTAACATAGAAAAAACCCTTTTTGTAATTCGTAGCTCCATTTTGTGCAAGCCGAGGAGTCCTCGAGCTTGAGGAGCTTAGGTAGAATGAGCATACCAATTTTGGTTATTTTTAGACACCGTTTACCCTCTCAAATAGCGCATAAGACCTATTTTTTAACTATGCCGGTCACTAGATGTGAAACCGATCAAAATTAGTCTAGAATCTATAAAAAGAGCTAGAGAGCTCATTTTTGAGGTTGGTTAGTGTGAGCTTAGAGCTACTTTGAGCTTGTAATTGAGATTTTGAGCAATAGAGTTAATTTCTCACCTTCCATTGTGTCTTGCTTGTCTCTTCGTAGTGTGTGTGTATGTGTGTGTGCATCTCTATGCTTCTCACCTTCACTCTCACTTCATCTCACATTCACGATCTTCATATCACTCCTATCTCTTCCGCGGATTGACATTAAGGAGGTGGAGCTTCTTAACGTGGTTCTCACCATTGTGTAGAGCAACACCAAATTTGGCGCCGTTGCCGGGGATCTACATGCTTATGAACTCGCTTACCAAAAATACCGAAGTTGGTAGACCATTGCGATGGTCTGACACACTCAGTAGATTTCTGACAAAAAGTGAAATTTTTAACTTTTCCAAGCTTTCCTGATGCATTGGAGCTCTGTACCTGCAAGAAAACTCAAAAACACACAAGTACACACAAGCACAAAAGCTCTCTCTCTCTCTCGCACATGCACAAATGAGGGGAAATGAGGAGAATGGGTGGATATGGTGAATTTTCTGATTTTTTTGGAGTTGAAGATGATGATGCGGTGATGAAGATGGAGTGTGGGGAAGGTGAAAAACACTAAAAACTAAGTAAAAACAACAACAAAAACTGAAAATTTTACCTTCCAACGCCACTTCTTGCTATACTCTTACCATCACACATTTCGACCCTTGCGAGTGTAGGAATCCATACTTGCATTGCAAAAATTTGCATTTTGGTGGACCATCGTGATTGGCTGAGACCATCGCGATTGTGTCACACCATCGCGATTGGCTCAAGCCATCGCGACGGCTCAGCCGGACCATCGTGACGGTCTCGAACCATCGCGACGGCTCACTTGAGCCATCGCGACGGTTCACCTGGACCATCGCGATGATCCCGTTAACCCCACGCAATCGCGATTGTTTTTTGGTCAATTTTGGGGCTATTTTTGGAAAATTTTTGGATCATTGCACTCATAGGAGACCCCTTAGCTCATATTTGGAGAAAAACCTGTTTGTTGATTTTTACCCCCAGGGCCTGAACGGTCATATCTTTTTCATCCGAAGCCCGTTTTTCGAGTTTTATAGCTCGTTAGAAAGCTCTTTACGAGTACTACGTGAGCTCAACTGTTTTTTTTTTCATAAAGACTACATTGCTTTTTAGATACGCTAATTTGAGGTTGACCTAGTGTGGGACTAGGAAAGAAAGGGGGCTTTGAAAGAAAATTTTGCCAAAGGTTAAGGGACTTTACAAGTGTATATACTCAAGTGCTTGATCATCCATTTAAGAATTGGTCTAAACATTGAATTTTGGCAGGTCTAGCAAGGTCAAGCAAGGGCAATCAAGGCAAGGCAATGAAGGACGCAAAGCTTGGGAAGCACGGCTTCTTGGGCATCAGGGCAACCAAAGCAACTGACTTGAGGTTGGAAGATTACTCAACCCCCTCAGTCAATTATTAGCTTAGGCTAAACGGTAGCATTGTGGATTAACGATGATAGGAACGCCTCAAGTTCAAGAAAATTAATTTCTCAAGTTTAAGACTAAATTAAAAGTGTGTGATACAAAAACCTAACCGGAAAGAACTTAAGTCTGACAGAACGAGAACTCAAAAGTACCACGGAAAGTCGATTCCTGACGCTTACAGTAAGACAGGACAAGAACTTAAAAGACATATAAAAAGAATCAAGAAAGTAAGAACAAAGAATCATTGACGATCTGAGCGTGTACTGAGTGTGCAAGGAAGTAAATTCATGAACCTTAGATCGGGCAAACATATAGGTAAGTTTGACCGATGAAGCCTTAGATCATCAGAAGCAAGTGTAGGCACTACTGCACGATCGTGGGCTCAACAATTGAATAGTAATTACCCCTACGAGAGCTCAGACACGAGTGAATCAGAAATGGCATTTAGCACAGAAAGACCGGAAAGAGGGTCAAATGTAGCATATTTGGAAAGACCCGAAGGACCCTATAGGACTCAGTTAGAATTCCTCCGAACCAACCGCTTAGGTGTTCGCATCTATGAGGACGGTTTGCGAAGACAAGTGGTGCAAATGCACAATCCTGATCAACCCATTGGATTGGAACGTCCAGTGGTGAAATTCGAAAGAGATGCATGCATAGACAAAGAAGGAACGATGTACATCTTAAGTACTCAACCAAACAATACGAATGAGTTTGGTGTAATTCAATTAGAAACGGAGGCGAAATCCCAAGGAAAAGAACCATTAGAAGAACCTAGGACACCTAGAGGGAAATCTGTACTGACACGAGTACTAGTTCCAGAGTGGATCCCTCAGGACAACAAAAGCATAGAGTTGTTTGTGAATAAAGAAACTGACGAAGCATTTTGGAGGTACAGAACGGAACAACCAAGTGAGGTAGGCTCCATCATAATCTACGAGTTCAAGGACCCAGATACACCTGGAAAGGTTGTATACCTGGATGAAACTTCAGAAAGAGTATTTGTGGTGCCAGACCACGCTAGAAACACATACACATGGAGAGGCGAGATGGTATTCCCTCCATCACGAACAAACGTAAACGCGAGCCAACAAGGGGCAGGAACATCCTCAGCCCGCGTTAACCAGAGAGACAAGAACAGAGAAAGACCGGAAGTAAGCTTCAATCATCCCATAGGAAGGGATAGAACCACCATAGACACGGACATAGTGGAAAGACAAAGAATGCCAGGTGGTAGAGATGATTTTCCTCTACCTAGACCATATGAATGTGCAAGAATACTGAGACCCACTCAACTAGTGAAATCCATGAAAAATTATTTTGATGGGACTCGAGATCCCTATGATCATGTCGCAGAATTTAAGCAAGTGCTGAGGGCAGAGCAAGTCGAAGACATGTTCACGCAATATAATGCTTTTGGACTAACGTTAAAGAATACTGCTTTAACTTGGTTTCAACCATTGCCGCAAAAAGAGATATCCATCACTTTTTAGAGTCATTCATCACTGAATTCTCTAAAAGTGGGATCAGACATGACATGTCATCATTGATTCGTAGCTTCAAACAGACCCCTCAGGAAACAGTTAGACTTGCAGGACGTAGGTTTAGACAATATGTTGAAAGATGTCCTATGCAAGAGTTACCCTCACAGGCCAAGCAAGTGTCATTGTTTTTAGATGGCTTGTTGAGCTCTAAACTACGCTCCTATGTGTACTTGAAGGAACCCAAAACGCTAGAGCAGTGTGTAAGAATTTGCATAGACATTGAGGACAACTTAGGAGACGAGTTGGAACTCTCAAAAGTCTACAAGGACTCGGATTGTTCTTCTCTAGCATCCACAAAATTGTCTAACTCGATAGAGGACCTAGCAAAAAAAGTGGCCTAGAAACTAGGAGTTTCTAGTAAACAGATGCCCAAGTTAACAACTAACGTACATTGTTACACCTATGGTGGAAATCATTTGGCAAATGTGTGCCCCAATGCAACACAACCGCAAGCCACCCCTAGTGGCCAATACTATACAATTGAGAGAAGATACACAAATCACACGGCTCAGGACTGCCCATACAACAAACAAGCAGTGAGGCAGAACTACCCACAAGCATACCCGCAGCCAGGTAGGTATCAAGGCCAATACAATGCTCAACCTTATTACTATAGGCCTCCTCAGAACTACCCATATCAGGCTCAACAAAGACCTCAACCTGTTTTAGCTCAGCAGCCACCCCCACCAGCGAATGTCATCTCAGTCAAATACGCTGCTGCAGAAGAGAACCTCAATAGGGCGTTAGTTCCCGTTTCACCCTTAATTACCGACAGTGACCCGAACTCAAATAGTTTTGACTCTTCTCATGTAGATAGTCCACCCACGTATTACACAGAGTCACCAGAACACGCAGAGACATATCAGTATGATAGTCCACCAGTGGAACCTAGTTGGGAGTTGGACTACGCTAATGTGATGTACACAAACCCAAATCCGCGGCCCCAATTAAGACAACAAAGATCACAGGGCCCTAGAGGACCATGCTTTAGGTGCCAAGGAGATCATTTCATAAAGGATTGTCCACATCCTCCGATAGCAGGACAGTCACAGTACTATAATATACAAGGCTTTTGTGCCGATTGTGGTAAAGAGCACATCATAAAAGATTGTCCTAAGAACCCTGCTAATGCTTCAAATGTGACACTGATCAACGTGATAGGTATTGTAAACAACGCAGATGGATCCAACCCTACATATGTGCCTATCCAAGCTATAACAAGAGCCCAAGCGCTCTTACAGAACCAACAGCTTAATCAAGAGAAAATAGCCACAACTAGTGAAGTTGGAGAATCTAGCAGTAAAAAGACAAAACCTTGGAAAGATTCCAGAGAAAGAATTAAGAGAAAATGGAGTAAAAAAATAACGGAATTGGAAGGAAGTCTCAAGGAATCTAGAGCTAAAATCCTAGAGTTGACCTCTCCAGAATTGAATCAAGAGAACCTAGCGCAAAAATGAGGATCAGTTTTAGCAGAACCCATACCAAAAAACCTAGACATGATGTTTCGTGCGTATCAGGCTAGAATAAAGGGAGGACCTCAAGTAGCTGAAATGAGCAAGAGCTACCCTCGAGCAGACCTAGAAATTGAGAGGACTAAACTTTGCATGAAGATGGTAGAGCTAGCGCAAGCTATGTTTGAAGCCTCTAGATATCTAAATTGGAATAACATGGCAAAACCGGAATTACACTTTCAAGGATTAATGGAGAGGCTAGAATATTTGATTGATAGCAAGGAGAAAAAGAATCAGCATAGGAACCCTATTGCCTCAGAGACACAGGAAAAGAATGCGCCATCCTTGTCTCAAGTACCCAATACAGAAAGTCAAGACAACCTATCTTCCATACATAGGTACTCACACCAATTTCTGAGAGAAATCCAAGAAGAGAAATGGAGAAAAGAACAAGGAACTCATCCTCCTATTCAAGAGATAGACGACTTGCAAGAACAATTTCCCCAAGATATCCCCTCTATTTACGATGATGTAGAGGAAGAACAACTGAGTGAACACATAGGATTTGAATCTAACTCTTTGCAAGAATTACCTCAGTTCACAGGTCCTTGGGAAGACAAGTCTATTAGCATGAGAGCACCCACGATAATAGTGAGGAATGAAGAATCAGTAATCCCTAGAAACACGGAAGTGGTCAAGAATGCTAAAGTTCAGTGTCACCTCACGCTTGAGGAATCATTGAAGGTTAAACCAGAACTGTGGAAACATGTAGCAAATCAATTCCCTGAGCTTGCTACTACACCCTCACAGATAGGAATACACAAAAAGGTACCAGAGATACCCGTAGGAAAGATCGGAGATGTAAGCGAAGGACACAAGTGACCACTAAGAGTGAAGGTGAGAAAAGAAAGAAGAAAGAAACCATGTCAGAAGAAGAAGAATCCTTGTTTGAAGTTCCCGAGAACTTCAAGAAATATGAAATAGAAGATAGACGAATAATGGTACGAATGCTGAACAGAAAAGCTGACATTGGAAAAGTATATGATAATCGAGAGAAAACCAAAAAAATAATAGTGGCCATAGAAGGAGAAGAAGAAAAATGTACATAAATAGGGCATGATTTGACAAAGGAAGAAGAAGAAGAGTTAGTTGCCCTATTGCGCGAATATAGAGATGTGTTCGCCTGGAGTTACAAAGATTTGAAAGGAGTAGACCCGGATATATGTTCTCATAGAATCCCTATGACTCCAGATGCAAAACCGACAAAACAAAAACCATACACGTACAATGATAACTACGCTGCGAAGATTAAAGAAGAAATAGATCGCTTGATAGAAGCAGGATTTATTTACAAAATTGAGCATACCGAATGGGTATCCACCATTGTGGTTGTGCACAAGAAGAATGGAAAATTGCGTGTGTGTATTAACCTTAAAAAAGTTAATGCCACCACGATTAGAGACAGTTATCCTCTTCCTATCACAGAACACTTATTGGAAAGAGTTGCGGGCAAGGAAGTTTACAGCTTCCTTGATGGTTTCTCAGGCTATAATCAAGTAGCCATTGCTCCAGAAGACCAACACAAGATGGCTTTTGCCACTGAATGGGGCATATTTGCATTTCGTGTGATGCCATTTGGCTTAACAAATGCATCCGTTACTTTCCAGCGACTCATGTGTCATGTGTTTAAGGAATTCTTACGCAAGAATTTGGAAGTTTATGTCGATGACTTATGTGCACATTCAAATGAGAGACAGACATATATCCCAGAGTTAAGACAAGTGTTTGACAAATGTCGAGAATTTCAGGTTTGTTTGAACACAGAAAAGTGCGTTTTCTTGGTCAGACAAGGTAAAATTCTAGGACACATTGTGGTCAAAGAATGGAATCTCTACAGACAAAGAAAAAGTGAAGGTGATTGCAGATCTACCTAGGCCCAACAACGTAAAAGAAGTACAGGCATTTATGGGCCATTGCGGTTATTATAGACGATTCATACACATGTATGCAATCATAGCCAAGCCATTGTATTCTCTTTTGACCAATTTTGAATGGACAGATGAATGTGAGAATTCATTCAATGAACTCAAACGACGTTTGTGCTCAGCACCTATATTGACAACCCCGGATTGGAGTAAGCCATTCCATGTACATGTGAATGCATCCAATTACACCATAGGATGCATGTTAGCACAACCCACAAATGAAGGAAATAAGATCTTCCCATAGCTTACGCGAGCAGACAGTTGAACGCAGCAGAAAGAAATTACACCACTACGGAACGAGAAGGATTAGGGATGATTTACGTAGTAAAGAAATTCAGACAATATTTGTTGGCAAACAAGTTCAAGTTCTTTATAGATCATCAAGCCCTATTGTACTTAGTCAACAAGCCATGTAACACACGACGATTCATACGTTGGTTTCTATTACTCATGGAGTACGATTTTGAAGTGGTAGTCAGGAAAGGAAAGACACATCTTAGAGCTGACCACCTTTCAAGATTAACCACATGAGAAGCTCCTCAAGGAATAGTGGATGAGTTACCCGATGCATACTTGTTTAACCTTGAGATAGCACCAGAATGGGCTAAGCCGATAGTCCCTATTCTCACGTATGGACCCAAGAATCGTAGGATAAGGATCAAGGAAGGAGAGATTACAAAGTCTCAAAGATATCAAATCATAGCAGGAAGTATATATAAACAAGACAATCAAAAGATTCTTGCTTGTTGCGTAGATGAATCAGAACATGCAAATTGGTTGCAATTAGCACATGTAGGTGCACTAACGCAACATCATTCAAAACATCGTACATTGCAGACTCTGCATAGACTAGGAGTATACTGGCCTTCGATGGAAGCAGATGTCTACAAGTTGTGTAAAGAATGCCAGGTTTGTTGTGAAAGACCACCAGTAGAACATGCTACATTATATCACGTGTCTCTCACACCAGACTGGAGTGAACCTTTAGTGACGTACTTGAGGATGAAAACATTCCCTCAAGGAATGACCTTAGCACGGCAACGCAGTCTAGAGCAGGAAGCTCAAGACTATTCACTGATTGGCGATAATCTATACAAACGAGGACGAGATGGATATTTAAGACAATATGTTCATGAAAGCGATTATTTGCGCCTACTAGAGACTACACACCAAGGTGTTGTAGGAGGTCACTTTGGACCAGATAGGATAATCAAAGCCATCCTCTTTGCAAGATTATGGTGGCCCACTCTTCACATGGATGCACATACCTATGTCAAGAGATGTGATGTATGCCAAAGAACTCAATTTCCTACTCGCAGAGATGAAATGCCATTGAAACCCATTATGGGCGGACGTGCATTTTCTAAGTGGGGTATAGACTTTGTAGGACCCATTAACCCCCCTGCAAAAGGTACACATGCGTAATACATTATTGTCACGACAGATTACCTTACCAAATGGGTAGAGGCAAAAGCCACGAAAAAGAATGATGCACACACGACTACAAAATTCTTATTTGAAAATGTCTTTACAAGATATGGATTGCCTATAGAGTTAGTGAGTGATCGAGGAACTCACTTTCTAAACCAAGTCATTGAGTATTTGTTACAAGATTTTATGGTGATTCACAAGAAATCTGCACCATATCATCCTCAGGCCAATGGTCAAGCCGAAAGCACTAACAAGATCCTTTGTAACGTACTGACGAAACTCGTGAACAACAAATGTTCAGATTGGGACAAACAGTTACACCACGCTGTTTGGGCATATCGAGTGGCCTACAAGACCGTACTCAATGCAACTCCCTTTCAAATGGTTTTTGGTCAGAATGCTGTGCTTCCTTTGGACTTCTTGATACCGACCCTTAAGGTTGCACAAGAACATCAGTGGACCGGCCATGAATTATCAGCAAGAATAATGGACTTGGAACGATTAGGAGAAACCAGGCTGAAAGCAGCAACAGGAATATACGCGGCAAAGAAGGGATAGAAAGCATATTTTGATGCACATGTGAAAGATAAAGGCTTGAAAGAAGGAGATTTGGTTTTAGTATATACGCTGAAACAACACGCACGGAAGTTAGAAAAGCGAGGTTATAGACCTATGATCATTAACAGACTCTCAACAAGTGGAGCAGTACAATTAGCCACCTTAGAAGGAGACATAATGCCTAATTACATTAGTGGCTGTAGAGTCAAGTTATATCAAGAACCTCTTACTGAGGATATGCTTAGACGACTCACGTTGGCAAAGAAGCGTAAGGAGGAAGAAAATAGAATACGAGCTGAAGCTCAGGCAGAAGCTATAGAACGCATTAAGTGCATGAAGTTAAGAAGACAAGGTCTAGGGAGAGAACATTATAACCATCTAGAAACATCACCCAGATACCCCATGACCATGTGTCAAGTAAAGTCAAGTACACACCCTAGCATAGTGGACAGGAGACCATTCATTACAGTCAGGCTAGAGCACGGCAACCCTTGCCAAGAGCTCAGGGCTTTTATTGATTCAAGTGCTGCGACTAGTGCGATTAGATGGTCCCACTATAAAGATTCAGGAATAGAAATGCGGCCAATTGAGGCATACCTCATAGGGCTAGGAGGCATGGAAACCCCTTGCATGGGTGAGGTGGACCTTCCTATCCTCATAAAAGAAGTGACCTTGATAGTGAAACTACTAGTGTGCCATGATGACGACCTGATAGAACCCCTAATCCTTAGCCAAGATTGGCTATACGATCACTCAGTGGACCTAAATCTTAGACAAGGATCCTTATAGATTGGAACCTTAGATCAGAAGCGAGTGATACCGCTTGACTTCCCTAACGGCATTCCGATTGAGGTTTGTAACCCTAGACCCTATGAACGACATGCGACGGAAGACTGAAAGATCTTTGGTCAGATCAGTCAAGTTACGTCTACACCAACCCACGCGGGCTTGGCTATGGACAGTTGTCAATCAGAAGGACGTCAGGAGATTTTCCCTTGGGCTTCCTGCAAATTAGAAGGGTCAACCACCCAACCGCTTGGTCAAATGGACACCATCAGCAGTCAGGAGGGTTACATCAGCGGACAAATGGACACTATCAACTGCGGTGCCCATCCTTCCACACTTACTGTGGACTGGCCTAGATTAAAAGTATGAAATGGAGCACCTCCTAATGGGCAGGTTTCGCAAGTGTTGGACCTCCCTTCTTTTCCAAAGCAAAGTGTCCATCGGACCTCTCAACCTCAACCACAAAGGAGTCAACCACGGCACAGGAACCCAGACCGACGACAATATCAGACAACACAAAGAAAGCAGCAGTATCAGTATCACAAAGCAAGAGGCACGAGAAAAATATGGGTGCCCAAAGGACAAAAATCACCGACTGATTTCAACAACGCAGACATTGATACGAAGAAATCAAGGCAGAAGCAGAATCAGTATCCAAAGCCTTCTCGACCTTCTTCTATGAGTACGAACACTCGACAAATTTGGATCGCCAAGAAGTACCTTACAAACCGACCCACACCCACGCAGATTTGGGTACCCAAACAGTGTATTATAGCTCAACCCTCAAGCCATGTAATATATAACCCTCAGAAATCTCTTCACCCTTCAACCCCACCAAATCCGATATCATCTTTTGTTCCTCCGCAGAGACCCATCACCCGATCACAAACTCTTAGGAAGTGGATACCGAAACGTATCCAGAAGTCTTCTCCTAATCCATTGTCTAACATAACTCCCACCCCGACTAATCTACAACCATGTAATAACTCATTCACGACTGAACCTTGTAAAAATCCACACACTTTAACCCACCATCATTTGTAATAACACCTCATCAAGAAATGTATGCATCATCTGAAGCATGTAGGTGTCTAGAGACCTGCATTAGTTTGCAAGAAATCATTCCATAAACCACATCACAAAACTCGGCTACATGGGTTACACATCGGTTATGGAAAGGGATTGCGGTCTCACTTTACTGGGATCATAATTAATTTCCATACTAATGTGCTAATCTTTTGTAGCAGATCTTTTCCATTAGCACGTCAATCATCATGCAAACCCAAGAAGGACCATCTGAAGCTGGAACCAGTATACCCAGGGCTACTATCGGTGATTTACTTCTTGAGCCCCATCCGACGGCTCCACCGCCATAATTTCAAGGTTTCCCAGGACCCATGCCTATTGACGATCCTCCTAGAGGGTATACTGAGAAGATTCATCGTAATTCTCACTGGTGTCAAGGGCTATTAGGACCATTGGCGGATGCTGATTTTATATTTGAGGCCAATTTGAATTTTGATGACCGTACCTGGGGCAACTATCAGTTTTTCTCAAGAGATTTTGAAGGATTATAGAACACGGAAGACCTAACGCATGTTTGGGCAAGAGCAGGGTTTACAGAGTATTTCAGCGACCCTTTGCCTAAAGCTCACTTCTACAGATGCTATTACTTGGTCACAACTTTGATAGCTTCTGAGAACAAGGATCTGCCCGGCACTTTTATTTTGCCATCCTTAGTGAAGGATCCACCATATAAAAGATTTTATCTTTCTAAAGATTTGATTCGAGCTGCCATCAAGATTCATGGAACCCACACTCCAACAGAACGAGAACGGCTGGTTCCAGAACCAATGAAACATGGAGACGTTACTAAGTGGGAAGAGATTTCAGCGATCACACCTGAGCTTTCAAAACCACTACGGATATGTATGCAGCATTTTGCATTTCCAACTCAAGACAGGTTCACAATGCCTCACAAGCGCATATGGTTTGGTTTATATTTAGCATGTACTGGACCCCAGACAGTTGATCTCGCAAGCTGGATTATTGATCAGATCTACTTAGCACAACACAGATGGGAAAGAAAGAAGGTCATCAATGGATGTTGCGCTCTCACACGCATCGTATACATGTGTTTGGCCTACGATTTACCTAGCGAGCGAGCAATGACAAGTGAGGAGCTGAAAACCTTCAAGGGAACAACAAAGAAAGCTAGAAAGCCTAGCAAAGGACGAGCAGGAAAGCGAATGAGAGGAACTATCCCCTGCCTTCAGGTGCCAGAATCACCCTCACCACAACCCTCTCCAGAGCAGTCCCTGACAGAAGCCACTCCATTTGTACAACCTATTCGCATACGGTTATCAAGACCAATTATAACGGAGGCCACCACCAGCACAATTGCTCCTCAAGCAGCCACCGTCCCAGGACCTGCCACTACTACAGCAGAAGTTCCCACCACGATTGGTGCGGAAGCTTTCTCTTTTCCGATACCAAACATGGAAGCATAGCCACTGGATACAAGCCTTGATTTTGAAATGCAGGATGCCTTCTCAAATGAATTTCAGTTTTCAGAAGGTCAGATCTTCTCTCAAGAATACGAGCGGCCAAGTTACCCGACCACGCCCTGAGACCAACCACAAGGACAAATAGTGTCTAGTTCCGAGGAAGAAAGAACGAAACCGACGAAGATGAAGGCGATGACGAAGCCAGCCAGGGCACTCACGAATCCCAAGAGCATGGACAGATAGATGAACAAGGATAGCACACTGACACCCAGGGAGACACCAGTACACATGAAGATGAAACCTTTGAAGCAGCAGCTTATACACTAGCCATCAAGAAGCTATACCGCACCATGGAGAAAGTTTGGGCACGCAAGAAATTGACTGAGGAAGAGAGTCAAGCACTTATAGAACAGGAACTTGTCTCAGGCGGATTCGAAGAAGTATATATCAGAGGCTTCCGAGAACTTGTCAAATCAGTGGGATCCATAGAAGCCTTACGATATTTGCAGAGGAAACCATTACCGCAGTATGACCTGCGTAGAATCCGTCTACTAACCAAACCTGGTGAATACATTCGGGTACCCACCGGCAGACAATCTTCAGAACAGGCCAGGGAAGCACGTCTCGTCCCTGAAGGCTCATTGGCAGAAGACACCATTATCATCGACTCCCCACCCCGTACCATTGCTGTACATACCACCACAGTTGTCGAAGTATCTACCACCCCGACCGCTCCTCCTTCACCTCCCATCCATCCAGTCTCCCCCATACACCCTCCTTCCCCCAAAACAACATCCTCCTTCTCCGGCAGAGTAGCAGAAGTCGTCCTTACTCCCATTCATCCCACAATTCCCGCACCCACTCAACCTAGTCTACCCCCTAGCACACCCACGTTTCTATCAAATCCAATTTTCCCACCATCCTTTCCGACCTTCCCCACACCTCCAAGACCCCTTTTCCCATTCCCACCTCCATTAACCTTCTCCCCATTCTCACCTCCCCGACCCACCGTAACTCCTCTTTCCCCTTTCCACCAAGCCGTCCAAGACAACCCCTCTGTAAATTACTCGTCAACCTTTGTAAATCCCGTATTTACACCTACACACTTACCCACGATCACAACACTATTCACAGTCACCGCACTCGACACCACATCCAGCAATATGGATATATCACCACCCACTGCACCTCCCCTCACGTCATTTGTGGCACCACAATATTTAAGCACACCACAATTTTCCACAATCACCACAGCATCCGCTTTCCCACCCCCATTCCCCATTCCCTTTGCATCTACACCTACTGCATCTTCGCTTAGCACATCATTAATATTATCACCCACTGTAGATAATGCATTTCGACAAATGCTCACCTGTATGACTCAAGTCAAAGATGAGTTCACATCTCTCGGAAATAATTATCAGTAGCTGTAGAGGATAACCAATGATTTACAGTCGCAGCTAAATTCAGTGACCATCGAGAATGCCTCCCTAAACACCATATACCAAGAACTCCGAGAGGCATACCACAAACTAGAACTAGAAAGTGAAGAGAAAACCAAAGAGGCCACTGCTGATCTTGATAATTTGTAACGGGCACAGACCATTCGCAACGCAACGTTAACACGAAATATGGGATTACTTAGATGACACTTGGCAGCCGTGAAAGAAGAAAACCAGCGCTTACAAGAACAAAATAGAGAGAATCTAGAAGCTGCCTTAGATCAGCCAGACCAACCGCTAAGTCCCAGTCGCTTTAAGGCTGTGCCCTCAGAATCAATGAAAATGTTGTTAGATGATCATATTAGATTGTTAGATGAGTACGAAAGCATGAACGAGGAGTTTCAGAAACTCAAAGATGAAAACAAGATCTTGCAGTTACGAGCACCAATACCACAAGGCCTACCAGCTCCTGCGAACCCATCTCTTGACATCCTAGAGGAACTCAACGCTTTACGGGCCCAGGTATCTACTCTTCAATCACGGATAGCGGTATATGAAGCACCACCAAGGCCAGATTCCCCACCAGAGCTACCAGTTGATGAAGAAACTGTAACCATTCCGGTGGAGGAAACCTTCGAAGAAGCCTATGAGCCCCAACCCATCCCAGGCGGACGAGTCACGGTCCAAGGCCAGACGACTTACGAACTTCCTACCCTCGCATGGATGAAGACAATTGAAGAATTAGGAAAAACCCACTCAGCATGAGTAGAAGCGTAGCTTCACGCCATGGCAATGATTGAAGAACGCATTTTACAGTCCCCATACTTTGCTCATTTGGCCCCTCGCAGATATATATCCGGGCATGAGCTACAATATAAACCTTATTTTATGTTAATGGCAGAATATCAGTTGGCCATAGAGAAAGAAACAGGCAAGAAACCATCTCACGCTACTCAGTTTGAGCCTGACGATTTGCCAACAGACGCACAGCAAGGAGAAATCTATCAACCAGAATGGCGCAAGGATCTCTTACAGAAATATCCTCAGATGATGAGTACATGGGCCAAGGCACCACTACACTTAAAGTACAACCCATGTTGGGGACCAGTGCCATGTCGCCGTTCCTAGAAGGCATTTGCGATTAAGATACAAAACAACAAGCAATGCCAGGATTGGCTAAACTACCCATACTTCACTCCACCCATAGGACCACCTACAGTCGGATACATGATGGCAATGATTCGTCACTGGCTCCCTCGCTTGAAACATATGGACGATATAGCAGCGCACATGACTGTCAAGATATTTGACATGATGTAGATGGTTTTTAAAGTCTTCAGACGCGTCAAGGCACCTCATGTAAACACCCTGGGCTTCGAGCATGGCAATCTAGATCTTGCATATGACATGAGTACAATGCCATCGCTTCGGGTGTGTTACGCCTGGCATTGCAGAATCAAATATTTACCGGCGTGCTACAAGCAAACCTTCGAAGAGATGTTCACAATCGGTTTCTGGGAATACCATTCAGAAGTGTTCATCAGCAGGCTCAGACATTTGCTTTAATTATTCGCCTGTGAACAGATGGTATATTCCACACATTATCGTCTCCCACCATCCGATGAACCGCAACCAATTGATTGGGAAAAACTCGAGGCAGATTTGGCCCGAGGCATTCGAATATCAGAACACACCCTCGCTCAGGAACTACTCCAGAATTACATCCGACAGACCGCACAACAAGGTTCTGTCGAGGACGACAGAAGCGAGAGGGAGGGGGGTGTTGGCAGCAGCCAGAGGCATAGAAGACACAGAAGCATGTAAAGACAGAGCAGAGAGTCAGTCGAATCGATTTTTCAAAGATTTATGTTTTATAAATATTCTTCAAAACCTCCAACAATAATTTTCATCACTATTGTAAGATATGTAACATAGAAAAAACCCTTTTTGTAATTCATACCTTCATTTTGTGCAAGCCGAGGAGTCCTCGAGCTTGAGGAGCTTAGGTAGAATGAGCATACCAATTTTGGTTATTTTTAGACACCGTTTACCCTCTCAAATAGCGCATAGGACCTATTTTTTAACTATGCCGGTCACTAGATGTGAAACCGGTCAAAACTAATCTAGAATCTATAAAAAGAGCTAGAGAGCTCATTTTTGAGGTTGGTTAGTGTGAGCTTAGAGCTACTTTGAGCTTGTAATTGAGATTTTGAGCAATAGAGTTAATTTCTCACCTTCCATTGTGTCTTGCTTGTCTCTTCGTAGTGTGTGTGTATGTGTGTGTGCATCTCTATGCTTCTCACCTTCACTCTCACTTCATCTTACATTCAAGATCTTCATATCACTCCTATCTCTTCCGCGGATTGACATTAAGGAGGTGGAGCTTCTTAACGTGGTTCTCACCATTGTGCTAGAGCAACACAAGTGCTCGTGTTCCCTCAATCAAACCACTCCTATTCACTCTAGATTGCTCTTCTTGCAAAAGAAGAGACACAACCTCATCAAATGCATACATATTAGGATTTCCTTTTGCAACCAAATGGAGAGTAGTAGCAAAGCTTTGAAAAGATTCCGGTAATCCTTTCAACAATGTAGAAATGAGTGATGTATCCAGAATGATCTCATCTATGTTTGCCAATTGCTCTTTCAAGTCCTTGATGCGTGTCACATACACATCCAATGACTCATCTTCAGCCATACATACATCCTCAAGTTGCTTCCTCAAGTATGCAACACCTGCTTCATTACGCACGGCATACAAAGAAGCAATAGTCTCCCATGCCTGTCTCGATGTAGAACATGACCGAATGTGTGGAACTATATGATGCTTCACAGAAAGTGCAATCAAGGCATGAGCTTGAGCATCTTTTCCATCCCATCTAAGCTGCTCCTATGTAGGTGGAGAAGGGGAAAACACTATACTCGAAGAAGAAGAAGAACTTGCGGGTCTTCGATCTACATCTGCCACTATGTTCCAAAGTTGTTTAGGAACAAGAACATGCTTCATCATGTAAGAACACATCGGATAGTTGGTCCGATCAAGCTTATCTTCAGCTTGAAGCATGCCAAACAAGTCATTGCTGCCCGCCATTTCACTAAGGAACAAGGATGTGACAAAATCTTCACTTCGACGAAAGTTGAAATGAATGCTAAAATTTTAGCTCACAAACCATCACGCTAATGGCAATTTTGACTTCACAAATGGCTTCAAAATGGGGGTAAAACCCAAGCGCACCTGATGGAAATGTTTCTCGGTTGTTGAAATTCACAGTTCTATGCTCCGAAGTCGATTTGCACTATTAAAAGTGCACGTGCACCGCGACATGAAAAACCGAAACTTGAGAAGAAGCTGAACCTGCTGTGATACCACTGTTGGGTGTGTGTAGAAGTGCGAGAGACACACAAGAAGCACACACAAGGAGCATAAACGCAGCAAGAGACACAGAGAAGATGATGGCTAGAATAGCTCTCTCTATTGACGATAAACTGAATTGAAGTAAGAGCTAAATAATATCCCTAAGTACAAAGTACCACCACATATGAGAGTATCATGTATGTGGTAACATGGGGAAAAAACATCTAGCTAGTACTAGAGTAAAAAGTGCCCATGTATAGGGAAAAGGTTCACATCAAAGCTACTCGAGGAACACATAAGTGTAACATATATAGGCATATATGTACAAGCTCATGACCATACAAAAGTTATAAGTGAACTAACTACAAATTAATGTACATATGTATACAAGTCTTCATTTTTTGAATGTCCAGTATCTTCAAGCTTCATAGACTAATCTTATCTTCAGTCTTTGACTTCAATCCTTCATCCAAAACATCAATTGGTGGTTGGCATGCACCAACAGCTCCACCTCAATCATCAATTGAGGTTTTCTCTATCTTCTTTATACCTTCCATGTCTTTGAATCTCTGTAGCTTTGGTCCATCCAAGCTTTTGGTTAGCATATATGCAATCTGATCTTTTGTTGAAGTATGTATGACTTTAATCTCCTTATTGATCACTTCTCTCTTAAGAAGTGATACTGAATCTCAATGTGTTTAGTCCTGGCATGAAAAACAAGGTTAGCAACTAGATACAATGAACTCATGTTATCTCCATGAATAGTGGGTGTACTCTGAATGATGTCAAAACTCTTCATAAGAGTTTTCAACCATATGACTTCCTTTGCAGCTTCAACCATACCTTTATACTCTGCTTTTGTAGATGATAAAGCAACTGTGTGTTGCTTCTTAGAGCACCAAGAGATTAGCTTATCTCCCACATAACACAAGTACCCATAAGTTGATCTCCTATCATCAAGATTACCTGCCCAATCTGTATCACTATATATCTTGATGTTTGTATCTGATGTAAAACCATAATACAAACCTTCCTTGAGTGTACCCTTAATGTAACTCAAGACTCTTTGTCCTGGAACCCAATGTTCTTTTCTAGGACAATGCATGAATTGAGACAACACTCCAACTGCATATGAGAAATCAGGCCTAGTTAATGTAGCATAGATAAGACTACCAACTAGACTTTGATAGAGTTTCATATCCTTGAATTCTTCTCCTCCATATTTGCTCAATTTTTGATTCACCTCCATTGGAGTAGGTGCTACCCTGCAATCATCCATTTTAAACTTGATCAACAAGTTCTTCAAATACCTTTCTTGAGTCACATACACTCCATGTTGAGTATATGAGATCTCCATGCCCAAGAAATATGACAAGTCTCCCAAGTCACTAATCTTGAACTCTTTCTCCATTTGTTTCTTGAGGCTTTGTATGCCCTTCTCCTCTGTACCTGTAAGAATTATGTCATCAACATATATGCACATGTAAATGAACCCATCATCACTTGCTTTGACAAGCAAGCTACTATCTGCTTTAGATACTTGAAAACCAAGTTCCTTCAAAAACTTCACAAGTCTATAATTTCGTGCCCTTGGGGCCTGCTTCAAACCATACAAAGTTCTCTTGAGCTTACATACATATTTTGAATACCTTTTATCTCTAAACCCTTGTGGTTGCTCCATGAAAACATAATCTAAAATATAACCATTAAGAAAAGCATTCTTCACATCTAATTGACATAATCTACAACCTCTACATGCAGCAATGGCTATTAGTGTCCTGGTGGTTGTCACCTTTGCCACAGGACTATAGGGTTCATCATAATCTATACCATATGTCTGAACATAACCTTTCACAACAAGTCTAGCTTTATACCTAGACACACTTCCATCTGCATACCTCTTTGTCTTGTAGACCCATTTGCATCCAATGATCTTCTGACTATTTGGTTTAGGAACCAAATCCCATGTCTCATTCTCCATCAATGCATCATACTCTTCCTGAATAGCTTTCTCCCAATTTCCCTTACCTTTTGCCTCTTCATATGTAGAAGGGTCTTCATCTACTTTCACCATGTAAGCATAATCTTTAGTAGTCAAAAAAGAAGTGTCATAGCTATACCTTGTAGGTTGTCATTTGCGTCTTGATGACCTTCTGAGTTCTCCACTTCTTGAAGTTTCTAGTTCATCACATTCTGGATCAAACCTTGGCACTTCTTCAACTTCAACTTGTACTTCATTGTTCTCTTCTTCATAAAAAATCTAAACCTTTGATTTACCTTTTTTCTGATTCAAAATTTCTTCATCATCTGCATGATTATTGATTGTACCTGCATACCAAGTACCTTGCTCATCAAATGTAACATCCTTTGATACGAATTGCTTTGTGGATGGACTCCAAAACCTATAACCCATCTGCTTATCATCATATCCAATGAACATATACTTTTTAACTTTAGGTTCCAATTTATGCCTCAACTGAGATGGCACATATGCATAAGCCAAACATCCAAATACTTTGCAATGATCTAAGGTAGGTCTCTTATTTTCTCCTTCATCATTGATCTTGCAAACTCAACAAGAGTTCTATTTATCCTTTCTGCTACACCATTTTGTTGAGGAGAATGCCTGCAAGTAACTTCCCTTTTTATGCATGCATTCCATAAGTAATCACTAAACTCATTAGAGAAATACTCTCCCCCTCCATTTGACCTTAGTCTCTTTAACTTCTAACTTGTGATTCTTTCTGCATACACATGATAATGTTTGAATGTATTAAATACCTCTGATTCATCTTTGATCGCATAGAATGTGATCCACCTGGTAGCATCATCAACATAAATCACATAATATCTTGAACCATTTATACTCAAATCCTTTGATGGTCCCAACACATCTGTGTGTACCAATTCAAGCTCCTCTAAATACATGAAACCATGCTTAGAATAGGATTGCTTATGAGCCTAACCTAATTGACATGCCTCACATCTGTATGTCATATGTTGACATGCAACATTAGGCAATCCAAGCACTGAACCATTGTTAACCATATCTTTAATACGTCTTTCATTGAAATGTCCAAGCATTTTATGCCAAAGATCTAACTCAGATATCTTATGTCCTCCATAAGTGAACAAGGCATGACCAACATTACCTTGAATCTTCAATGTGAAGAGTCTTCCTTCTTTCTTTCCTGAAATAATTTGTTTATACCCATTGCTAGGATCTTCCATAAAAACTCTATCATTAGTGAACCTTACTTCATATTTAACCTTTGGAATTGTAGCAACATAAAAGACCTTACTTAGAAGAGTACTTCCATCCTTGTCCTTCATTGATCCAATTGACTTCACATTGTGCCTTATAGTATCACCTGCTTGAACTACATGATTAGTTATCTTAGTTTCCAAATCAGTCATCAAGGCTATATTACCACTCAGGTGATTGTTACACCCTGAGTCAATGTAGAAGACTCTTTGGTCTTCACTTTGTCTTCCACAAGTTGCATTCATGATTAAGGTTGAATCCTCCTTCTGATCTGAAGCATAATTGTAGTAGGTATTGTTGTAGGATTGACTTTGGAATCCTCTACTTTCATTTCTTCCAAAGTAACCTCTACTACCTCTAACTCTAAAATTACCTCTTTGGTTTCTACCACGTCTTCCTCTTGAATTAAAATTTGGATTATATCCTCCATTATTCTGATTATTATGCAAACAATCATGAGATAAATGATTTGTCTTACCACAGATCTAGAAAGCTTTGGCTCCATCTTTATTGCTTCTGCCTCTTCCTCTACCTTTGCCACCTCCTCTTCCTCTCAGGAAGTTAGCGTGGCTAGTTGTACCTTCATCTTCATTTAATTGTTGCTTGCCTTTGCTATTCTTCTTCTTATCCTTTGAATACATTGCTTGACTTGCACTCTTATCATCATCACCTTTCACATCCTGCTCAAAAGTTAACATGTGTCCCAGCAACTGATTTAAATCAGGAGTGAAATGATCTAGTGACAATTCAGTGGACAAAATGAATGGCTTCTATTTCTCATCTCCTCTCAAACCTGTGAGGATTTGCCTTACCAATTTATCCTCTTCTATATCTTCATCAACTGCTCCTAATGCATCTGCAATGTCGTTCTACCTTTTTACATAATCAGAAATGGATTGAGAGGCCTTCTTCTTGAATGTGGTAAATTCTGCCCACAAGGATGCCTTCATTGACTTTGTAGTGTCTTGGAAATGCTCCTCCGAAGCATTCCATATATCACTTGCACTTTCAAGACCTCTAATATGAGGTAGCAAGTAGTCATTGACTCCCATGTAGATAATGCTCCTTGCTTGAGCATCCTTCTTCATCCAAGTCTTCAAATATGAAAGTTCATCCCTAGTTGGAACACTAGGATCTCTGAATTGTGGTTTTTCTTCTTCACCTGTGATTTATCCTATCACGTCTTTGCTCATGAGATGATCTTCCATCCTCATTAACCAAGCTGGATAGTTTTCTCTATCCAATTTCTCTATCTGAAGAGAATCTCCCATCCTTTCTTCACCTGTGTATTAAATCTTCAAACTTTATGAGGAATAAGTGTACCTTTACTTTGAATGAAGTTCCTTCGATCTTCTTGATAGCTTCAAGCCTCCTTCTCAAGCTTTCACTTCAAACTTTCACCTTTTGAAACTTCAAATGTTGATTCCTGTATGACTGCAGTAGTCAGGGTCCTCCTTTCTTCTATTTTGATGATTCCTGCTCTGTTACCACTGATGGAGAGTGCTGATCTCCAAAAGAACAAGATATTCTTGATGTTAGAGCACCTCTATATCAAGAACAACTCATTTGGAGGATCAATACCAGATTATCAAAATTTTGAACTAATTGTGAATAGGGTCATTTCTTAGAAAAGTTTGCTGCACATAACTCACTCATTGACTAATCAAATATGTAACGTTTTTTACAAAACTTTGCACAAAGTGTTGTCTATAGATTTCACACCTTATCCAAGTTAAATCATCTCAAAAGATTCAGTATATCATGAGAAATGAATCAAATAGTCCACCTATGTCTGAAACTGTTCTCTTGTATAGTCGACTTTGACACCTGCAACTTCTAAAGCATGGTTCTCCCAACGTATAACCCATTTAATAGAATGATTTTAGCCATAGGTATCGTACCTTCCAACCTAAAGAATGAGTGCTTGCTTTCTCAAAACTTTACAATGTAGAAGGAGAACTGACCAAAACATTAACATCAAATTTTGCACCTATTGCAACTTCACTTCTTCACATTTACACATGTAAATGTTCCTACTCTCAATTCTCTGAGCCGGATCACCATTAGGATCTAAAAACTTGTATAGAGGTCAATCAACTATAGACTTAGACTTGTACAAAAGCATTTCACAAAAGATTAGACACAGAAGGAGTACTCAACAAAAGTTCGGATGCAATATTTCTTCATCTCTGAAAAGTTTTACATCTAAATGATGAGAGAGTTCTTCCTCACTTTACAAGTGTCTAATGACTCTTACAACTTCTAGTTCTTCTTTTCACATGCTCTCTCATATTTGCCCCGACTTTTTACTTGTATATATAGGCATATATGTACAAGCTCATGACCATACAAAAGGTATAAGTGAACTAACTACAAATTAATGTACATATGTATACAAGTCTTCATTTTGTGAATGTGCACTATCTTCAAGCTTCATAGACTAATCTTATCTTCAATCCTTCATCCAAAACATCAAGTGGTGGTTGACATGCACCAAAAAAATTGTAGAGGTTTAAGGACATGGGAGGAATAAAGAAGATGCAAGTAATCACAATTAAAGATTGAGGGGGAGCTCTTGGAGCATGACAATCATTATGATTAAAATGAAGAATGAAGGATACAGAAAAGAACAAAGGATGAAGCATGAAGTAAAGAGAAGAATCGGAGGAAAGTGATTTGTATACACATGTACATTAAGTTTGTAATTAGTTCATAAATACTTTTGTAATGCTGACGAGTAAGTATATATATGCCTCTATATGCTTGTATATAGCTGGGACATATGTGTGAGAAGAGATATAGAAGAAGAAAAGAAGATTAGAAGAGGAAGAAAGTGATGAATGTATGAAATTCATCCATCAGATGTTTTCATGAGTGAATAGAAGAAAACTTCTAAGAAGCATGTCATGATCTTTTCTCCATCTCTCCTTCTATGCTTGATCATTTTAGAAATCCTTTTGTATGTGTCTAAGTCCATAGTAAATGAATCTATGGTCAAGTTTTGAGACACCAATTGCAAACACGCTAAAAGAATTGTGAGTAGGAACATTTGTATGTGTAAATGTATTAAGTGACTTCTGAAATAGATGCAATCTCGATGGTCTATGATTTGATTAGATCTCAATGTAGAGTGTAAAGTTTTACACAAATCAGGACTCAAAATCTAAGTTGGAAGGTAAGTCATCTATTTCTAAAAGCATTTGATTAAACGATTTGTAGATTGAGAGAACCAAGTAGTTAAAGTTGCATATGTATCAACTGTTCTTTCAAGTCTTTGATCTTTGTTAGAAAACTATCCATAGAATCACCTTCATTCATATGCTCACTCTCCAACTATTTTTTGAATGTACAACTTTATCATATAATGCAATAGATCATTGCTTATATCTGTTGATCTCTCTATCATTGTCACTCAAAACAATGTTCTTGACTTGCTCATATCTCAGTCATTACTCCACCATTTTTAATGTTCTATGGCTCGTTGGATTCAGGTCTAAGTCTACCACATGTGGATAAATTTTGAAGACATTCCATTTAGTGGATTGGGAGGAAAATGGCTCAATGTGGTCACTGGTCATTCTCTCTAGAGGTCCTAAAAAATCGAGGGTAATGCTACACTTGCTAAATTGATTGCTCTGTGTATAGTCAATCATTTTAAGTGATTCTACTTGGAATCATTTGCTCTTTATACTAGTTAGATATATTAAAAAGGAATTTTTCTAATTCCTATTGTGTTGGGAGCACTGAGCTTAACAAGCAGCAGGTGTGAACCAAAATAGAAGGTTTTGATGATTTGTGAATTGTGAAGTTATCTCGTTTGGATCAAGCGTTACATGGATCATCTCCAAAGTACATAGGCACTTATTTAGTGTCATTGGAAAGCTAAAAGGGCCTACAAAGCAACTCTTAAGTGAAAGAGGGCTGGTACAGATCAAGGGTTTGCAGTACCAACTTATTTCTTGGAGTGTCCATCCATCTTTCCCAACAGTGGTATCAGAGCAAAGCCAAGGTAAAATGGGAGATGGTTTTCCTTCTTTCATTTATAAATTGGACAGGAGCAACTACCAAGCATGGTCCTTGAGGATGAGGACATACTTGCAAGGAAGGAGTCTCTATGGATACATCTCAGGAGATGAGGAGATGCCCATTTTTCAGAAGCAAAGGACAAGCTACAAGAGAGGAGCATGAAAGACTCAATTCATGGTGTGCCAAAGATGCATTAGCAAGGTCAAATTTACTTAAATCTATCTCTAACTTTCTTCTTCCACATATTAGGAACTGTAAGACATGCCAAGAGACTTGGGATACATTGTCATCATATTTTTCTTCCAACACAAGGGCTAGGAAGAACCAATTGTGGATTGAGTTTACCACTCAACGAAAGAAACCCAAGCAAGGCATCTCAAAGCATGTGACCAAATATAAGGATGTGGCTGACCAATTAGCAAGCATAAGAGAGGAGATTACAAGAAATGAATGGTATTAAGGCAGATGACAAATGTGAGAGCTTCACAACTGCTATGGACTTGTACATGGACATGCAGATTCCACTTACCACACCCATGGGACAAATCTTCACCCATGAAGCGAAGCTCAACAAAAATGGAGATTCATCAAGTGGTAATAACTTTTCTGCTCTATACATAGATAAAGGCAAGTCTAAAGAGAAAGGGAAAAGCAAAAAGATTGAGGATGAAGGTACAACCTCTCAAGCTAACTATGCAGGGAGAGGTAGAAACCCAAGAGGTAGAGGCAGAGGAGGTAAGCAAGGTAGGGGGAGATCTTTCAACTCTTCCCCATGTAATATTTGTGGTTTATCAAGTCACGCTACAGATGAGTGTTACAGGAACTTCAAGAATCAGAGAGGTAGAGGTTTCATAAGAGGTGGTTACACAGAATCAAGAGGAAGATTCAACCATCATCAAGGTTACAATAACAACTACAACAACAATTACAATAATAACTACAACAACAATTACAATAACAACTACCAAGGAGGCTACAAATCCAAGAAAAAGGACAACAATTATACAGAGGAACAAGAGGATTCCCTTCTGATTATGAATATGACTTCAAAGCAAGGTATGAATGATGACCATCTCTTCTACATTGACTCATGATGTTCAAACCATGTGGCAAGCAATGTAGCTCTTCTCTCTGACCTTGAGGAAGCTACGGGAAAGCATCAAGCACAAACAGGTGATGACACCAAGCATTCAGTGGTCAAGGTAGGAAATGTTGATAACCTCTGATGGAATTAGAAATATGTCGAGCAGGGTTCTATATGTACCTACAATTACCAATAATTTGATGAGTGTTGAGCAGATTGTGGAAAAAGGTTTGCAGGTCAGGTTCAACAAATATGGATCCCCAACATGTTGGGGAGGATCCCCAACATGGATTCAAGAGAATTGCCAAGGGAGAAAAGATAGGTAGGCTATTTACATTTGAACTTGAAGATACAAAGAATATTGCACTTTATAACTACAAAGATCAAACATTGTCAGAGTTTGAGATTTGGCATAAGAGATTAGGGCATATTGGTAAGAGAACCTTAAAGCAAATATGTAGAGATCAATGTGTGCTTGGGATACCCAATGTATCCAAGCAACACATGATCTATAAATGTGGTGCTTGCCAGTTTGGAAAATCTCATAGGTTACCCTTCTTCAAGAAAGGCTACATGCATGAGGACTACTTGGAGCTTGTCCATACAGATGTATGGGGACCACGTAAGGATCCCTCAATTTCTAGATCAAGGTATTATGTATCTTTCATTGATGATTTGAGTAGATGGAATATCCTACATTTTATGAAGCACAAAGATGAAGTATTTAGTTGCTTTAAAAAGTATCTTGCACTTGTGGAAAACCAAAGAGGAAAAAGCCTAAAGAGACTAAGGTCAGATGGAGGAGGTGAGTACTTCTCAATGCATTCTTGCAGGATAGAGGAATCAAAAGGGAAATCACAACAAGGTATACCCCTGAGCAAAATGAGGTGGCAGAGAGGAGAAATAGGTTAATTGTTGAAATAGCTAGGTCAATGCTAAATGAGAAAAAATTACCAAATTATTTGTGGGCAAAGAGTGTATCTACTACCACTTATCTTGTTAACAGGTTTCCATCTAAATTGCTTGATGGGATGACCCCATATGAAGCATGTCATGGTAGAAGACCTTCACTTGATCATTGCAGAATCTTTGGATGTGTTGTTTATGTGCATATCCCATCTCAATTAGAGGTAAGCTAGACCCTAAGGCAGAGATGTGCATCTTCTTAGGGTATGACTTGAATCAGAAAGGATACAGGTTCTATAATCCATCCAACAAAGGATTTATGGTCAGTAGAGATTTTGTCTTTGATGAGAATGATTCTTGGTTTGAAAGTGAATGCAGGAAAATTAAGTTGCCATATGACTTGGAAGAGGAGTTTCCAAGCCTCACCAAGGAGGAGTCAAACCAGATTGAAGACATCAAATCAGATGATGAGGACATCATCAACCTAAAAGAATTCAAGGCATGGAAATCAATGGGCAAAGTCAAGATGAAGAAGTTGGGGGACATACCTGAATCATCCAACCAAGCAATCAGAAGATCACAAAGGGAGAGCAAGAAGCCAATTAGATATGGGTATGACACTTCTTTAGTTACTAAGCATTGTATTTATCTTGCCAAAGATTTATCACTTGAAGAGCCATCATCATATGAATAGGCAAAGACCAAGGCAGAATGCAAGGAAGCTATGGATGAAGAAATTGAAGCACTCAAGGAGAATGATACTTGGGAAGTAGTGACAAAGAAGGAGTCTATGAAGGTAATTGGTTCTAGATGGATCTATAAGATGAAGAGAAATTCAAATGGATCAATAAGCAGGTGCAAAGCTAGAATTGTGGTTAAGGGTTTTGCACAAACCCAAGGAGTTGATTATTAAGAGACCTTCTCACCGGTGGTCGAAATTCCATCCATCAGGGTATTAGTGAGTGTGGTTGCATCAAAGAATTGGAACATGTACCAATTGGATGTAAAAAATGCATTTCTTAATGGCTGGATGTTAGAGGAGGTTTACATGGCTCATCCTCCTGGCTATGAGGACCCAAACAAGGTAAATCATGTCTGTAAACTGAACAAAGATCTTTATGGATTGAAGCAGGTACCTAGGGCATGGAAGCATAAGTTGACTACATACCTTCAAGATCAAGGATTCATCATGAGTAAAGTAGATACTTCTCTGTTTGTCAAGAGAAGTAATTCAGAGGTAATATACCTATGTGTGTATGTTGATGATATCATACTTATAGGTAATGATGCCAATGACATCAAGCAGATAAAAAATCAAATGATGCAGGAGTTCAAAATTAGTGATTTAGGGTCAGTAAAGTATTTTCTTGGACTTGATTTAGTCTATACAAATTCTGGAATTTATATCACTCTAAGAAAGTATGTGCAGGATATGTTGAAGAAATTTCACTTCGAGGATACCAAGATAGCAAGCACTTCTATGGAGGTAAAAAAAAATGAAGTGCTCATGAGGGTGATGTACTTGAAAATATTGCAGGATACCAAAGCATAGCGGGAAGCCTAAACTATGCTACATTAACAAGGATTGATATTGCTTATGGAGTAAGTGTCTTAAGTCCATTTATGCACAAACCTAGAGCACCTCACTTGGAGGCTACCAAGAGGATTTTGAAGTACCTTAAGGGCACTCAAAATCAAGGTTTATACTTTCCTTATGGACATCAAGATATACTCAGATGCAGATTGGGCATGTTGCAAAGAGGATAGGAGGAGTACCTCAAGTTATCTCTCTTTTGCAAGTGACAAGCCTAGTTCATGGTCTTCCAAGAAGCAACCTACTGTTGCTTTATCTTCAATAGAGGCTGAATATAGAGGACTAGCCAATGCTACTCAAGAAGCCATATGGATTAGATTGCTATAAGCACATTTGAGATTACATGCTAACTCTCCAATGATTTTTGGAGACAATACAAGTTCTAGCATATGTATCAACTAATATGCAATGTGCAAACTTATTGACCAAAGCACTAGATGGTACTAAACTTTGCAGGTTTAAAGCTATGATTGGATTGCAGGACATTTAAGAGGATTGATGAAGAAGACCAAGACAAGATGTTTGGCTTGAGGGGTAGCTATTCGTGCAAGTTCCAAGCCTACACACTTGGCTAGGCATGAGAATTCTTTATGTGCAAATGATTGAAGACCCATGAGAACCATTGCTTATGGATTGTTACCTTTTATCTTTTGTAAAAAGCATTTACATTAAAAGAATCTTGTAAAGCCTACAAACTCGTGGAGTTTGGAAGAGCTATAGTTACGAATCATGATTGAGAGAATATCTCCTAAATTAAGGGATCACTTTTCTAGTGAGAGCCGAATTTGAATTCAAAATTCAAACTTGGGAAAGCATCTATAAAAACCTCTTGTAAAATCTTGCAGGATATCCACTCCATTCTTGTGCCTTAGTTGATCCCATTGTAGAGAGTGTGTCGCTCACCTCATAGCCTACACTTCTCACTATCATTGGGCATTGATTATCATGCCAATGATCATGTACATCATTTTCATATAATACAATATATCATTGCTTATATCTGTTGATCTCTTTATCATTGTCACTCAGAATAGTGTTCTTGTCTTGCTCATATCTCAGTCACCACTCCACCATTGTTAATGTTCTATGGCTCCTTAGGTTCAACTCTAAGTCTACTACTTGCTGACAAATTTTTAAGACATTCCATTTAGTGGATTGGGAGAAACGCGGTTCGATGTGGTCACTAGCCATTCTCTACAGAGGTCTTAAGAAATCGGGGGTAATGCTACACTTGCTAAATTGATTGCTGTGTGTATAGTTAATGATTATAAGTGATTCCACTTGGAGGCATTAGCTCTATAAGCTACTTAGATATTTCCAGAAGTAATTTTTCTAATTCCTATTGTGTTGGGAGCATTGAGCTTAACAAGCAGCATATGTATGAACCAAAATAGAAGGTTTTTGATGATTTGTTAATTGTGAAGTTATCTGTTTTGGATCAATCATTACATAGCTCATCTCCAAAGTACATAGGCACTTATTTAGTGTCATTGGAAAGCTAAAAGGGCCTACAATGCAACTCTAAAGTGAAAGAGGGCTGGTACAGAGCAGAGATTTGTAGTACCAACTCATTTCTTGGAGTGTCCATCCATCTTTCCCAACAAGGTGGAGTATTGAAAATGTACAAGCTTCAATTATGAAGCCTAGCTTCAAGTTTTGCATCTCCTTAATTTTTTGCATCATCTATTTTCACTTAGAATAAGTCTCTATTGTGTAGAGCATGTGAATGACCTCTTAGCTCATTTAAATTGAAGCTTAGTTTATGTGCAAGAGAATAGTTAAGTTCAAAGGAGCCGAATCGTATGTGAATATTTTGGGAACTCATCTAACTACTTGCACTTATATTTTGATTAGGAAATTGAGGGAATTGATCCACCAAACTGATATGCATCACTTTTGAGTGCTCAAAGCTGAGATCGAGGAGCCAATCAACCAAATAGATTGAGAGAATATCTCCTCCTACCTACTCTACCATTTCAGCCCACTCAAGAGCCATTCTCTGCACTCTATATAATGAGAAGAGCAACCCACTACTTCCTTGAGCTCCTCTACTCATAGCAGTGTCCATTCTAGTCCTCCTCTCCATCATAGGAATGATACTACTCTTCATATTTTGTAGTTGAAGTGCTATCTATACTCCTACACTCAATGGAATGATAGTAGCACACTATATGTATCTTTCTTAGTTCAATCTATATGTTCTTTATCTCTCTCTCTCTCTCAAATTGTTTATTGAAGGAGTACTTTGAGCTTGTGTATATCTTGAAGAACGTGTACAACAAGTGTGTGAATGTGTGTGAAGTGATCTAGTACACTTACATATTGAGTGTATGCATATACATACATGTAAGCATTGATTGCACATACTTGAGCTTACATTTACACCTAGCTTATGAAGCTTGGAGTTGTGGAAAGTACTTCATCTTTAAGGATCTTACATACTCATGAGAAGGTATTTGAATATTCTCATTATATATGATTAAGATTTAAAGAGGTTTATTGACTTGCAAGAAGGTTTTCTATGAATTGATAACAAACTACAAAGTTGCAAAGGGCTGATTTGGGCAACACTTTTATAATGTCCGTAAAGGTCAAGATTGAATGTTAATTGTGTTTTTCCAAAAGTCTAGTATATGTAGTTTTAGTTTTAAGTCAAATTTCACAATTATAATGTTTGGCGTGAATTTTATGTGTGTGCAAAGTAGGGGTACTGAGCATTGTTTCCAAGGCTCTAAGGTGCTAGAATAAGGTTATAGAAGGGTGATTTGCAGAGGCTCTCAAATTTGTTGTAGCGATCCAAATTGAATGAAACTTGTTTGATCCTAAAATGCATTAGATGAGATTTCATTTGCATGTTGAATCATTCAGATACCAATTTTGATGTGAATTGAGTGTACAAAGTAAGGGTACTAAGCATTGTTCCCAGGGCTAGGTGCTGGAATAAAGTTACAGAAGGGTGATTTGTAGAGGGTCTCAAATTTGATATAGATATCTAAATTGGATGAAATTTTTTGGACCTTAAAGTGCACTAAATTTCTTCTAATTACAAGTTGAATCATGCAATTGTCAGTTTTGGTGTGAATTTTATGGTTTCTCAACATTGGGGTTTTTTGCATTTTTGACAAAACTGGAATGTGCTGAAATTTAAAGTAAGAAAATTGGGAAAGGGATTTCTCTTAATCTAGAAATGCAAATGGAATGATTTCAGATTTGATAGGTTTTGTGGAGTATACAGATTATGTTTCATTGATGAGTGGTGTAGTTTATCCTTATGTGATATATATGAATGTATGCTAAACATGACCCTCTATGAAGATTTGATATGCAAGCATTTGAGGAAAATAATGTATGAAATGTGTGGATTTGAGGATGTATGCTAATGTGGTTGATGGTAATTATTAAATTGAATTAAAATACATAAATAAAGATCTTTGTGAGGTTTTCATATGCTTCTGCATCAGCACAACACACTCCCCCCTCTTTTGTTCTATCAAATCATCCATGCCTCATTCATGGTGGCTATGTCCTTTAGTTCTTTCTTGATTAGATCTATTAGTATCTAACCCTAATCTCTCTCTTACTATTGTATGTCCAAAACTTACTTCTCGTCACTCTCGAGTTTTCTCTTTATGACTACCTGGAACATGAGAGGATCCTGCTCCATGCTGACAATGAATGCTAGTAGGAATATGTGCAGGAAAGATAAGCTCCCATTTCCAAGTATAGGCATGTCTACCATGTTCCATGACCACAAAAATTCAATCTAAAGTGTTATCTAAGTATATAGCATTTCTTGGGACATTAAGGTTTTTGAACTCATAAATGATCACTCCATCTACCTTATTAGGTTTGTCAGGTTTGAACCTCCAGAATGCCTGATCAATATCTTTGTTTAAGAATTTCTAAATCACTTGTCTTTGAGCTCAATGTGTAACGATAGTCGCTCAAGTGTTGAGCCCATGACCTAGCTGTGTGATTGACACTAGATGATGTGTTGCCTTGTCTATCTCTTTCTAGCTTTCTACTCGATTTAGGGTTCCTATGATTCAGCTATTTATCCAAGACCAAAGTACAACCTCATTAAAAACTTCACCAGTGTCAATAACTTATTCATTTTAAGTTCTTTTTTATGTAAATTCTTATTTCATGATATACATCATCAGGAATACTTGTATTGTAACATACTTTGATATTTCCTTGATCGAACTAGGTTATTTTCAATTAGGGTTTTTTGCAAATTTTCTCTAACTAGTCTTGACTTGAAAGATTAGAGTATCTTAAATTTGTTTCGTGCATATCATAACCATAATCAATTAAAACCACCAATCACACTTAGCCTAAGCTATAAAATAGACTAAGTGGTTGAGAGTTCTTCCAACCTCAAGTCGAATGCCCTTGTTAATGCTTGAATGTCTCTTCCACCCATAATGAAGTTTCTTTTCAATGAACAACTTGTAACAATGGCTATGTGTACTAATAAAGATGGGAACTATACAAATTTGTTCATGGTGATGACTATAGATGGAACTTCTAAGGACAAGAAATTGAGGGGGGCAATTATAGGTTCCATACAATGAAACTTGAATTTAACCCTAAGAAAATATTATTACATATATAGGTGCAATCCTACTCCTAATAGGGATCTAAACCGTTCACCCATCTTCAATGTAGAATTATAATCATCAAACAAGAAGTTTCAAGGAGAAGAACCCAAAGATGATAAGTTAGTAGATCTTGAAGCATTAGAGAACAAATAATATGAAGTTGAGGAGCAAGAAATATCTACCAAATTCTTGAAAGAGAAGCCACTAGTAAGATAGCATATTAAAAAAGATCATATGAAGAAGGTAGCAGTAAAACATAAAGATGGATAGCAAATATGTAAATATGCTGGTTAAGTTATGCTAGATGATGAAGAAAGTTGTTGTAGAGAAAAGAAGCACAAAAGAGGAGCCCCAAAATTTTCAAATTAATGGGCATAAATTTCTTCTTCAAAATCCTAGAAAATTCCCTCGAAGCTATGTAATTGCACTAGAGGAGTCCTCTAGATGCCTAATGCCCAAATCATTGTAATATATTTCTTGTAAAATAGTAGGAAGTTAGAGATTAGTCAATAAAGTGTCGGTCTCATGTGTGAAAGGACCATTTTTAGGGCACATGTATATAAGTCACTTGGTGACTCTTTGTAAAGAGGTTTTGCCATTGTGAAGAAGAGAATTGAAATTTCAAATTTGCTTCTTCCCAGCTGATTTTCATCTTCTCCATGATCTTTTGTGTGTGTATGAAGCTTGGAATGTGTGTGTAGGACTATTTTCTATCCCTCCCCATCACTTTTGAACTACTGTAGTGTGTGTGTGAATCAATACGAGTTGTGGAGTGAGTGTAGGTGTTTCCTACCATTCACTATTTTGGCCATAACTTGAAGAGTAGTTGTTAGATTTGAGTGAAGATACCAACACTAGATGTGTCTCGTCAAGAGCTTCAAAATGAACCTACTATTGGCCATGATCGGAGTTTGGAGCTTGGAGAAACATTTGAATTTGTGTTTACTACTGTAAGTGGTATCGCGGCAGAAATTTCCAGAGGTTGAGTGAGTTGGAGAGGTAGTTTAGTCTTTTCATATGCATTATAGCTGAGCCACTTCACTTTCCATCACATGTGCACACGTCCTCATACACTTGGTTCATGTGTCAATCCACCACTATACGCACTTATAGGGCAAATGAGATTTAGTCTCTTTGACACAAGTCCCTAAGACCTCATGACTTAGGTACAATTGTTTTTGGTTGTCGTCCCTTGAAAGGCTTTGCTTTTTGTCCACAACTTCTCTATGGCTCCTGAATACATGCACCTAGTGGTCGAAGAAGTAATAAGGATTCTCAGGCAATTTGTTACTTTATCCGACATTAGTCCTTTGCTTCTATAAGCCCCTTAGTATTCCTTATATCACAAGTCTGGGTTGCTATATTAAGTCGGCCTGCCATGCATGCCATCAGTGGCTAAGAATGTGATATTCTTAGTCACTCTCTTCAACTTCTCAGCCTCTGCCTCTTTCTCACTTTTGTTCTTCGGATATGTCTTTGTCTTCACACATCTGACCCTGTTGTATTTTCTAGAGCCTGTTTACTTTTTTCCACCACACACCTTACTTTACAGCCTTTTGCTCCCTTCTAAGTGAGCATTACATTTTAAAGGTCTTGTTCTTAAATCTTCTTTGTCATCCTTTGGGACCTGATTCATTTCTTTCCATTGCACCTATGTAGTGGATGAGGAGATAGTTAAGACCTTTAGACAATTGGTTATCTTATCCGATGAAGGATCCTTTGTGTACTGTCTCTCTTCCTTGTTTGTTGCTTTCTCCGCACGTGCACCTGGTGGATGAGGAAGCTGTGTGCAACCTCCCATGAAATGTCCTGGTTGTTATCTTTCTTTTATTTCCAATCCTCGGCATGTGGTTCTTTGGTGTTGTCGCCTGATGCGTGCCCCTATGGGGCTTTGGGCAAAGGGTTGTTCTTTTCTTTATGAGCTTTTGTTCATCACTGAGCTGTTTTATTCTTTGATCTCCTTCTTCTTCTCTTTTTGCTCGATTCCCCTTCCACACGTCCCTCCTCCTGAATTTTGTCGTCCCCGATAGGCTTTTTGTGGCGACATGAATATGTTTGTATGACGTTTTGCTCTCGCTGGTTAAGCAAATTGGCTTGACATAACATCAATTCCTTCCATTGAGTTGACTTCACCCCGTCATCTGGTGCCTATCTATGATCAGCAAAGAAACTTAATTCGTAGGCTACTAGACTTTCATTTAGATTAGAAGACATTTTGGCAAAAATCTCTGAATCCATCTCAAAAAATCCCATAGAAAATGCCTCTTCACACGTCTGCATATAAGTACTTGGCAAAAACATGAGTCTGGAGTATATGGCCATGAGTGTTAAGCGACTAGGTATAAGTCCATAAATTGAAAACGAGGGCATCTGACCCCTGGTTAATGCCGATGAAGTTCGAAAAGGTATACAACACATGTTGAAACACCTTTATTATAGTAAGTAACATACTCAAAATTTTGTTAGTCATTTTGATAGCTAAATCCGATACGGTGGCATATCTGGCAATCCAAAATTTGATGGTTTTATCATGTACTCTTCGGTTGGTAAGTAATTATGAGGTGGACTTGGTAGTAATGGATAGTTGAGCCATTGATTATTTATGCTTCATTGGCACTGTCCTTCCCAAAATTGCATCCAAGAGCGTCTTCTGGGTACTAGACAAAAAGATAGATTGACTTGAAGTATATATGGTGCCGATTCCCAGTGTACCCGTAGTGTAGGATTCTTTTCCAAAACATTTTGCCTCTAGATAGGATCTGCTTTGTCAAATTCCTCTTCTGTATAGGTATATGTTTGCATGCTGAATGTAGGTTGCTATCTGGCTCTTTATTTGTTGTGGTCTTTATGTACTTGCATGTTTGTTTTTGAGTAATCCATACGGAACATTGAAAGGTTTCATCACTTGTTCCAGATTTCAGCTTTCAATCTTTGCTTCTTTCATGACTTTGATTACTTGTTCTTCAAAATCTTCAGTAAGCTGGGAGACCAGTAGTGCCCGCTCATGTCGGCTTAGTTCTGCAATAGCCCGAGTATGTCTTTCAGTGTTGGTCCCTGTTTCCTCCCTTACCGGTGAATGATGTAGGTGGGGAGAAAGAGGACGTACCTCAGTCTCCTTAGTAGCCACTGTGAAGTGAGGAACTACTGGTGTCCCCACATTTTCCTGTTGTGCTAATTGTGGAGAATGAGTTCTCCTATGCACAACGGAAATGTGTAGTGAACCACCCTTGTATGTCCAACACTTGGACAAATAGTTGCACCTTAGATAGCTTGCTGCTCTTAATACAAAACTCAAATGGACTTGAGCCTTTAGTCACTCAAATTAGACAATAAGAGCTTTCTAACAAGCTATAAATAACTTAATTTGGATAAGTTTTGATTAGGAAACACAACTGACAAAGATGAACTACGTGTCCACATAGGTATGCTGAAGAACTCAGCTTCACTCTCGGACTGATAAATCTCTAAATATGTATATCCTTTGAGAAAGATATTTGGTATAGAGAAATTAGACACAAATAGCTTTCCGACGAGCTAAAAAAAAGTAATTTGGATGAGTTTTGGTCAGGGAACTCAACTGACCAAATCGGACCACCTACACACATAAGTACACTATAAAACTAGACTTTATTCTCTGACAGATATCTCATAGATTGTAAATGATCTCAATAAGATATTTGGGACAATGAAAGTAGATGTCAAGAGATTCCCAACAAGATAAAAATCACGCAATTTGGATATGTTTTGGTCGGGAAACTTAACCGACCAAAATAGACTACCTATCTACACAGGTATACTGAAAAACTGGACTTCACTCTTTCACGAATATCTCACAAACTACATAGGCTTTCAAAGCCATATTTGATATGCAGAAAGAACACATATAAGCTTTCCAATGAATGTTTAAACGCACAAAATAATTACATATGCACTGAGATATGAGCTCTGCAACAGAGCTGTGTACAAAATGACGTGCGACTGGAAGGAGTTTAAGGGAAGACAAAATGACAAAATGGCTAGATCCGACTACTGGGAGCTCTTGCCTCTTTCTCTCCTTGTTTTGAATGTGCTCCCACTTCACTTTTATAACCAATGAGCATGTGAAGAAGTTTGTGCCTTCTTCTTAACTCACCACTTTCTCCACTACATGCTACTAACTACAAGGCAAGATATTGTATCTCTTACTCATCATGAATTTTGACAGTGACTTGATTCGCATCTTCATTGCATTGTTCAAAGTACTGATTTTCTGCCATCTTCCATTTCTTTCTAAGCTCAACGGTGTCGTTCATGTATCTTGTTTCCCAATCTGCTATGCTAGCTTGCTTTTTTTTCAGCTGATTTTCATATTGTGCTATCCGATCTTCCAGTGCTCTTGTGTCCTTTTCTGTCACTTTAGGAGCTTCTATTGGTTGGTTGCATAAAAGGGTTGTCATCAGCTCCTTGTTCATGTTCCGTAGGTTATCGGCTTCATCCATGTATACCTTGATTTGAGATTCAAGGATCTTACTTCTAGTATTCATGCATGCTTTCTTTGCTTCACTAGCCTCATATTTGCTTTGTAGTTCTTTCAATTGTTCTCATAGCTTTGTGTTCTCCATTTCTAGAGTGGTACATTGATTCTTGGCCTCGTTGGCTTCTGACTCTTTTTCTAATATTATCTTTTGTGCTTGAATTAATTTGGCAGATAAATTCTCACCTATTTCTTGGAATTGATTCTTCTCCCACATTGCTTTGTCGTAGTCAACGTCAACCTCAAACATTAACTGTTGAGTATCCATAGCAGTTTGTATCATTTGTTGTATGACTGGCTTGAGCTGAGCTACATCCATGTTCAACCAAGTTTTGGGAATGCTTGGTGCTTCCCTGGTTTGTACGTCTTTTCCTTGCTCCACATGTATCGTCTGGTTATGCGGTTGTCTTATCTGGAGCTGTACGTCTAGGTCTCTTCTTTCCTCTTCCTTATGGAGCGATTTCGTAGCACTCCCTTGGAATGTGATATCCATTGGAGAGGTTTTTGCCATTACCCTTATTGGTGTGAAGGGTTGGGACTCTTTTACTGTGTCTTCTATTTTTTCTTCCTTAGGGTTCTTTACCAGGACCTTGCCTGCTAGAAGAGTCTCTTTGATTTGGATGTTAGATGCTTCATTCAATTTGATTATATGGACTCCTTCTTGAGATGCCTCCTACCTTGTTGTGTCCTTGATATTGTTATCAGGCCTGTGATCGACTTTTGTGCTATCCATGCCAGAGTCATCGTGTACTTGATTTGATTCTTCCCATTGACCATTGTCTCTTGAATCACTTCTAATATCCACATTTAGTACTGATGTTTCTTGTTCTTTGATTGTGTCAGATGATGAGCTAGAATTCATCAATCCCAATTCTGTGTATCTATGAACCTTGTTCAACCTTTTTCTTTGTTCACAGTCTTGATGGGCTTGTTGGTAGTGATGCCCTTGCACCGATAGGTTTACCTGTCTGTTCATATCCTGGTGAGTAGCTTCAATTGCTTTTGTTAGTTCTTCCTCCGTAATGGGTGGATTTTCTTCAAGCCTGCTCCTTGGAAGTACATGTGCCTTCTTTGTACCTAGAGCTTCTGTTTCTGGCTGCATCATCTCCCGTAGCCTTTTGGTACCTCTCATTCTCAGTTTGGAGCTTGTTTCAGCTCTTCTATGATCTTGACTCCTTTCTTCTTTCTTGGAACCATGGAAATCTTTGCATATTTGGCCATTTCTTCTGATGAGGACATCTCTTTCAAATGCTCCCGAATGCCTAAAGCATGATAGATCGGTATTGTCAAGGCAATACTTTCGTTCAAGAACTTCTTATGATTCCATTGTTTCTTTGCCTCAAACAGCCCTTCTTGAATATATGGAGTCATGTTAACTTGATTCCCTATTTTTTTGATGGCATGGGACAACATTTGCACAATGATCTTCTGTGGAGCAATATATTTGTGCATGTTTGGAAAGCAAAAATTTTGGTGAATGAGTCGGACTTCTTCTTCTATATCAATGCGATTGATATCTGTGAACGTTCTGGTCTTAGTTCCCTAGCTTAATTCCTTTGTTCTAGGGTTGTAACACTTATATCCTTTTTGCTCCATCGAGTAGCCAATGAAAATGCATTTTTCTGATCTTGGTTCCATCTTTGTTCTAAATTCTTGTGGAATGTGAACAAAGCAAACACATCCAAACACTTTGAGGTGTGTAAGATCAGGTTTCTTACCCGAATATACCTCTTCTAGAGTCAAGTGATGTATTCCCGATGTTGTGCACCTATTCATCAAGCAAATGGCAGTTGTGGTAGCTTCAGCCCAATAGTACAATGGTACCTTCATCTCGTTGAGCATGCATCTTGCAATTTCAGCAATTTGCCTATTTTTCCTCTCAGCTACTCCATTTTGTTGTGGTGTATACCTACAAGTGAATTGCCTTTTGATCCCATTCTCTTGTAGAAAATCTGAAAATTCTTTGGAGAAGTGTTCTCCTCCACCATCGGACCTTAAGGTTTTGATAGACCTTCCTGTTTCCTTTTCAACTTCAACTTTGAATCTTTTGAATATAAAAAACACCTCTGATTTTTGCTTCATACAAAACAGCCATACCTTTCTTGAGTGATCATCAATGAAGGTGACAAAAAATCTATTACCAGCCATTGATGCCTCTTGGGTTGGTCCCCATACATCTGTATGTATCAAGTCCAAAACATTTGGAGCCACATAATTGCTCCTCTTGAATGGCTGCCTCGTTTGCTTTCCTAGTTGACAAGCTTCACATAACTCATGTAGGCCAATGCTATTAAATTTTGGAAGACCTCTTACCACTTCATGTTTGCTCATGTCCCCCAGCTTTTGAATGTTGATGTTTCCTATTCTTTTGTGCCATAAGTCCAGCTCTGAAATCTTCTTGTTCCCACATTGAATGTACATGACCTTTCCATGTGGATGTTGGACGTCCAAAGTGAACATCCTTCCTTCTCTTCTACCTCGAGCAATGACCTTGTAGTCTTCCTTTGGATTCTTTATGAAGCACCCATTCTCATTGAATATGACATGATAACCCTTCTCTACCACTTGTCCTATTGAAATCAAGTTCTTTGAAATTGTAGGAACATGAAGAACATTAGATAGTACCTTTGCTCTACTTGTATCTCCAAGCCTTATATCTCCAATATGTTCAATCATGTGTTGAGTATCATCACCTATTTCAACACATCCTTTTCCACTTGGTACCTGTAGATTAGTGAACAAACTTCCTTGGCATGACATATGGTTACTACAACCTGAATCAATGTACCATTTTTTGTCATCTTCACAAGAGCTTCTATACTCATGTCTCATTGCAAGTAGTGTGTCCTTGCTTCCTTCACTTGAGGTGCTTGCATAGTTGCTTTGGCTCCTTTGATTCCCTCCATTTGGTCTTCCATTCTTCAGCCAACAATCACTAGCATAGTGTCGTACTTTATCACAATGATAGCATGTTATACCTTTATGAGAATTGTAGGAGCTTCGGCCTCTTCCTCTACTTCTACCTCGACCTCTTCCTTGTGTGTTGGCATTTGATGCATCCTTGTTGTCTTCCGAATTGTTTTGATTGTAGTTGGAGTGGTTGTGACCTCTTCCTTTTCCTCTTGAGCCTCCTCTTGAGTTCCTTCCTTTACCTCGACCTGCATATAACATTTGGTTGTGGCTATCCTTTCCTTTGGGACCACCGAAGCTAAGCTCTTCTGTGACAGGATGAGGGATTAGTTGTTCAGAACCTGGATATGCATCTTTCAAGTTAATGGAAGTTATAAAAGGCTTCCATCTTTCATCTTCTCTCAATCCATTGAGAGTATAACACACAAGATCTTCGTCTTCGATCGTTGTGCCAATAGAAGCTAAAGCATAGCTTAGCTCCTTAATCTTCAAAGTATATTCAGCTATGGATTGACTCAAACTTTTTTTGATTGTGTTCAACTCATTCTTGAGTTGAAGTTTCCTAGCTTTGGTATTTGTTGAATACATCCTTTCAAGAGCTTCCCAAGCATCCTTAGCTTTCTCTAGATGTTGAATATGCCCTACCATGGCATTAGTAATGACTTGCGAAATGATGAACATGACTCTCCTATTTCATCCCATTCTTTTGCTTGCCTCCTTTGGACTTCGGTGGCCATAGCTTGATTGATTTGAGGTTGAGCATCATCGCCACTAACAATACCCCATAAGCCTTTGCCCATTAAGTAGTTGGTCATTCTAAACTTCCACAGGGGATAGTTATCCTTGTCCAACTTCTCTACTTGTTGACCCAAGTCAGCCATTGAAGAGTATCAAAGACTTTGAGAGTTACCTCGAATAGTTATAGTCCTTTGCTCTTGCGTTTCTGAATCTCCCTCTTGTTTTGTACCTCCTCTTTTGCTTTGCTTCAACTCCAGCTCTGTTGACGAAGCTTCAACACCAAGTTCACTCTAATACCACATGTGGAGAATGAGTTCTCCTATGCGCAACGAAAATGTGTAGTGAACCACCCTTGTATGTCCAGCACTTGGAAAAATAGCTTCACGTTAGATAGCTTGCTGCTCTTAAAACAAAATCAAATGGACTTGATCCTTTAGTCAATCAAAGTAGACAATAAGAGCTTTTTAAAAAGCTATAAATAACTTAATTTGGACAAGTTTTGATTAGGAAACACAACTGACAAAGATGAACTACCTGTCCACACAGGTATGCTGAAGAACTGAGCTTCACTCTCGGACTGATAAATCTTTGAATATATATCCTTTGAGAAAGATATTTGGTACAGAGAAAGTAGACACAAATAGACTTCCAAAAAGCTAAAAAACAAGTAATTTGGATGAGTTTTGGTCAGGGAACACAACTGACCAAATCAGACCACCTGCACACATAAGTACACTATAAAACTAGACTTTACTCTCTGAGAGATATCTCATAGAATATAAATGATCTCAATGAGATATTTGGGACAGTAAAAGTAGATGTCAAGAGCTTTCCAACAAGACAAAAGTCATGCAATTTGGATATGTTTTGGTCTGGAAACTTAACCGACCAAAATAGACTACCTATCTACATAGGTATACTAAAAAACTGGACTTCACTCTTTCACTGATATCTCACAAAATACATAAGCTTTCAAAGAGATATTGATACACAGAAAGAACACAAGATAAGCTTTCCAATGAATGTTTAAATTCACAAAATGGTTACATATGCACTGAGATATGAGCTCTACAACAGAGCTGTGTACAAACTAACGTGCGACTCGAAGGAGTCTAAGGGAAGAAAAAATGACAAAATGGCTAGATCCGACTACTGGGAGCTCTTGCCTCTTTCTCTCCTTGTTTTGAATGTGCTCCCAATTCACTTTTATAACCAATGAGCATGTGAAGAAGTTTGTGCCTTTTTCTTAACTCACCACTTTCTCCACTACATGCTACTAACTACAAGGCAAGATATTGTATCTCTTACTCATCATGAATTTTGACTAGACTTTTTCCGTTTATTATTTTTTCCTTTTTTCCTCTAATTTTTCTTTATCTTTATATTTGGTAAATTTATCCAAGCATGGCTCGTATGAAAATGAGCTTGTACATTTATCTTCAACACTAATTGAGCTTTCAATTTTCTTTATTGTTTCATCCTTTTCTTTGATTTCCTCGGTGACCCGCATAATCGTTTCCTTGTTCTTGAGGAGCTCCTCTCCTATGGCAGTGACTTGATTCACATCTTCATTGCATTGTTCAAAGTACTGATTTTTTGCCATCTTCCATTTCTTTCTAAGCTCAGCAGTGTCGTTCATGTATCTTGTTTCCCAATCTACTATGCTAGCTTGCTCTTTTTTCAACTGATTTTCATATTGTGCTATCCTATCTTCCAGTGCTCTTGTGTCGTTTTATATCACTTCAGGAGCAACTATTGATTGGTTGCATAAAAGGGTTGTCATTAGCTCCTTGTTCATGTTTCGTAGGTTATTGGCTTCATCCATGTATAACCATGTAGGTTATTTGAGCTGAGCTACATCCATGTTCAACCAAGTTTTGGGAATGCTTGGTGCTTCCCTGGTTCGTATGTCTTTTCCTTGCTCCACATGTATTGTCTGGTTATGCGGTTGTCTTATCTGGAGCTGTACTTTTGGGTCTCTTCTTTCCTCTTCCTTATGGACCGATTTTGTAGCACTCTCTTGGAATGTGATATCCATTGGAGAGGGTTCTGTCATTACCCTTATTGGTGTGAAGGGTTGGGACTCTTTTACTGTGTCTTCTATTTTTTCTTCCTTAGGGTTCTTTAGCAGGTTGCCTGCTAGAAGAGTCTCTTTGATTTGGATGTTAGATGCTTCATTCAATTTGATTATATGGACTCCTTCTTGAGATGCCTCCTACCTTGTTGTGTCCTTGATATTGTTATCAGGCCTGTGATCGATTTTTGTGCTATCCATGCCAGAGTCATCGTGTACTTGATTTGATTCTTCCCATTGATTATTGGCTCTTCAATCACTTCTAATATCCACATTTAGTACTGATGTTTCTTGTTCTTTGATTGTGTCAGATGATGAGCTAGAATTCATCAATCCCAATTCTCTCTATCTATGAGCCTTGTTCAACCTTCTTCTTTGTTCACGGTCTTGATGGGCTTGTTGGTAGTGATGCCCTTGCACCGATAGGTTTACCTGTCTGTTCATATACTGGTGAGTAGCTTCCATTGCTTTTGTTAGTTCTTCCTCTGTAATGGGTGGATTTTCTTCAAGCCTGCTCCTTGGAAGTACATGTGCCTTCTTTGTAGATGGACCTTCTGTTTCTGGCTGCATCATCTCCCGTAGCCTTTTGGTACCTCTCATTCTCAGTTTGGAGCTTGTTTCAGCTCCTCTATGATCTTGAATCCTTTCTTCTCTCTTGGAACCATGGCAATCTTTGCATATTTGGCCATTTCTTCTGATCACATCTCTTTCAAATTCTCCCGAATGCCTAAAGCATGATATTGTCAAGGCAATACTTTCGTTCAAGAACTTCTTATGATTCCATTTTTTCTTTGCCTCGAAGAGCCGTTCTTGAATATATGGAGTCATGTTAACTTGATCCCCTATTTGTTTGATGGCATGGGACAACATTTGCATAATGATCTTCTCTGGAGCAATATATTTGTGCATGTTTGGAAAGCAAAAATTTTGGTGAATGAGCCGGACTTCTTCTTCTATATCAATGCGATTGATATCTGTGAACATTCTGGTCTTAGTTCCCCAGCTTTCCTCTTTCAAAATTGTATTCCCATCCTTTTCCCATCCGAAGCTTCTTTAATTAGGTCATTGGTGAATTGTATGATGACCCACTCACCTGCTGCATCTAGGACTCTTGCTTCAGGTACCAATGGATCATGCAACGCCAGTTGTAAGGTGTTCATGACTTGTGTGCAGCATTGGAAATCTGGTTTGAAGATCGGGAGTTCTAAGTACTTTTGGATACCAACATTCTTCATAATGTCCACCGTCGATGGAAGTTCATGGACTATTTTGAAGTCTTGGGACATTACTAAGAAGCCATCTACACTTGTAATAAGGAGATCATCAGCTTTTTATAGAAGACATGTCGTTAATGATGTCTATCGTAGTGACATATTGTTCATGGCGTCGCTCCATTTCCCCTTACTTAAGTAAGTAACATCTCTTACCATATCTCTTTTTCATTTTTATTTATGAAAGAAAACAAGAGTTAGTGTAGCCAAAGCATTTATTTATTTTTATAGTAGGTCCATTCCTATTGCAGTAGAATCTATGATCTATTCCCAAGTGGGAAATGTGCACCACTAGTTTTGTTACACATCATGTGTCGAATGCATGGCCTCGTAGTGTGGCCCTGTCATGCATACTTTAGGTGCATTCGATTCTTCATGTGTGCAATCGGAATCCTTTTGGTTCCATTGTTCCGGTCCTTGTTGCCTCTTGGGTCTCCATATCCATTTTTTAGTTGAATTGAGAGGCTTTGTCTTCTCTTCCCTTTGTCGTGATCTAGGTTTTTCCTCTTTCTTTTTTGCATTCTGATTGGTTGATATCATGTTCCTCTGGTACCTTTGGTGATTCTTGTTTGGCTTTATGGTCCTGCTTTGTTGGTGTAATATGTCTTCTTGCTTGCCGATCTCTTGACTTGCAATCTATCTTATCTATTTTGGAATCCATATGTGTTGCCATGTTTTCTCGGCTTCTACTAATGACTTTGGAAGCCATACTCTCAGAAGTCTCTTTGGTCCCGATCGTAATGAAGAGAATTCGTTGTTTCTCCTTGTCTCCATAATATGAGTGACATGTATTGGTGTAGAGTTCTCTATTTTCCTCATTTGATCCTTTCAAACCCAGTGTAGATTGGCACTTCTTGGTTGCGATAATCAGATAGTGGACTTCCACGTGAATGATCTTTCTTTGTTGTAGTTGACTTTAGGAGCGATGTCTTCATTGTTTCTCTAGAATTCACCTTTCGTGTCGCATGAACCCACCTCAACAACTGATACATTGGCATTGGTAGTCACTTCTTCCTTGGGACACTCCTCTGGTATGCTTTTCATTGATTCATTTGCTAATTCCTCTTCTAGGGTTTCTTTTTCACGCTTGATGGTTTCATGCATGGGAGAGATTCTTTCTTCTAACAGGCTAAAGATTTCCTTATGCCCTATTTTGGCTAATATGTATCCTTGGGCTAGGTGAATGCTCACTTCATTCTCAATGATCTAGTCTTGTCCTAGGATTAGGTTCTCTATCAAATCCTCATCTTTACACACTAGAACTCGTTGCTCCATAGTGGAATTTCCTAGGTGGAGGGATATCATAGCTTCTCCAATACATTTTATGACTTGGCCCCCAACGCCTATCATGTGTGCTTTAGTTGGTGTTATGGTCATTTTAAGATGTGTTATGACCGTCCTTCGTATGCAACTGAGTGCTGCTCTCGAGTCTATCAAGGCACCTATTAACTGGTACTCTATCGTTCCAATCCCTAGATTTAAATATGTTTGGGATATGCTGAGGTTGTTCATGTTGGCCTGGTGAACTTGATAGTTGGTCATGGGAATAGGTTCCTTTCCTTGTAAATACCGTTCATCCCTTTGCCTTTTCCATTCTTTCCATTTCTTGATACGCTCTAGGGCTTCTTGCCTTGCCTCCTCTCTAATCCTCTCTTCCTCTTTTTTTCTATTTTGTGCACACAAGTTGTGCTAACATTTGGTCCGTCAATGGCTCCATGTAAGGTTTTACTTGACAACGACTTATGTAGTTACGAAGAACATCTCCATCCAGAGTAGCTAGGTTAACAGCTCCACTTGTTGAAATACTATTGATTATTAGAGGTCCATATCCACATTTTTGTAGCTTCTTGGCGTGTTGCTTCAAAGTATACACCAGAACTAAATCTCCCTCTTTTAGTCCTTTATCTTTGATGTGTGCATCATAATATGCTTTTTGTCTTCTCTTTGCCGCATAAATTCCCGCAACAAATTGTATTCTAGTCTCATGTAGCTTCTCAATTTGGTCTTGTTGCTTGGACAACTCATGCCCTGTCCATTCATGCTATTGGGCTACTCTCAAAGTAGGCACTAAAAAATCAATTGGCAAGATTGCATTTTGTCCATACACTAGGTTAAATGGTGTAGTTCCAATGGCTGTCTTGTAAGCCATGCGGAAGGCCCAAATTGCATGATGCAATTGTTTGTCCCAATTTGACCTTCCACTATTGACTATCCTTGTCAATACTGTGCACAACACCTTATTGGAACTTTCTGCTTGACCGTTGGCCTGAGGATGATAAAGGGCTGATTTTTTATGAATCACTAAGAACTCATTCATTAAGGACTCTATTACTTCATTAATGAAATGCATTCCTCAATCACTCACTATCTCTATGGGTAGCCCAAAGCGAGTAAAGATATGCTCGAAAAGAAACTTAGCAGTGGTATGAGCATCATTTTTTCTAGTTGCCTTTGCCTCTACCCATTCAGTCAGGAAATCAGTTGCTACTATTATGTATTCAGCGGGTAATCTTTTGGCTAGAGGATTAATGGGTCCAATGAAATCAATACCCCATTTGGAAAAGGCTCTCACACAAACCATGGGTCTTAATGGCATGTCATCTCGTCTTATCGAATATTTAGCTCTTTGGCATGTCTCACAACTTCGTACATAGGTGTCTGCATCCATATGTAGATTTGGCCACCACAAGCCTACAAAGAGGATCATTTTTATAGTTCTTTTTGTTGGATGTGATGGCTGGATGCACTCAGAAGATCAAGCTGGTGCTGCAAAACCTGCTTCACACCTGCCCTCCTTTCTCTTCAGATATGCTCAGTAGACTCCTTGAGCTTCCAAATGACACCAAAATATGCTATATGTACTTTGGAAAAGGTTTGAGTAATGACTTGATCAAAACAGACTACTTTGCAAATCACAAGACTTGAAAAACTTTCTATTTTGGTCTTGATACCTGCTCAGTGTTATGCTCAATGTGACCAGTGTAGTTACAATTAGCAAAATTCCTTCTAGGGATATTCAATTAGCACTGAGTTTGTGGTTGACCTCCATAGGAATGTTTGAGACTTTAGCTTCCTGCAAATTAAACTTCTTGACCATGTCCTGAATGTACTTCTTCTGAGTAATAAAGATACCTGAATTTGTATAGACCAATTCAAGTCCTAGGAAGTACTTCAATAATCCAAGATCATTGATCTTGAATTCCTTCATCATTTGTCCTTTGATGTGTCTAATTCCCTGAACATCATTTCCTGTAATAATGATGTCATCAACATAGACACACAAGTATATTACCTCTGAATTGTTCCTCTTTATAAACAATGAAGTATCTGCTTTACTCATCACAAATCCTTGATCTAGGAGATAGGTTGTCAACCTGTAATTCCATGCTCTAGGTGCCTGCTTCAATCCATACAGAGCCTTCTTCAATTTACAAACATGATTTACCTTATTGGGATCCTCATAGCCAGGTGGTTGTGACATGTAGACTTCTTCAGATATCCATCCATTCAAGAATGCATTCTTCACATCCAATTGGTACATGTTCCAATTCTTGGATGCAGCTACACTCACCATAACTCTGATAGTTGGCATCTTGGCCACAGGAGAAAATGTCTCCTCATAATCAATGCCTTGGGTTTGTGCAAAACCCTTGGCTACCAACCTAGCTTTATACCTGTTTATTGTACCATCTGAGTTCCTCTTGAGTTTGTAGATCCATCTGGATCCTATCACCTTCATGGAGTCCTTCTTGGGTACCAAATCCCAAGTATCACTCTCCTTGAGAGCTTCCATTTCTTCATCCATTGCTTCCTTCCATTCTGGTTTAGTGATTGCTTCTTCAAATGTACCTGGTTCTTCATTCAAGATATCCTTTGCAAGATATACAGAGTGCTTGGTTACAAGTGAAGTATCATACCCATACCTAATAGGTTTCTTCTTTTCTCTTTGAGATCTCCTCATAGCTTGAGTTGAGGATTCTGGATTGTCTTCTAGTTGCTTCATCTTCATCTTCCCTTTGGATTTCCAAGCCTTGAACTCTTCAATGTTGATGGTGTCTTCATCATCTGAGCTTGTGTCCTCTTTCTGAACTGGTTCTTGCCTGATAAGCTTTGGAAAGTCTTCTTCCATGTCATAAGGTAGGCTAACTTTCCTGCACTCATTTTCATACCATGAATCATTCTCATCAAAGATGACATCTCTGCTTACCTTGAAGCCTTTGTTTGAGGGGTTGTAGAATCTGTATCCCTTCTGATTCAAATCATAACCAATGAAGATACACTTTTCAGCCTTAGGGTCTAGCTTTCCCCTTACCTGTGAGGGAATATGCACATATGCAACACACCCAAAGATTTTACAATGATCCAGAGATGGTCTCTTACCATGCCAAGCCTCATAGGGTGTCATTCCATCAAGTGTCTTTGATGGCAACCTGTTGATTAAGTATGTGGCAGTAGATACACTCTCTGCCCAAAGATAATTTGGCAATTTCTTTTCATTTAGCATAGACCTAGCTGTCTCTACAATGAGTCTATTTCTCCTTTCAGCTACCCCATTTTGTTCAGGTGAGTACCTTGTAGTAATCTCCCTCTTGATGCCTCTTTCCTGCAAGAAATCTTCAAAGTCATTGGAGAAGTATTCTCCACCACCATCTGACCTTAGCCTCTTCAAATGTCTACCTGTTTGATTTTCAACTAATGCAAGATACCTTTTGAAACAATTAAATACTTCATTTTTATGTTTCATGAAGTATAAGACAGTCCACCTGCTATAGTCATCAATAAAGGACACATAGTACCTTGATCCAGATATGGATGGCTCCTTGCTAGGTCCCCAAACATCTGTATGCACCAATTCCAGATAATCTTCATGCATAAAACCTTTCTTTGTATATGGCAATCTGTGTGACTTACCAAATTGACAAGCCCCACACTTGTATATCATGTGTTGCTTGGATACATTAGGTATCCCAAGCACACATTGATCCCTACTCATTTGTTTTATGGTCCTCTCTCCAATGTGACCTAACCTCTTGTGCCAAATCTCCAATTCTGATAGGGTTTGGTCCTTATAGTTGTACAAGGCAATATTCTTAGTGTCTTCAAGTTCAAAGGTAAACAATCTACCTGATTTCTCTCCCTTGGCTATCCTTCTGAATCCATGTCTTGGATCCTCCACATATGCACCATGTTGAGTGAACCTGACCTGTAGACCTTTTTCCACAATCTGACCTACTCTCATCAGATTCTTGGTGATTGTTGGAACATACAACACTCTGCTTAGTAAATTCTGATTACCATCACTTGTTTTGACATTGCCTACTTTAACAACTGAATGTTTAGTGTCATCACCTGTCTGCACTTGATGCTTGCCTTTGGGTTCTTCTAAATCAGAGAGTAAGGCAACATTTCCAGCTACATGGTTAGAGCAACCTGAATCAATATAGAATAAGTGATCATCATTGATACCTGATTTAGATGTCATGTTCATGATCAACAAGGAATCATCTTGCTCCTCTGCATAATTGTTGTAATCCTTCCTATTCTTGTATCCACCTTGATAGTTGCCATTGTGATTGTAGTTATTGTTGTAACTATTGTTGTAGCCATGGTAGCCTTGAGATTGATTGAATCTGCCTCTGCCTTGAGAGTATCCTCCTCTTTGGTGACCTCTTCCTCTTTAGTTCTTGTAGTTTTTGTAGCATTCATCTGTGGTATGGTTAGACAAGCCACAAATATTGCATGGAGATTGGTTGTAGGGTCTCCCCCTACCTGACTTACCTCCTCTGCCCCTACCTCTAGATGATCTACCTCTCCCTGCATAGTTTGCTTGGGAGGTAGAGCCTTCTTCATCAACCTTCTTGCTTTTACCTTTGTCTTTAGTCTTCTTATCAGTATATAGGGCAGAGGGATTGTTACCTTTTGATTGCCCTCCATTCTTTGTGATTTTTGCTTCATGTGTAAAGAGTTGTCCAATCAGAGTTGTTAGATCAGGTGCTTGGATGTCCATGTATAAGTCCATTGCTGTGGTAAAGCTCTCCCACTTGTCATCTGCCTTTAGTCCATTGATCACTTGTCTGACTATTTGCTCTTCCTCAATCTCCTCTCCGACACTTGCAAGTTGATCTGCAATGTCCTTGACTTTGGTGACAAAATCTGAGACACATTGTTTTGATTGCTTCCTAAGAGTTGTAAACTCAATCCATAGCTGGTTCTTTCTGGCCCTTGTGCTTGATGAAAAATATGTAGACAAGGTTTCCCAAGTCTCTTGGGAAGTCTTACAATTCCTTACATGAGGTAGAAGGAAATCAGAAATAGAGTTTAGAAGATATGACCTTGCCAAAGCATCTTTTGCACACCATTGGTTGAGCCTCTCATGTTCATCCTTTGTAGGTAGGCCTCTGGTCTTGAATGAGGGCAACTCCTCATCTCCTGAAATGTATCCATACAAGCTTCTCCCTTGTAGATAGGTCTTCATTCTCAATGACCAAGCCTGGTAATTATTTCTGTCCAATTTGTCAATGAAGGAAGGGAAACCATCACCCATGATTACCTTATTTGCTCTGATACCACTGTTGGATGTGATGGCTGGATGCACTCAGAAGATCAAGCTGGTGCTGCAAAACCTGCTTCACACCTGCCCTCCTTTCTCTTCAGATATGCTCAGTAGACTCCTTGAGCTTCCAAATGACACCAAAATATGCTATATGTACTTTGGAAAGGTTTGAGTAATGACTTGATCAAAACACACTACTTTGCAAATCACAAGACTTGAAAAACTTTCTATTTTGGTCTTGATACCTGCTCAGTGTTATGCTCAATGTGACCAGTGTAGTTACAATTAGCAAAATTCCTTCTAGGGATATTCAATTAGCTTAGTAAGCTTCCATTTGCAAGTGAAATGAAAGGAAATGATAAACCACACTCAGAGAAATCACTTTAGCAAAATAAGGTGTACCCCCGATTTTTTAGGAGACTTACAGTCAGAGACCAGTGAGCACCCCGACTGAGATTTCTCTGTGATGGTAGATTCAATGGCCTTGAAACTTTGTAGGTGTATAGTAGACTTTGAGCTGAATCCAATGCACTTTGAATCATCCAATTTGGTTCAGTAGATCTTGAGATATGCCTCTTGGAAGTTGACAGAGTTGGAGGTAATCACTCAGAGAAAACAGAGACTATGAATATATGTATATTGATTAAATCTAATGATTGTACATTCCCATTGGCATGTAATGTGATGCTCAATGGTACTCAGAGGTGTAGGCTATGGTGTAGCTCACACACACTCAGTAATTCACTCAGAAATGCCTCGGGAGGAGTGACTCTAACCCGCGACTTTTTACATAGCTTTTTATAGGAGTTTTGTAAGAATTTGAATTTTTGAATTCAAGTTTTGGCTCCCTTCAATCTAGCATCTGAATATAAGGAGATATTCCCTCAATCATACCATCTACTTTTCACGACTCTAGTCTAGTAGGTGTGATTACATGATTGATAAAGTCATATAGACTTTTACATTGGATAAAAAGTAATAACCAATTAAGCATTGGTTCCTATGGTTCAAGGTTCATGTAAATACATCCTTCAAGGGTTCAAGCTTTAGCCTTCCAAGGTTCCAATGTTCCAAGCCAATGTGTGTAGGCTTGTTTTGCACCAACACTTTCAGTTGAGAAATGTCCTCCGGCAGCGCCAGCATGTGCCATTTCTAATATGGGTAGGTACTCTCCTTCATGCACACATAGTCGTAGCTGATTATCCTTCCCTCTCTTGAATAATTGTCTTCCCATGATGCCATAGTCCTTACTCATTTCTTCTAGGGATCGTTTCCTCGCTAAACTCATTCCGTCCTCATGCTCTCGTGTCTTTAGGAATTTCACTAATGTTTTACTCCCATTCGGTGCTATTGTAGAGAAAGGTAAAGATGTATGATCATCTGGAGTGGTTTCCTGACATTCCGTGCAACTATTGACATATTCATGGACATCCTTGAGCATATCAAGCCAATAGACTCCTAACCGTTTCAATTCTCTTAGAGTTCCATGAGTTTCTTTGTGCATTCTCCACTTGTTAATGTGCGCTTGTTCAATCAGGTTCTTCTGTTTGTCTTCCTCCACACATCTAGACAATACACCATTGAATTCCTTACGATACACACTTCCTGCTACAATGTGTAAGTCACGCAATTGTAGAATTTCCTTCCTACTCCCCCTGTTAATTGAGTGTTGTGGTCCATGAGTGAGTATTGGAATTAGCTTTTCTACCCACTTAGGACACACTTCCAAATTGAACAGGTAAGTGTCTAGTAAATCGTCGGGTGCTCCGCTCGATGGTTCTCCATGTGTTAATCTAGAGGGATGATCCACCCTTACATGGGTGTTACCCTTCTTTACAATCACTTCAAAATCGAGCTCCATTAATAACATAAACCATCTCACTAGTCTTCCTAAATTACAAGGCTTATTGACTAAATACAAAAAGTCTTGATGATCTATGAAGAACTTGAACTTGTTAGCTAACATGTAGTGTTTCAATTTCTTAACCGCATACACCATCCCTAATCCTTCTCGCTCCATAGTTGTATAGTTTCTTTCAACTTAATTCACTTGTCTGATTGCATAGGCAATTGGATTGTCCAATTTTCCTTCATCTGCCGGTTGATCTAAAATGCATCCTATTGCATAATTGGAAGCATCCACATGAATATGGAAGGGCTTGTTCCAATTGGGCGTTTTCAATATTGGAGTTGTGCTAAGTCAATTTTTTAGCTCATTAAATGCTTTCTCGCATTCGTCCGTCCAAGTGAACTGATTCAACAATCCATACAATGGCTTGGCAATTATAGCGTACATGTGGATAAATCAGCGATAGTATCCACAATGACCCATAAATGCTTTCACTTATTTTGCATTTTTTTGGTCTTGGAAGTTCGAGAATTACTTTGATCTTATCTTCATCGGTAGATATTCATTCCTATATACGATGTGCCCTAGGATTTTTCCTTGTCTTACCATAAAAATGCACTTTTTTCAGGATTCATACATACTCTATATTGCCGACATTTTTTGAATATTCTTCACAACCCCGGAATATGTTCCTGTCTTCAATTTGAGTATGTACATAAGTCATCTACGTATACTTCCATACTCTTCCTTAGGAATTCTTTGAAAATGTGACACATCAACCTTTGGAAAGTAGCACAGGCGTTAGTGAGTCCAAAAGGCATCACTCTGAAAGTGTAGACCCCCCATTCAGTCGCGAATGTGATCTTATGTTGGTCCTCAGTAGCAATAGCGAATTGGTTGTATCCAGAGAATCCGTCCAAGAAACTATAGACTTTTTTGCATGCAACTCTTTCCAAATGGTGATCAGTGATAGGTAATGGGTAGCTATCACAGATGGTGGCTGCATTGACTTTCTTTATATTGATGCACACTCTCAGCTTCCCGTTCCTTTTGGGCACAACTACTAATGGTGACACCCATTTGGTGTGTTCTATCTCGTAAATGAATCCGGCTGCTAACAGTTTGTCTATTTCTTCTTTAATTTTTTCTGCATAAACATCATTATATGTGTATGGGTGTTGCTTTGATGGTTTTGCATCTAGCGTCATTGGTATTCGATGAGAGAAAATGGAGGGTTCCACACCTTTTGTAGGTCCATGCAAACACATCTCGATAGTCTCGAATTAGTCTTATAAATTCTTCTTCTTCCTCAGGAGACACATCCTTTCCTATGTAGGTCCAACTGTCTTCTCCATTTTCTATAGTCACTATGTTTTTTTTTGTTTGTTCTTTGTTGTCATAAGCTTCTCCTTCTCTAACCTCTCTCTTAGGCATCTGAATGGCTATTTTTCTTTCCTCTACTTTGTATCTTTTGAAATGTTCTGGAACTTCAAATAGATCCGGGGTTGGTTCGGTCTTACTCATGGTTTCCTCATGGCTTGGTACTATAGGGGCTGCTTCTATTACTAACACTCTAGGTGTTCCACACTTTTCTTCTACTTGAATGGCTTCTAAATAGCTTTCCTCTGAATCAAACTCCGGTTCCATCTCTATGCTCTCATATTCTTCCTTCCATTCTTTTTCTAACACTTCTCCTGCCTCTACCTCCTGACAGACTACCATGTAAACATCATAGCCTTCTTCGTCCACACATTCATTCATGATCAATGTAATAAAGTAAGTCTGTGATCTAAGGATCTGGACGGTTCAGATAGATCTGAAATCAAACACCGTTTGGTCACTTGTTTGTAGGACCAAAGATCTCGAGAGTAGACTCAACCATAAGTTCATGTGCTCTCATATTCAAGTGATCCACTTGTCCTAGTGGTTAAGTCTCATGGTTGTGAAGGAGGAGGTCTTGGGTTCAATTCCCATGGGGAGCATGGGGAGAGAGTTTTGCCCAAAGAGCTCTAGAGCCTTCTAACTCAAGTTAAGGTGAGTTAACTTGAGTCCAGTGGACTTAACTCGAGAGGCGAGTACACCAACCACTAGTGGACTCTAGTGGAAGGTACTAAAGTAGTGGTCGAGATCACTCCAGCCACTAGTACACTCTAGTGGTAATTATGAAAGGAGTGGAGGAGATTGCACATGCACTTGTGGACTCTAGTTACATTTGTGGTCCTTGTTGGTTCAAGTAGCTATATATATAGGCATAAGGTTGGGAGGAGAGTCATCTCTCTAGCACGTGGTGGTCTTAATCCTTGTTCTCTCGCATTGGTATTAGTGCTCTAGGCAAGGTTCCATGGTGACCTTGCTAGGCTCATCATCTTCTTCCTTAGAATGTGCTTCTATAGTTAATAGTCTCCTCCTTCTCTTCTTTACATGGAGCAGCTTGCCCCTCTCTCGAGTTCCGACAGCAAAAGAGGAATACCATTCGATATAAAATAGCAAAAATCGGGGATCGAACTTACGATCTTTGGTTTACAAAGCTCTTTGCCTGACCACGTTGCCATATGTCATGATGAGCTCTTGCTATGCCTAAGAAAAAAAAAAGAACTCTGCGCGGATAGCAAGAATCCAACCCACGACGTAATTCCCTGTAGCCCTTCGTCCTATCCAAGATGCCAAGACGCTGTCGTGTGCTTATCTTACTATCTATTTCATCAGTTTATCTTTTTGGCATTGAAAACCTACTCATCATAAGCAAAAAGGTATATTGAATAAGAGCGGTAGCAGGCGGACTTGAACTCATAACCTATTCGATCCCAACAGAGTGTTCTGTCCAATTCAACTGTGCTCGTTCATGTCCACTTCTTGGAGGATTCCTTATCATACTAATTAGTTTTGGACCTACAGAAGCTTTTCTCAGATAAAAGAAGGAAGAGATTGTTCCACCTCCGGTGATGCACATACACGGGAATCAATTCTGAGGCATCTGCTAATTTCGAGCCGGAATCAAACCTGTTACCTCCGGACTTAGAATGGAAGCCTACACGTCCAAAGGGAGGCAATGGGAAATACCACCTAAAGCCAAATTGAAGTTCATCCATTCCTCAAGGAGAAACCGTTCTTCAATTCACAAGAAGAAGTCACAACATCTACCCACTTTCGGGACAGTTCCAAGCTTTGACCGGGAGGAAAAGAAAGAGTTCTTTTTAACTCTTCTAATAAATGTTGCATCTATGTTCTCTCAATCTAAAGAGGAGGAACTAGTGTTCTTTGTATGCTACATGGATACTAGATATGGAGACCAAAGGGTGGAGAATGGCTCTTCAAGAGGATCAGAGGATGGCCGAAGCTATGATCAAAGCTAAATTTTTTAGTTTCTACTTGGCCTTAATGCTTGATTTATCTTGTTTTCATTAGTCTACACTTAGGGAAGACAGAGGACTAGTTAGTTGCAAAGACATACTAGTTCTAATTTGTAGCTCAAGTGATTAGTCGATTCCTTCTCAAGTTGATACTCCGTTATCAAAAATAAATACTTAATGACAATTAAGTATGTTTGATGTCTTGCTAGGTATAAGTAGGCACTAGGAGAAAGTTAAGTGTTCTCGATGACCAAGAAAACTTAATTACTTGCAAAGCTTTTGCGATGTATGATGACTCTAAGTCTCGGATGTACTTAGGGAGTCATGCAAATAAGCTTATCATGATTACTCTAAGTATAGGTGATGTTTAGAAAGTCATGCGGATAAGCTTTAGTTGATTAGTTATGTCATTTGCGTAACTTCTCAAGCATCCCAAGAATGGATGATAACTTCAACTATGTTTCCAAGTTCCATGAGCACTCTTCTATTTAGAAGATATCAAAAGTTCTAAGAAGTTTCTTTGTGGTTTGAAGATTCATGTCTCATGATTAGAAATTGAGATATTTCCTAAAAGAGAAACACTAAAATGAAATAGTTAAGCCTTCTATTTTATGTGAGATCATTCTCCTACCATGTTGAAGATCAATTTATTTTTGGGAAGGTAGACATTCCAGGTAGAGAATCTTAATTGATTCATGGAATCTTCCCAAAATACACATAAATTCATACTATATGATAGGACCAAAGAATGATGATGTTCTATTAGGAAGGTGCCAAGAAAATTATGAAAGCTTTATAAGTTTTTATTTGATGGAAATCAAAAGTTGAACCTCAACATCAATTGATTTTTGACGTCAATAAAAAGATGTTAGGTTCTATAGTTGCATCTTGGTTAAATGATGCAACTAGCTAAGAAATCTTTAGGAAATAAGATAAGTTTCTAAAGACTTGAAGCAAGAGTGAACTTTTCATTTAGGAATAGAAAGTTCCAAGAAATGGATCTCCAATCCATGAACTTTTCATTGTCTTTGATAACCTGCATCATGTATGCAAAATGTGTCGCCATAAAACTATCATAACTCAACCTTTGAGTTGGATACCTTGTCCTTGAAGATCTTCTTTCATTGCCTTTAGAGAGTTGCTTCTTTAACCTATTAAGCTTAACCATCGGAGTGATTACCTCTTCATATTCTTCTTCACTTGCATCTACCTCACTGTTTGGAGTAGCACTTGCTTCTTCGGCTCCGCTATGAGATGAATTTGGAGACAAAGAATGACTCCCCCTCCATGTTGAACATTCTTCATTTGATGTAGATGCCTCTGGACCTGAAAGCTTTGTGCTTGATTGTTAAACTTCTCTTTGATTTGTTCCTGCATAATCATCACAATCTTCTTCAAGAATCTTTTCCTTTCCTTTATCTTCATACCATGGTCTTAGTTCATCAAAGACCACATCTCGCGAGACTCTTAATTCCTTTGTTCTAGGGTTGTCACACTTGTATCCTTTTTACTCCGTCGAGTAGCCGATGAAAATGCATTTTTCTGACCTTGGTTCCATCTTTGTTCTAACTTCTTATGGAATGTGAACAAAGCAAACACATCCAAACACTTTGAGGTGTGTAAGATCAGGTTTCTTACTAGAATATACCTCTTCAGGAGTCAAGTGATGTATTCCCGATTTTGTGCACCTGTTCATCAAGTAAATGGCGGTTGTGGTAGCTTCAGCCCAATAGTACAATGGTACCTTCATCTCGTTGAGCATGCATCTTGCAATTTCAGCAATTTGCCTATTTTTCCTCTCAGCTACTCCATTTTGTTGTGGTGTATACCTACAAGTGAAATGCCTTTTGATCCCATTCTCTTGTAGAAAATCTGAAAAATTCTTTGGAGAAGTATTCTCCTCCACCATCGGACCTTAAGGTTTTGATAGACCTTCTTGTTTCCTTTTCAACTTCAACTTTGAATCTTTTGAATATAGAAAACACCTCTGATTTCTGCTTCATACAAAACAGCCATACCTTTCTTGAGTGATCATCAATGAAGGTGACAAAAAATCTATTACCAGCCATTGATGCCTCTTGGGTTGGTCCCCATACATCCGCATGTATCAAGTCGAAGACATTTGGAGCCACATATTTGCTCCTCTTGAATGGCTTCCTCGTTCGCTTTCCTAGTTGACAAGCTTCACATAACTCATGTAGTCCAATGCTGTTAAATTTTGGAAGACCTCTTACCACTTCATGTTTGCTCATGTCCTTCAGCTTTGGAATGTTGATGTGTCCTATTCTTTTGTGCCATAAGTCCAGCTCTGAAATCTTCATGTTCCCACATTGAATGTACATGACCTTTCCATGTGGATGTTGGACATCCAAAGTGAACATCCTTCCTTCTCTTCTACCTCGAGCAATGACCTTGAAGCCTTCTTTTGGATTCTTTATGAAGCACCCATTCTCATTGAATATGACATGATAACCCTTCTCTACCATTTGTCCTACTGAAATCAAGTTCTTTGAAATTGTAGGAACATGAAGAACATTAGATAGTACCTTTGCTCTGCTTGTGTCTCCAAGCCTTATATCTCCAATGTGTTCAATCATGTGTTGAGTATCATCACCTGTTTCAACACATCCTTTTCCACTTGGTACCTGTAGATTAGTGAACAAAATTCCTTGGCATGACATATGGTTACTACAACCTGAATCAATGTACCATTTTTTGTCATCTTCACAAGAGCTTCTATACTCATGTCTCGTTGCAAGTAGTGTGTCCTTGCTTCCTTCACTTGAGGTGCTTGCATAGTTGCTTTGGTTCCTTTGATTGCCTCCATTTGGTCTTCCATTCTTCAGCCAACAATCACTAGCATAGTGTCCTACTTTACCACAATGATAGCATGTTATACCTTTATGAGAATTGTAGGAGCTTCGGCCTCTTCCTCTACTTCTACCTCGACCTCTTCCTTGTGTGTTGGCATTTGATGCATCCTTGTTGTCTTCCGAATTGTTTTGATTGTAGTTGGAGTGGTGACTTCTTCCTTTTCCTCTTGAGCCTCCTCTTGAGTTTCTTCCTTTACCTCGACCTGCATATAACATTTGGTTGTGGCTGTCCTTTCCTTTGGGACCACCGAAGCTAAGCTCTTTTGTGTCAAGATGAGGGATTATTTGTTCAAAACTTGGATATACATCTTTGAAGTTAATGGAAGTTATAAAAGGCTTCCATCTTTCATCTTCTTTCAAGCCATTGAGAGTATAACACACAAGATCTTCGTCTTCAACTGTTGTGCCAATAGAAGCTAAAGCATCGCTTAGCTCCTTAATCTTCAAAGTATATTCAGCTATGGATTGACTCGAACTTTTCTTGATTGTGTTCAACTCATTGTTGAGTTGAAGTTTCCTAGCTTTGGGATTTGTCGAATACATCCTTTCAAGAGCTTCCCAAGCATCCTTAGCTTTCTCTAGATGTTGAATATGACCTACCATGGTATTAGTAATGACTTGTGAAATGTGGAACATGACTCTCCTATTCCTCTCTTCCCATTCTTTTGCTTGCCTCCTTTGGACTTCGGTGGCCATTGCTTGATTGATTTGAGGTTGAGCATCATCGCTGCTCACAATACCCCATAAGCCTTTGCCCATTAGGTAGTTGGTCATTCTAAACTTCCACACGGGATAGTTATCCTTGTCCAACTTCTCTACTTGTTGACCCAAGTCAGCCATTGAAGAGTATCAAAGACTTTGAGAGTTACCTCAAATAGTTATAGTCCTTTGCTCTTGCGTTTGTGAAGCTCCCTCTTGTTTCATAGCTCCTCTTTTGCTTTGCTTCAACTCCAGCTCTGATGATGAAGCTTCAGCACCAAGTTCGCTCTGATACCAACTGTAGAGAATGAGGTCTCCTATGTGCAACGGAAGTGTGTAGTGAGCCCTTGTATGTCCAGCACTTGGACAAACATCTGCACCTTAGATAGCTTGCTGCTCTCAATACAAAACTCAAATGGACTCGAGACTTTAGTCAATCAAAGTAGAGAAAGAGAGCTTTCTAACAAGCTATAAATGACTTAATTTGGACAAGTTTTGATTCCGAAACACAACTATCAAAGATGAACTACCTGTCCACACAGATATGCTAAAGAACTCAGCTTCACTCTCGGACTGATAACTCTCTAAATATATATCCTTTGAGAAAGATATTTGGTACAGAGAAAGTAGAGACAAATAGCTTTCCAACAAGATCAAAACAAGTAATTTGGATGAGTTTTGATCAGGAAAGTCAAAACACCAGGAAAAACCACCTGCACACATAAGTACACTATAAAACTAGACTTTACTATCTGACCGTTATCTCAGAGAATATAAATGATCTCAATGCGATATTTGGGACAGTCAAAGAAAATGCCAAGAGATTTCCAACAAGACAAAAATCATGCAATTTGGATATGTTTTGGTTGGGAAACTTAACCGACCAAAATAGACTACCTATCTACACAGGTATACTAAACAACTGGACATCACACTTTCACTGATATCTCACAAATTACATAAGCTTTCAAAGAGGTATTTTATATGCAGAAAGTACACGAGATAATCTTTGGAATGAATGTTTAAACGCACAAAATGGTTACATATGCACTCAGATATGAGCTCTGCAACAGAACTGTGTACAAATTGACGTGCGGCTGGAAGGAGTCTAAGGGAAGCCAAAATGACAAAATGGCCAGATCTGACTACTGGGAGCTCTTGCCTCTTTCTCTCCTTGTTTTGAATGTGCTCCCAATTCACTTTTATAACCAATGAGCATGTGAAGAAGTTTGTGCCTCCTTCTTAACTCACCACTTTCTCCACTACATGCTACTAACTAAAAGGCAAGATATTGTATCTCTTACTCATCATGAATTTTGACTAGACTTTTTCTTTTATTATTTTATCCTTTTTTCCTCCACTTTTCCTTTATCTTTATATTTGGTAAATTTATCCAAGCATGGCTCATATGAAAATGAGCTTGTACATTTATCTTCAACAAAAGACAAAGTCTTTATTATTATCGCATGATCAACAAGACTTGATCAATCTTGGCCACGGTTGTCCAAGATAATTGCGATTGGAACTATTGTGAAGTTCGCCCAAGTATTGGTAATTGAAATAGTAAGCTGTTCCAAGTTTGAACAGAGTAAATATTCCAAGTATGTAGTCTGCAACCGTGTCAATGGTAATTAAGTATGTGGAAGGTAAAACATAATGTTTGCCTATCCTTAAAGGGATTTTGGTACAAATCCAGAAAGCATGAGCAAATGCTTAAGACTTAAGCAGTAGAAAGATTTCGATAAAGTCCCCGGGTAGGTACCTAAAGCATTAGTAAAGAAAGGAATCTAAAGACAAGAAGTCAAAAGCTCTTGTCACTACAAAATTGGTCAAGAATAAACCAATTGAACTTGAATTTGAGAAAATTCAAGTACTTGGAATTCTAATTGGTTTTTATTTGAAAACCCTAGCAAAGAAGAACTGATATTCTATCAAGAGATGTTTTGAATTTAGGATAAGTATCACCCACACATTAATGTGAATATAAAATAGGGTGGTATGGGACACTAGATTTTATACTCAGATTGATGTAGGAAAGATGGTATGGGACATCGGACCATGGATGATAATTATCTTTTAGTCCTAGTTTGAGTCTTGAAGTTAAGTTTGATCCTCAAGAGAATTAAGAATTCTAAGAAGGATTCTAATTCTAAGAAGGATTCTAATTCAAGAAGGATAAAAGTAATATCTTAAGATACTTCAAGGTAACTTCAAAATCAAGGAAACTGAAGATATGAAGTAAGTAACTTCCAAGATCTTCTTAGAACACTTCAAGCTTAAGTGTTATCGATCAGAAATATTTGATAAATTTCTGAAAAAAGTTGGACTTTGATTTTCAGTTGATCTTTTCAATTATTGACTAAGTCAAGTATCAAGTTCCTAGTATAACTTGGTAAATTCACTCTTTCAACTCAAAGAAATGGACAAGAATTGCATTCACGATAAGGAGTCTGAAAGAATGAATGTGACTTGAACTTAGTCTCAAGTGAAGCATTGTTTGAGTAAAAAACTCATCAATAGAACCTCAGTGGGTGGACACACTGATGGTAATTGCCACACTAGTATCCTGTGGTTGGATGATGTTTTTGATATTCTTTGAATCTTTTTGAGAATCTAGCTTATTTCTCTTAAAGATAAAGAAAATGCTTCAAATCCCTGTTGAAACAGATCTTTGAAAAGTTAAAGTCCTTGGTCATCTAGACTTTGACTCATAGCAATTTTACGTGTCTTCGAAGAATAAATTGGTTGAACAGAGTTTTAGTTATTTTTTTCTGCTTTCCAAATCTTTTAGAATTGGCTCAGGTATGGTATCTGATTCCTTTTAAAAAAGATCAGGGTTCGCCGGATAGACCCAGGTAACTAAATTAAACATCCTAACAGATGTTCTGTACAAGCACCTTTTCAAACTTCGAAAGATGAAAAGTTCAAGATTAACTTATTCATTTGAGTTTGCTTCCAGTTATAGCATAAATGATTTTCTAGTGTCCAGTATACACTAGAATAGAAAAGTTAGGAATCTCTCAGCAAATTGACAATTCCCAAGAACTTTTAGCTAAAAATTAGTCTTTAAGACAAGTGTCCTAAGTTGGACAAATTTCATTACAAATTTGTATTGGGCAAGTTATAGAATGGTTGACTTAAAGGAAATGGTAACTTTCTCTTATACTTTACATAGGATTTTTAAACTCATTAGGACAAAGTAGTCCTCTAGCAGAGTGAAAACATCAAGTAACTGTTGGATCAAAGTAAACCATTGTACAACATCCAAGTTAGATGTTTGAGACAACCAAACTTTAAGTGCTCCAAATCAAATTCAAGTGAATCAAGAGTTCTCAAAGTCTTGCAAGGGATAAGAATCCCACCTTCATTACTAATTCCATGCATCAGTTAAGTCTCATGGTTGTGAAAGAGGAGGTCTTGGGTTCAATTCCCATGGGGAGCATGGGGAGAGAGTTTTGCCTAAAGAGCTCTAGAGCCTTCTAACTCAAGTTAAGGTGAGTTAACTTGAGTCCAGTGGACTTAACTCGAGAGGCGAGTACACCAACCACTAGTGGACTCTAGTGGAAGGTACTAAAGCAGTGGTCGAGATCATTCCATCCACTAGTACACTCTAGTGGTAGTTATGAAAAGAGTGGAGGAGATTGCACATGCACTTGTAGACTCTAGTTACATTTGTGGTCCTCGTTGGTTCAAGTAGCTATATATACAGGCATAAGGTTGGGAGGAGAGTCATCTCTCTAGCACGTGGTGGTCGTAATCCTTGTTCTCTTGCAGTTAACACTTCTTTGTTTACACATACATCCAAGGTCGCTAGGATCTCCATCCAACCATGCAGTTCAAATGCTTCATCAGGAAAAACTTGAGGCATGTACATTGGGTCCTCTATGGGTCGATAATTTTGGTGTCCTAAGGGCCATAGCTGAAGTTTTTTATCCTCTCTCTTTGCTTCCTTACACATCCATAATTGGGCATCCTCGTGCATTTATGATTGATCACTTGATCCGACACTATGGATAGACAAATCATATTTCTTCCTTGTGTACATGATTCCATTGTAATGGGGGTACATCCCTATATGTAATGGGGGTTCATTGATGTTGAAGGTATAATGAATCTCCTCCCCAGTCTTGCACTACCCTGAGTTGTCTCATGAAGGGTCATCCTAATATCATTTCATAATTATTTGCCTTTCCAAATTGACAGATAGCTAATGTATGCTCAAACTCGACTCCACAAGTGGTTAGTCTAATTTTTTTTTATATTCCCAGGGTTTTCTCTACATGACCATCTGCTAATTGAAGTTTCATACACGTTGGTCATAGGGTTGGCTTTCCCCACTTCTCCCAAATCTCTTTGGTGGCGATACCTACTCTTACTCCTGTGTCTAGTATAGCCTTGGTCATGTATCCATTGTACGTGACAGGTAAGCATGTGTTGCCCCCATCTCCTTCGCTAAATTCTCCAACCTTATCCACCAGAATTTATATAGTAGATAGGTTTTCAGTTTCCTTGCTTCCTTTTTCGTTCTTCTCCTGTTCTAACTTCAATTGTCCCACTAATTGTTTCCATAATTATGGTTTGACACGAAGTAATTCTTCCACAGTCAACTGACATCGTACTTTGGTCTTTTTGAGTTCTGCTAGATTGTGTGAGGTCTTGTCTAAAGGCTCCTTTTCTTTTCCTCATACTGTGAGAGCACGAAAGATCATGGATTCCTTCTCATATTCTCCCATGTAGTTTGGTAGGGTGGAAAGGCTCTGTGCTTCCTCCCTATTTCACTCTAGCCTGGAGACTTCTTCATATACTTCCTCCAAATTTGGCATTGATTGATAGTCTTCCACATCTAATTCCTCAAAAGGCAGTTTTGCAACTCCATTCTTTTTCCATTGATCTTCTCGAATCATAGTCCACAACTCTCTTGGCCAATCGGCTTCTAAATCAAGGATTGTGGACATGGATTTGTCCTAGGTATTCAGTAGTTCTTCCTTATCATCCCTCTCTTTTGGTTTCTGGTTCTTGGTTTTAAGACAATCATTGTATAGATTCTCGGATATTCTCGTCTCGGGGAGGACTGGGATAGTCTTCTCTAGAGTGGCCTGAGCCACCTCTATGAGTTTTCTGCATATCACAAGTCTCTCCTTTTCTAAATCCCCTTGTGGGTAAAGCTTTTCGTGTTGCTCTACATTTGGTCCATTCACACTTCTAGCTTGGTAAGATTTTAGCCACATGTCTAAATCGTCTGGTCTTGGGTCTGCTAGAATTGATCCTGGCTTGTCCAATTTTAGTGTTTGCGGTGTAATGGGAATTTCCTCTTGAATATCAGGTTCTTTAGGTTTCTTATTGCCTCTTGTGTCCCTTTTCCTTATTTTTATTTTTCATCCATTTTTCCTTGAGTTTTTCCCTTCTATCCTTCCACTTTTGACTTTTCGTTGTTTGGATATTCTCATGTGGATCCTCTGAATCTTCCACTATTTGTACTCTAGGTGCTAGGTTTTACTCTTTTCTTGCTCTGAGTCTACCCGTTTTCTTTCTTGTCCTTTCATTTGTGCTTGTCTAATGGCCTTCAATGGTGCTGTGTATTCCTTGTAGCTTCCTGACGATTCAATTACTTCAATCACATTAATAGGTGCAGTGTCATGAGTCTTATTGGGATTTTTTGGGAAGTCTCTAAAGAGATGCTCCTTTCCGCAGTCGTGGCAATACCCTTCCCACATCCTAGGGGGTGGTGGGTTGTATGGCCAAGTGCATTCTCTTATAAAGTGATCTCCTCCACATCTATAGCACGGTCCTTTTGGAATGGGAGGTCTAATGGGTGGTCTCATGGGTGCTGGTGCCTTGGGTGCAGTGTACATTAGTGTTGCCAACTCTGGTCCATAGACATTGGCATATCGCTCATATCCATAGTATTGTGGGTCATAAGCTTGCTCATACTCCATCATATTGGTGTCATAGGGATAGTAATCTCCTTGGATTTGCTCGTATCCTAGGTTCGTTGCTTCTGTACTGGCTAATGGTGATGCTGGTACTGTGGCTCTATCCAAATTTTCCTCTGGTTGAGCATATTTAATTGGTACTACGTTTGGTGGAAATGGCAGTTGCTGTCCTAACACTGGTTGAGGTTGTGCGTATTGCCCTTGCTCATATGGCCTAGGTGCTCCATGTGGTCTTGGATGGGGATTATATATGGGAATCTCGGCCTATATTGAGGTTGATTTAAAGGTTGTGACTGCCTATTGAATGGGCAATTCTCAGTGGTATGATTGGTGTATTTCTGTTCTACATGGCAATACACGGCAGTTCCTTAATGTGGCTGCCTATTATAAGGGTAGGCTTGAGGCAAGTCTGTTCCTCCTCTTACACACATGTGAGTTGGGTGGTCTCCTCCGCATAAGCTGCATCTTTGTAACATGGGTATTCTCATTGGTGGATGCTGGTAGTTCTCCTGTCCATGAACTCCTAACTTTTTGGCTACCAGCTCCACTAACTCCTCTATGTTACTAGAGTTGGATGTCACTGTGCTTCTAGTGTCTTCTGACTTTGTTGGGCTTGGTGTACTTTTGAGGTCATCAGCTAGGTTTTCTCTAGGTCAATACACTCTCGAAAGCATTCATTCAACATCTCTAACTGTTTTACATAGACTAGAGTTCTCAAGGTCCCGTTCGTCAGCCCGTCCAAGAATAATGATATCATTTTTTGCTGCGTGGGTCTTTCTGTTACTGGGCATCTATCGACATATTGATTGAATCTTCGGGCCGTAGCTTTTACGGTTTCATTGGGTTTAGTTTGAAACTATGGATTAGAGAGGAAGAGTTGTGTTTAATTGCTCTCTTAGTAAATTCCCCAATGAATTCCTGAAAGAATTGCTCTATGTCTCCAAATTGATTGGGATCCAATGGTTGGAACCAGGTTAAAGCTGTTCCTGTGAGGGTAAGTCCAAAGGACTCATACTGCACAAAGAAATCATCCACTTGTTCAGCTCATAGAACTTGTTTAAATTCAGCTATGTGATCGTAAGGTTCTCCCATCCCATCGTAATGGTTTCTCATACACTTAACCACTTGAATCGGTCTTAATCTTCTTATGGGTTCTCGATGTCTAGGCATTGCAGGAATTGCTAGTCTAATTGGAGGCATTCCAGGCTGCACTCCTAGAGGTGGTCTTGGTCCCATTGGTGGCCTATGTTGGTTGCCTAGTCCAGGGTGGGTTTAATTGTGTGATTGCAGCCCGGCATTGTGAATTGCACATGGGTTTGGTTGGGAATACTTCGATGGCTTGTCTGTTGTATGTTCGGACTCCTGTTGTGTCCCAAAGGGATTATGAGACGTAGTTGCTTGCTCTCGAGGAGGGAATACAGGCAACCCCATATACTTCAATTGAGCTCTATCCATTGCATCGACTGGCCAATACCTCCTTTGGTTCTTGTCTAGGTACATGACTCTAGACTCCTCTCCAGGATCTTTTAACTCATAGAAAGTCATTGGGCTTTCTTCTTGTCCACGTGTGGGTGAGTCAGTTTGTAACAATAAGTCTGATCCATGGATCAAGTAGACCTCTATTAGGTAATCATCTTGAGGTATCGAATCTCCTCTCAAGACTCGAGTCACTATGGATTTGCCTCTAGGCATAGTTACTAACTCTTCGCGGTCCGGTCTTCCTGGGTTTCCTTGTCCTTCCAATCCTCCTCTTTCATTGATCCGTTCTGGGTGTTCTGTTACTATGTAGATGTGACCTAACTTGTCCATGTACACTCTTCCTTCATACTTGATGGCAGGTCTAGGATCTATGGCTAAATCAGTGGAATTCATCATTTTGGCTACTGATCTATTTAAGCCATCCAAGTAGATGGAAATCTCTTGGGAATTAGTGGACACATATTGCAAGGAGGTACGATATTCCCCCTCTACTATGGACATGAAGTTTCTCTTGGGGACAGAACCTTGCATGTCTTCTAAAGCCATTGGTATCTCTTCCTCTGAGTCATTAGAGGTGTCAGTATAGATAGAGTGATGACTTGCCTGAGTTACACTTCCTACCAATGTGAAATAACACTCCTCCAGCTACTTAGCACCCGTCCTGATCTCAAGTTCATTCACTCTCCTAGGGCTATTCTGGTTTCTCACTATCCCCAAATTGGCTCCTTAATTACCTCTAATTTTTATCCTCAAATGGCTTAAAATGTTTTGGGCGATACCACTCTGGGTGATACCACACCGATAATACGATACCAGTCTTAACACGATATGATACGAAAACTTGAGACGATATGATACCAAGAATTACCGCGACACGATACTGAGTATGGGGCGATTCGATACCTCTGCTAGTGACAATATGATACCAGATTCCTCACGATACGATACCCCACTTTGCGTGATACGATACTAGTGCACTATACGATACGATACCAAGATCTCTGATGATACGATACCACAATTTCTCACGATACGATACCAGATGGGTCAGGTGATACGATACCACTTGCATACATGATACGATATCGTTACGTTGCACGATACGATACTAACAATTCTCATGATACGATACTAAAGGTTCTCATGATACAATATTGGTGCAGGTGATGATACAATCCCAAGCTTTGCATGATACAATACTGGATTTTTACATGATACGATACTAGAATTTCTCACGATACGATACCACAGTGTTCAATCGATACGATACCAAGTTGAGCACGATACGATACCACTGGCTGATCACGATCGCGATACCGACTTGAAGATATGATACCAAAAATGGTATCATGATACCTCAAGTGGTATGCAGCGATACGATACTTGCAAGTATCGCGATACTAGGGAATTTTGGTATCACGATACCAAAACTCAACCGACCGCAATACTACAACTAAAATCGCTCTAAACTCAAAATTTTTTGCACAAGATGGTTTATTTCTCACCCCTCTTCACTCTTGACCCTCTGTCTCACTCAAGGAATCTTTCAAAACTCTTTGTCCCACCCTGTGATACTGGAATCATCTCTAATCACGTGCATATGTGTTTTCAAAGTAATTTTGATGTTGAAATCTTGTTGTAGCTTACCTTTAAGGATGTCTTGCTTAAGATTTGAGCTCACAAGGTAGCTTTTTGAGCTTGTAGGGCACGATACTGCTCAGGCAATACTCGTTGATGTCTACACATGATACCAATTCCAGAGTTAGTGTCAAATGAACTAAATTTTTTTGGTTTTTGTAGTTTGTGATACCTGAAGCCTATTCTACACTAATTTTGGCAAATTTTTGAGATTTTTCTTGGTGATTCCAACTTCCTCCTACTCCACTTCTCCCCTTGACCTAACCCTCACTCTTCCTTCTCTCCTTCACTCCTAACCCTAAACCTAAACACTCATTACACACACCTCAGGGATGTGAAGTAAGAAGTGTTGAAGTGTTTGACTACTTGCCACTGAACGAATTCACTTCTACAAGTCTGATTCCTTCACTTCAGAGCTATAACCATCACGAAGGCACCTCGATTGATTTTGTTCCCCAGCAACGGTGCCAAAAACATGTGTACCTAAGTCACGAGGTCTTAGAGACTTGTGTCAAAGATAATAAATCTCATTTGCCCCATAAGTGCGTATAGTGGTGGATTGACACATGCTTAATTATCAATCCGAAGAACCACATGAACCAAGTGTATGAGGACATGTACACACGTGATGGAAAGTGAAGTGGTTAAGCTATAATGCATATGAAAAGACTAAACTACCTCTCCAACTCACTCAACCTCTGGAAATGTCTGTCGTGATACCACTTATAGTAGTAAGCACAAATTCGAATGTTTCTCCTAGCTCCAAACTCCGAATATGGCCAATAGCAAGTTTTTTTCAAAGCTCTCGATGAGACACATCTATTGGTGGTATTTTCACTCGAATCTGACAATCGCTCTTCAAATTATGGCCAAAACAGTGAATGGTGGGAAACACCTACACTCACTCCACAACTCGTATTGATTCAGACACACACTACAGTAGTTCAAAAGTGATGGGGAGGGATAGAGAACAATCCTACACACACATTCCAAGCTTCACACACACACACAAAAGATCATGAAGAAGATGAGAATCAGTAGGGAAGAAACAAATTCGAAATTTCAGTTCTCTTCTTCACAATGGCAAAAAGTCCTTACAAAGAGTCACCAAGTGACTTATATACATGTGCCCTAAAAATGGTCCTTTCACACATGACACCGGCACTTTATTGACTAATCTCTAACTTCCTACTATTTTACAACAAATATATTACAATGATTTGGGCATTAGGCATCTAGAGGACTTCTCTTGTGCAATTACATAGCTTCAAGGGAATTTTCTAGGATTTTGAAGAAGAAATTTATGCCCATTAATTTGAAAATTTTGGGGCTCCTCTTTTGTGCCTTTTTCTCTGCAACAAAAGGCAACTCATACAATTGCTTAGCATATATCAAGATGCCTTCATATGGACATACAAGGATTTAAAAGGAGTGGGTCCATGAATTTTTTCACATAGGATACCCATGAGTACAAACGTCAAATTTATGAAACAAAGGCCTTACATATATAATGACGTTTACTTGGGCAAGTTGAAGGAGTAGATAGACAAACTATTGGCAACTAGATTCATATATGAGATAAAACATAGAATGGGTATCACCACTAGTGCTGGTCCCCAATTAAAATGAGGAATTAAGAGTCTATATTAATCTAAAGAAATTGAATTCACCTACCATTAGGGATGGTTCTCCCCTACCCATAACTAAATCATTTGTTGGAGAGAATAAAGCAAGGAAGTTTTTATTGACTATCTAGTCATCTAGATCTACATAAAATATTTGACAAATACAAAAAATGTAGACCATGTTTGAATCTTGAAGCATAAAAATTATATTTGACCATGTTTGCTAACATTAAAGTTCATAAATGGTTTAAATTAGGCAATAATGCATGGAATGACCTCCTCTACAATGTTAAGCTTTTGGACTAAGAAAACATACACAATAGAGAAAACTTTATTGGTAGTTGTACTACTAAATTGATCACCCAAATAAAAGACAATAAAGATCTTGAACCCCAAATTCTAGAGGGCGAAAAGAGCTTCCTCCAATAGATGATTACTTACTTCTGCCTATTGCTAAGAAAGCTTTCAAGTGAAAAATTGTTCAATGGAAGTGCAAGAAACGTTGTGAAGAAGAAGATCTTCCTTCCATCCTCTTAATGTATCCTACAATTCAACCTTTGCCAAAGTAGCTTCATCCGGCTTGTTCTTCTATCCATTTTCAACCAATCAATTAGAAATAATTTTGTTGGGAGTATTTTCCCTAACGAACACTGTTTTTTGGGACCTATGGAGGTAAGAATATCGATGCATCTTTTCAATTTAGAGAAACAAAATTAGTCTTCATGGTTAGGCATTCTAGTTATATGGTACCCATGAAGTTTTTATTAATATAATTGCCCTCATATCCCGCACTTCCATAAAAAAAACTCTTAATTTTCACACAGCCCAAATGCTTTCTTTATATAACTCAAATAAATAAAGAGATGCTGTACTATTAGTATATTGTTCCATAAGGATCTCAATGATCTACTCTTGTATAAATAACTTGTGATCGATGCCTTATTCCTAGAGAGAGAAGATTCGATTACGTGATTGCGTTAGCTGACACCGTTCGAGATTTTTAGTGAGAGGTAAAAAAAAAACAGGGTTAGTGCCAAGAGTGCGACGAAAGGTTAGTTTGTATATGTGAGCCTCCAAGAGTATGTTTGAAAGAGTCTCTAGTGGAGAGAGAGAGAGAGAAGAGAGAGAGAGTCTTTAATAAACTAGAATTGTGATCATGTACATAGATACACAGATCGAGAGAGAGAAAGAGAGAGATAGACATGGCTCGAGCGTGACCATGTTCCTCCTTCCTCGGAGAGTCATAGGTCATGATTTTGCATGTTCGCGATTCGAAGTGATTAATCTCTCTCTCTCTTTATGTTATATACACACATTATATTTATAGCTACAAGAATTAAAATTTTCTTTCACGTGATGCCACGATTTGGCATGTTCAAATGTTGGCGAATATACGTATCAATTCTTCTCGCTCCAAATCTTAGCATGGAAGAGAGAGAGAGAGAGGGAGGGAGAGAGAGAGAAGAAATTAGGTATCTTGGCTTGACTCCCCGATCATCGATTCCCTGTCTCAGCCAATCACATTACACCAACCTCCATGAACACTTTTACTTTAATATTGCATGCAAAGAGTTTAAAATGCTATTTATGTGGTATGTTTTCTCGAACGCATTACAATTGGCCCCCTTCTCCTTCTTTTTCACTATGTGATATTGGAGTGCTTGATAAGTTCACTATGGAGTTTGATTTTGTAAAACTTTAAAGGAAAACAGGCATTTGGGTTCTGAGTATCGATTTGATGGTAGCTAGGTGTGATAACTTTTTAATACATCCCAAGGGCACAAATATGGTAGCAAGGAGTACTTATAAGCTCCTTTTCCCATTTGATGATGAATCTCATATCTCAACGCACACACCTCTGTTGATATATTTAGGTAGTGATGTGTGAACACTTTAGGACCATCGGGGCACTTTTTTTCCTCTTTAGGAGGTTTTTTCCCCTCGCTTGTATATACGTCTATTGCCCTAACGAGCTACTTATCTTTGTACATTCTAGTGGTAATACATTTAGCATTGTCTGTTGTGCTTCAAGCTTCTTCTTCTTCCTTGTGTTGTTCGCGTGCTTCCGCAGATGTCTAAGTCCAATAATTCATATTAGGGCAAGTCGCCACTTCATCTAGGGCATTGTCTACACCTCTTCGGTTGTAGTCTCAGAATCACACGAAATTTGGTAAGCATACTCAGGGTGTTTCAAAGATCAAAACGGCTTCGCTTTGTGGTGCCAAAGCCACGATCTAAGCTCATTTCGGCATCCGAACGACTTATTGAAATGCTTGTGCAGGCTATTTCATCTTTTTGTGCCAAAGGCATATACCAATTTCAGTTCTCCACTATAAGCATCTTGAAGTCTGGTACAGGTTTAGCAGAATTCCTCTTGGCAATTATGTTCAACTTTTTGAGATACAATCAATTTTTTGCATCAAGGTATTTTAGTCACTGGCCATGGCTGAAAGTAGTGATGTATTCCGTATGTTGGTTGTTGAGGATAAGTTGGATGGTACCAACTACCCATTATGGGCTTATATGATGCATCATGTATTGGTCATAAAAGGACTATGGAATATTATGCAGGGTGTTGAAAGACATCCTGTTACACCTACGAATACAGGTACTGCAAATACAGGTGCTCGAGCTGATGGAGATGGTTTCAAAGATGATGATATTCTGCAGATTCCTAGTCGTGCTGTTGTTTTTGTTGCACTTATTTCATAGCAAATTTGTTGGGATGGTAGAGATGCTCAGGCACATGCATTGATAGCTTTGTTTGTCAAACGTGCCATTATTCCTCACATTCTCTCTTGTAGAATAGCTAAGGATGCTTGGGATACACTTACCACATTGTACCAGGCTAGGAATGAGGCTCGTGTTGCTTACCTCCACAAACCATTGGAGAGTGAGCACATGAATGAAGGTGATTCTATGGATAGCTTTCTCACAAAGATCAAGGATTTGAAAGAATAGTTGATTTCTGTGGATGAAGTTATACTAAATAGCTTAGTTGTGTAGACTGTTTTGAATGGTCTTCCTGATGCATATCAGAGTTTTGCTTGTACTCTTTGTTTGATGATGAAAGGCAATCCAAACGCCTTGTCATTTGAGGAGTTAATCTCTGTTCTGTTGCAAGACGACTAGTCTAGGCAGAACAGGTCTATTATGCATGTTGTAGATCAAGCTTTCTTGGCTAGTCAAAAGGGCAAAGGTAAATGGAGCTCTTCTACTAGTAAGCAGAAATTTGCAAATGTTGCACATTCTAAGAAGGAAGACAAAGATGAGAAGAAATCAGAAAAGCAGAAATTGTTTCGCAAATACTGTAAAGAAAATGATCATGTCATCAAGAGCTGTCCAAAACTGGCTGCTAAAGAGGCAAAGAAGAAAGAGGCCGGAATGGTTATTGCAGAGGCCTCTACATCGAAAATAGAGTCTACTAATCTTGTGTAGGAAGAAGAATGGGTGTTTACTATTGTTTGCAGTTTTGACCCATCTTCTCATGAGTAGTGCATGTCTACAGTAGACTTAGATGTTTGGTACTTTGATAGTGGGGCGACCAAACATATTACCTCGTAGTGTAGTTTCTTCTCTTCGCTCAAGCTTGCCCCTACAGATAATGTTACATGCGCCAACAATTGCTCCTATCTTGTTATGGGAGTTGGTAAGATCATTTTGACTATTGCTAATGGTAGTTCTTTCACTTTGTCAGATGCTTTGTTTGTGCCAAGGATCAAGAAAAATTTGTTATCAGTTTCTGCATTAGCCAAGATTGGCTTGGTTGTGAAATTTTTTGATGACAAATGTACAGTTCATGATCTGCCAAATGGCGATGTCATTATTTCTTCTAGCATTTATGTCGTGGGTTGTATAAGCTCATAGACTATGAAAGATCTGTAAATGATTTGGCATATACAGTACATGATTCTCAGGCTATGTTAGATGCAAAGCGTTGGCATGCATGCTTTGGTCATCTGAATTTTGCTAGTTTGCTATGCCTGCAAAAATCTAAAATGGTGTCCTCTTTGCCCAAACTTGAGGCACCTCGTAAACATGTATGTGAAGGCTGTATTTTGGGCAAAATGCAGTGTTCTTCCTTTCCTAAAGATGGTTCAATTCGGGCTACTCAAAAATCGCATCTTGTACATAGTGATGTTTATGGTCCTACGCAAACACCTTCTTTTGGGAACTATCTTTACTTGGTGACTTTCATCAATGATTTTTCTAGGCATGCATGGGTATATCCATTAAAGGCTGAAGTGTTTGTGTGCTTCAAATAGTTTCTGCTTTTGGTTGAAAATTTATCAGCATGTAAAATGGGCACCCTTTGTTTTGATCGAGGGGGGGAATATATGTCTTCTAAATTTAATGCATTTCTCGCTGAATGTGGGATAAAACATCAGTGTATAGTGTTGCATACACCTCAACAGAATGGAGTTGTTGAACGAAAGAACAAGTCACTCATGGAGATGGCGAGGTGTATGGTGAAGCGTCAGGCTTTACCAAATAGCTTCTAGCTTGAGGTTGTTATGTGTGCAGCATATTTACTGAACAGGTGTCCCACTAAAGTGCTACACTCTATGAATCCATATGAGGCTTGGCATGGTTGCAAGCCATCTGTTGCTCATCTACGTGTTTTTGGTTGTCTTGCATATGCATTAGTGCCTGAACAACATCACAGAAAATTGGATGATAAAGCAATAAAATGTATTTTTGTTGGGTACAATTCTGAAAGTAAAGGCTATCGTTTGTATCATCCACACACTAAATGCATTCTAGTTAGCCGTGATGTTGTTTTTGTGGAAGATGTTATTCAGCCATTGCTTTCATGTACTAAGGAGACATATGTTAGCTCGAAAGACATGTATGATACTTTGCTACCTCTTTTTATTGGTGGACAGTCTAGTGCTGGCCCTAATGAGATAAGTTCTCAACCTTTGCAAGTTTCATGTGATGATGAAAATCATTCCATTTCTGATGCCGATTTACATGATGCACTTGTTGATGAGGAAGCTGATATTGAGCAGGCAAAAACTATTCCCAAATGACTGGTGCAAACCTTGCGTGACACACCTCTATCATATCGTACTCGGTCAGGCTCTCATAGTGCCTCTTTTGCATCACATTGCTATGTTATGGCTGCCTCTAGTCTCAGTGATGAGACTGAACATGTTTCGTTTGATGAAGCACAAAATTATGAACATTGGATGGTTGTAATGCAATCTGAATATGATGCTATCATGAAAAATGGTACCTGGTCTTTATGTGACTTGTCTCTTGGCAAGAAGGCCATTGGCACTAAGTGGGTATACAAGCTGAAGCATAAACCTGATGGAACACTTCACAGGTATAAAGCTAGACTTGTTGCAAAGGGTTATGTGCAGGAAAGAGGCATTGACTTTGATGAAAACTTTGCTCCTACTTGCCAAATGACTACTATTCGTAACATTTGTGCACTTGCATCTCATCATGGTTGGAATGTATATCAGTTGGACATTAAAAAAACATTTTTGAATGGGGACTTGCATGAGGAAGTGTATGTTTTTCAGCCCGTGGCTTTGTGCAGAAAGGGCATGAAAACCAGATGTGCAGGTTAAAGAAGGCATTATATGGTTTAAAGCAAGCACCACGTGATTGGTATGAAAAGATCCATGCCCATCTCATTGCACATGGTTTTGAGAACAGTCCAACTGAAAGCACCTTATATCTTAAGCATGCTAATGATGTGCTCCTGATCATTGTGGTGTATGGTGATGACATGCTGCTCATAGGTCCTCATGACATGCATATTACTGATTTTAAGGATAATTTGCATGCCTCATTTGAGATGTCTGATTTGGGGCATTTGCATCACTATTTGGGCAATCAATTTATGCAAGTTGATGGTGGAATGGCCTTGTGTCAAACAAAATATATTGACACATTATTGCAGCATTTTGGCCTTGAAGATTGTAAGCCTATTGCCACTCCTATGGAGACAAGTTTACGATTGAGTCTTCATGATGCTGGAGATGCAGGCTGTTGGATGCTTGATTTACTTATGCATTACTTGGCCAGATATTTAGTTTGTTGTCTCACAGATGAGCAAGTTTATGCATTGCCTAGGTGTCGAGAATTGGCAGGTAGTTAAACGCATCTTTCACTACTTGAGTGGTACCCGGCTACTTGGACTGTTTTACCCCAAGGGGGGATCACTATCGCCAGATTTGTATGCTTTTTTTTATAGTGATTGGGTTGGTTCCTATGAAACTCGTGTGTCCACAAGTGGCTTTTGCTTCATGCTTGGTAGCTCATGTACGTCTTGGTTGAGCAAGAAGTAGCCTACTATGGCCACTTCCAATTGTGAGGCTGAGTATAGGGCAGCTTTCACAGTGACTGTTGAGTGTGCGTGGCTCAAACGCCTTATGGCTGATTTGGATGTTGGTCAGTCTTCTACCACCACCATCTTCACTGACATTGAGAGTGCATTGGAAGTTGTAAGGAACCATGTGTTCCATGCTCGCACTAAGCACATTGAGGTGCATTATAATAATGTCAGGGAGAGGTTCTCTACTTGGGAGATCAGCTTGGCATATGTGCCCACGTAGGAGAACATTGTAGACATTTTTACGAAGGCTCTGCCTAGGGAGAAGTTTGAAGCTTTCTACAAATCTTTGGGCTTACTTCCTTTTTTGGATTGATTCCACATAGCTTGGCACTTCCTTATACATGAGTGCCAGCTCCTTGTTCACCGCATCACTCCTAGGGTGGATTTGTTGATATATTTAGGTAGTGATGTGTTTGAACAATCTAGGACCACCGGGGCACTTTTTTCCCTTTTTAGGAGGTTTTTTCCACCGGCATGTATATACATCTATTGCCCTAACAAGATACTTATCTTTGTACATTCTACTGTTAATACATTCAGCATTGTGTGTTGTGCTCCAAGCTTCTTCTTCCTTGTGATGTTTGCGTGCTTTCGCAGATGTCTAACTCCAACAACCTCCAACATCTAAAATATTTTATAAGAGTGTTATATTCATGATCCAATTGATAAATAAGATAATGATACCATATACACACTTTAGTAGCTTTGATTAGTTGACGAACTCAAAGAAATGCATAGCTATAGTAAGCAGTAGTTAGAGATGATTATCAAACATGATGTATATGTATTGATATGTGAATTATAGTACATGGAGTTATTGGATGACTTCGAGAGCTTTAATGAACACTCCAATGTGAGTGGAGAGGCTGATGATATCCTATGATGAAACAGATAGTGTAAAAGTACACTTCCAAAGTTACTCTTTGATATATCTCACCTAATATTCTTCCTACTTTTAGGATTTCATTTCAATTTTAATTCAAATGGAATTCAAGGTATTTGGCTCTCATTACAAGCACAAGATTCTCTCTTCATAAACCTTTTACAAGTGGAAATGCCTTACCTTTTAACCTTTGTAGTAACCAAGAAATGTAAGTGTACACATATGACTAAACTCAAAGATGCAAATGAATCATTAAATATGGTCAAGCATTTAGGCTTTCCATATGTACCAACAACTCACCCTCAAGCGTGAGATGCTTAAGCCTTCAAATCCTTGTGATCTTGTGATGTCCAACCATAGATTATAACATGCTAAATGCCACTCCATCCAAAGCTTTAGTCATCATGTCTGGACATTGTTGTTGAGTAGATAGTACACTTTTCCAAAGTGATTGTTTGGTAGATCTCACCTAGTAATCTCCCTACTTTATCAGTTCATTTGAATTTGAATTCAAATGGAGTTCATGGGATTTGTCTCTCATTACAATCATCAGATTCTCTCTTCATAAAACTTTTACAAGTGTATAAAAATGGCTTATCTTTTAACCTTGTAGTAACGAGGAAATGTATGTGTGTTCATATAACTAAACTCAAAGATGCAAACGAGTCATCAAATATGATAAATCATTTAGGCTTTCCAAATGTACCATCAATCCATGTGCATATTGCTACATCCATCTTTATGATATCTAGTTATAGATCCTGGAAAGCAACCCACCACCATTAGTAAAGATCTAGGAAAAATAAATTATTGATAAAGCTAGAAATATACACTTCACTATAATCTTACAAGAACAATAACTCATATGGCTTTTGATATGCCCATTGATATATGTGTTATGAAAATGAAAAACAAATCCATGCTATAGGTGCGTTGTTTCATATGGTCTTGTATAGAAATATATATCAAGTAAATTAGAATTCAACATCTTGCAAACATTGTTTACTCATACAAAAATTATATTTTTGGTACGTATGGCAAGCTTAAGTTCTTGAACATAATCCATGGACTTCATTGCACTATGAGAAAAAAATCATTTATACACACATGCATTCTCGATTCACTACTAAGGTTAAAAGTCACATCACTTTTTAAAAGAATTCTTGAGGATAGAATCTCGTGAGATCTAGTGAATGTAATAAGAGCTTAAAAATTGTGACTCACATTTGAAGTCAAAATTCAAATGTACACCTAAAAGTTGGAAGGATTGTTGGAGCAAGACAATCATCAATGGATGATTACATTAAGCCTAGGAATGAAGAAGTGAAGAAAAGACTCAAGCTCAAAGCATGAAGTCAAGTAAAGAATCAGGAAGAAATGTTTTGTACATTTATGTATATTAGCTTTGGAAAAATATTTCATAAAAATACTTTGATATAGTGAAAAGTTCATACTCATATGTATATATACACTCATGTATAGTCGTAACATAGAAGAGAAAAGAAGGATAGATAAAAGTATAGTCAACAGATTTCAAGTTTTTCTAAGAGATAGATGTGCAGAGAGTTTTCTCGTGAGTTAGCGATTGGTCTTTCCCAGAATTCTCTCAACCTGATCATGTGGATGTGAAATTCTTTTGTACGCATCTAATTCAAAAGATAATCAAGCTATGACCAAAGTTTGATGATCTAATTCTCTTTCGGTTGTGTGTATGACTAGTAGGAACATTCATATGTAGAAGTTTGCAAGTGAAGTTCTCAGAATCGTGCATTTTGTTGCTCAGAGATTTGCTTGGATCTCAGTGCTCAGTGTAAAGGTTTTTATGTTTGAGCATTCAAAATCTAAGTTAGAAGGTAAGGAAGCTTTGTCTAAAATCATTTAGCAAAACCGGCTAGATTCTGAGACAAATCAACTTAAGAAGTTGACCATGTCAAAGACGCCATTCTTGGAAGGTAGTTTCTAACATAGGTTTGATCTAAGTTCAAATTAGAAATCGAACGCTTCTCTTGAAGAACTAATGATTATTATGATTTTGCAAAGGTAGTATGAATATGTGTGCATCATTTGAAGGATTAAAATTGAATTCATATGCAGAGATTGAAGTCCATTTCTGAAGCAGACTGTTGAAGCTAAAGGAAACTTCATATAGAGAAGTATTTCTTAATAAACTTCAAAGTTTGTGTAAAGTTTGGTTTAATCTTGATATAGAGGAGTTCTTAAATCAAGATAGATCAGACATTTGGAGAATTTAAGGTCTGCAACAGTGGTATCAGAGGAGAAAGATCGAATCAAGGTGAAGAAGAAGCAAGGAGAACCCCAATTGTTGCAGATATCAAAGATCTTGTGAATTGAAGGAGCAAAGGGTAAAGTCTTGAAGAAAACCTGAAGAACAACAAAGCGCGAGTTCAAAGGATCAAGAAGGATTAAAGCTTCATATCAAAGGTACATTATATCACCATAAATCTTAATTATTCACACACATAAGTTAAGAGATGGGAGAAATCTTGCAGATTGACAAGCTAGATAGAGAGAACTATCCAGCATGGTCCATGAGGATGGAAGCACACCTCATGAGCAAAGATTTGATATCATTTATTACAGGAGAAGAAGAAAAGCCTAAGTTTAAGGGTCCAGAATGCTCGAGCAACGGTGCAGTCAACGGGACGTTTATCAACAATAGCTTAACAGCGCCATGAAAATCGTAACAAGGACAGGCAACAATCCCTGAGGAGAGGGCAGTGTCGAGGACGGAGATGATGTTCTTCAAGCCCTGAGCAACGGTGCAGACAACGGGAGAGCTCCATCTCCATCAACAGTGAAGTGAACGGCAGCAGTGAAGACAACGACAGAGCTCCATCAGCGTAGCTCCCTTCACAGGGATCGTCATGTTCACCTCATAAGATTCTCATCGAGGTGATTTGTGCATCGCCGGATTCGCGAAGGATTCTGACCAGGCATCAATCGGGGACCATCTGTTGCTTATTTTCGTCAGTTGCGATCGACTGGGTACGCGCGACTATCAAGGCTTATCAGTCGCGATTGACTAGGTGGACTACACACGAGGGAGGGTCTGTCCGTCGCCGAGGTTGTCCATCGTGGGAGTTTGGCACGACTCACGCTTGTCTGTCCATCGGGTTTGCCACGATTGACACAGCTGGGGGCCTTGCGCGATTGACAGAGGTTTAACTCTTTCGTGTACTTTGGCGGTGGCCGCGAAGGACACGGGGGCTTCCCACGATCGACAGACGATGCCCGCGATTGATATGGATTCACGATCGACAACGAACTGCCCGCGATGGACAAGGAACTAGGCGCTCTCTTCATTGCTTATTCATCTACTTGCGTGTCGAGGCGTTGCTTTTTTGAATTTTCTTGTTAGCAGAATTAAAGGAAAAGACAAGTGACTTGCTTTGTGCTTCCCTCGAGACTCGTAGATATTGACTCCACGTCTTCTTGGATTTGCTTTTGAGAAACAAAAATTGAGAAACTTTAAAGGTGAAGAAAGGAAAAAAGAAAGAAAAAAAAAAAGAAAGAAAGAAAGAAAAAGAGAAAAAGAAAAGAAAAAGAAAAAAGAGAAGAAAAAAAAAAGAGAGAAAGAAAAAAAAAAAAAAAAGAAGAAGAAGAGATTTCTAAGGGGGAAGGGAGCGTCCTCCTTTTGTGGGATTTTGGGCTTTGCCAGTTGTTTCTCCTCTCAGAGTTTTAGAATAAGATCTTCTTTCTCGGAATATTCCTTTTTTGTCATGGTTTTGATGTCCCCCTCTCTTGTGAGAAGTAATCTGGCCCCTCCTCCCGGGGAGGCCGTTAACCTGGCCTCCTTGTTGGAGGGGGGTTCTTGTGCCGCCCAAGAGGCCCTCGAGAATGTTGAACCCCCCTTGGTCTCCCTCAATAGATCTGCAATTTTGTCAACTCAGGAGGAGCTCAAGAAAGTTTGCCTCGTTGGCCAAATGTTCGGCCCTAGGCCCCCGCTCGAAACTGTGCGTCAGTGGCTTCGCAACGAGTGGTTCCCCCGCAGGCTTGTTGTTTGTAAGTGTCAGTTCTTGCCGGCAAATCACTTGCTGCTAGTCTTTGAAAATGAAGATATGGCGTTTCGAGCCCTTAGTGTCGGAACTTGGCAACTCGGCCGGGCGACCCTGTGCCTTTTCAGATGGTCCCCTGATTTTACTCCCGACAAATCGAAATCGCTTCGGTACCCCCTCTGGGTTGAGCTCCCTAACCTGCCATACTTCTTGTACAACTTTGTATGGGACATCGTTTCTCCTATCGGCAAGCCGTTGGCCTCACGCGAGGACATTGGTGGCCTCATTTATGAAGGTGCAAGACACTCGTTCAACGCCCGGTGGCACCCCCAAATCTGTGTCGAGGCTGACCTCAGCCTGCCTCTCCCATCGAAGATCAAACTGGACTTGGGCGAAGGGGACGTCTGGGAGCAAAACATCAACTACAAAAACCTTCCCAACGCGTGCTTTCGTTGTGGCCAACAAGGTCACAGGATCAAAGATTGCCCTTTGAGACGGAAAAGCAAGCGAAATCAAGGAGCCCTCAAAAATGCTCAAGACAGCAATGGAGATTTGAATCGCTCGACGAAAGTTGAGGATTTCAAGGGTCCCCCTAATCCAGAAGCTGATGCAGACGGGTTTATCGAAGTCAGAAGAAGAAGGAAAAGAAGCCCTAGGGCAACCTCTGAGCGAAACAACAAGTCTGTTTCCCCCTCCAGCAACTTGTATTGCAATCTGGAAAAGGAAATCAATGAGTTTGACTTCCCAGGTGGGAACCAACTTGAGGAGGACACCGATGTCAAAGGCCTGGAGATCCCTGATAGTAAAGAAACCTTGCAGGAGGGCTACACTACAAGCAAAGAAGACGACTTTACTACCAGCAACGAAGATAACATGGATAGTGAAAGCTCCATCATCGGATCGACTATTCCGGAAACGGAGCTGAAAACGGTGTCCTGTTCTTCCCAGCAGGAGGCATCCCGCAAAGGGAAACAACCTATGGAGTTACCGTGGAAAAGCCCCCGCAAGAACCTATTGCTAACTCGGGATCCGATCCGAGCGAAAAAGAAAGATGAAGCCAAGAGAAGAAAGGACAAAGCTCCCTCCCGCAAAGAGAGATCAATACAAAAATGATTGTCATCTCCCTGAATGCTAGAGGGCTAACCGACCCCTCAAGAGCGACCATCATTGGTCAATGGCTTCGCGACATTAGCCTAAACCCAGACTTTATATGTATTCAAGAGATTAAAATTGACGGAGAAGCACGGCTCAGACAGGTCTCCTCGGCCCATGTGTGGATCCCAACGAAGCACCAGCGGGAGTCTGGAGGAACGGTTATCGGTGTTAAACAAATCTGGTTTGAAAAGCTTGAGAACTCCATTGAAGATGTAAGTCACCGTTGGATTGCTGTTTCTTTTGGTGCTCCTCTTTGTGTTACGATGGTTTCTCTGTACGCCCCTAACGGGGATTTGGAGAGACTGAACACTTGGGCCTCCTTAGACTCGCTTCCCCACAACGTGCTTATATGTGGAGACTTCAACATGGTGGAGGACCCTACGGACAGATGGATGGGCAAGGGCAGGGTCATCGACAGTCGGGAGAAAGAAACGTGGGACATGACCAAACTTCACTTGGATTTGGTAGAATTCAAAGACTCGAATGGCTTTTCTTGGTCGAATCTCCAAGCGGGCGAGGACCTGAGGAAAGCTAGACTCGACAGATGCTACATCTCTCAAAGTTTTACTCATCAGTGGGGCCACCCTACCATCACGCAACGCACTGACCTCACTATCTCTGATCACTACCCGATCGTTATCACTTTTCAACCTTCCAACAAGCTCCGCAAGGCTCCGTGGTTCCATGCCAACGCAACCACCTTCTCTCTCCCCTCCGTCCATCAAGAAATTGCCGATGTGTGGAAGATGGCGTTCGCTTCTGGCTTGGCCCCAGCCAAGTGCTGGAGAAGTGCGGTCGACAAGTCTCGTAAGATCATGATCAGAACTAAGAAGATGCTCGAGACCGTGCGGCGGGCTCGTAGGGAAGCTCTTTACCACAGACTCTGGCGGCTCGAGGAGGAAGTGAACAAAGGAAAACACCAAGCCCAGAAAGGTCTCCGAAAAATCAGAGCGGTGTTGAGATACGAGGAAGAAATACAAAGGAAAAACTTGCAAATTTTTTTCAAGGAGTGGTGGGCTGGCAAAGCCGACAAACCCACCAAAGAGATGTGCCGCATCCTTAAAAGGAAACACAACAGAGAATCGATCCCCCTACTACTAGATCCACATGGCAATGTATGCAATTCGGAAGAAGATAATTTTGGCATCATCGAAGGGCACTTCACGAGACTCCTGGGAACTTCGAACCCCCTCTCCCACCATAGAAGGGACTGTATGGCTACCATTTCTAGGGTTTCCCCCCGGAGGATACCACCCAACCTCCACTCCCTGCTACATGCCCCTATCTCTGAATCAGAAATCATTGAGGTCATTGATGCCCTCCCTCTCGGTAAAAGCCCGGGACCCGACGGACTCACTAACGAGTTCTTTAAATCCTTCAAGCTGGTGGTTGCCACCCCTCTTCGGATGGTTTGGCAAGAAGCGCTAAAGTTTGGTGCTCTTCCTTCCTGTCTAAATAATGGAATTATCAAGTTGATACACAAGAAGGGGGAAAAGAACAGAATTGAGAACTGGCGGCCTATTACGATGCTCCAAACAGGATACAAGATCATCGCCAAAGTCATTGCCAACAGAATCTCGTGCCACCTAAGATCTTGGCTTAGTGAGGACCAAAAAGGTTTCATCAAAGGCAGGTCTATTCTGGAAACCATTATGGACATTTGGGAAGGTATTCAATTTGCAAATGAGTCTAATCAAGATGTGGTCTTCCTCAAGATCGACTTTGACAAAGCCTACGACAGGCTAGAATGGGACTATATTCTGCAGTCGCTCCAAGATCTCGGATGTAGTCAGAAATTCACCAAGATGATCGTGACCCTTCTCGGAAACGCAATGACCCAAATTAACGTTAACGGCAAACTTTCGAAGGCGATCCACCTTAGAAGATCTATTAGACAAGGGTGCCCTCTGGCCCCCCTTCTTTTTGCCATCGCCACTGAGGGGCTGAGCAGACTTGTGGCGCATCATGTGGAGACTGGCAATATCAAAGGCCTCCGGCTGCCCCACGACCACAGTCAAATCATCATGACACTATTTGCCGATGATATGAACGCGTTCGTTCACAATGATAATACCAGCCTGGAGACTTTCTAGAGGTGTCTTGCTACCTTTTGTGAAGCCTCTGGATCCAAAATCAACCACTCTAAGACCGCCTTTAGGGCTATTGTGGGACATCAACCTGGCCTTCTCATTGATCATGGCTGTCAAATCATTCCGCAGGGCCAAATCTTTCGACTTCTTGGAATCCCCTTGGGGTTTGGCGTCTCTATGGAGCAGAGATGGAACTGGGTGTTGGCCAAACTCGAAAACAAGCTTAACTATTGGAAAGGTATGCAAATCAATCTCGTTGGGCGTGCGATGGTTATCAACACGTTCCTCCTCTCTTCTACCATCTATTTCCTTTCTTGCTGGAGACCGAATGAGCAAGGCCTGTCCAAACTGAATAGTATTTGTAGAAACTTTCTTTGGACGGGCGATCATAATAGAAGGGGGGTGCCTAAAATCAAATGGGCCATCTGCATTAGCCCTAGAGATAGCGGGGGGCTTGGTATCCTGGACATTGGGTGTATGGCTAACAAACTGGCAGCCAAATGGATGATTAAGGCTTGGTGCAATAGGGAGGCCTCGTGGGCCAAGCTGATCTTCAGAAATAAGAATGAGTTGGCTCTCATGGGGTTCCCAAACTGGAAGAATCTTGACATCATGACCCTGCTATTCTCCCCGATCCCCGTCTTCCCGAAAGGCTCCAATCTCGTGTGCTCCCTTTGGAAGGGCTGGAATAAAGTCAAAAGCTTCACAAGAATTAGTGAGGACTGGAAGTGGGCGGCCGGAATCAGACAAAACGACTCTATCTGGTTTCCGATACATGGCATCCGGAGTGTGGAATCGTGGAACATTCAAAATGCCAAGAGGTTATGGAACAAAGGATTCAAAAAATGGAAACACCTCTAGAATCATGACACCCACAGCTGGATCAACTTCGAGGATATTGACCCTTGCATAAACATCTCCTACGAAGAATGGAACACTTTGCAAAGCCGATGCCTCGCATGGGATCGTCACAAGACTCGCCTCCCCATGGGACACGACACACCGAACTCGCTCGGTCTCAAATGGCACAATGGAAATAGCCTACTCAAAATCCCGAACATCAAAGAAACGGCTGACCACCAGATCAGCCTCAACAAGAAGTGGTGCCTGTCTTGGACGCGGCTTCGGTGGGACATGAAATTCATGGGTATCTGGCACCCCCTTATAGAGATTAAGAAGTCTGTCCTCTTATGGCAAATTCTTCATCGAGGAATTTGGACCAACCATAAGGCTAGCAAACTTTGTGGGACTCCTCCTTGGTGCAAACGCTGCCACCGGGCTATCGAAGATGTCCCACACATCTTCCTTACTTGCCCCAACTCCTACAGAATCTGGCAGACGGTTGGAATGAAAATCAGACTTCAAAAACAGCTTAGTTGGAAACAAGTCCTTTTGGGAGAAGCGATCGGCTGCTCTGCGACTCTCTGGAAGGCCATCAGAGGGGAAGTCTTGTGGAAAATTTGGCGGGAGAGGTGTGCTCTCAACTTCGGCGATCCCCCCAGGGAGTGGTCGATCGAGAAATCACTATTCCTCCTTGGCAAAAGGATTGTTAACAGTAAGAAATCCCCCCCCTTCAGGCACCATCAAGTCCTCCTTTTGATCAACAACAAGCTCAAACCCAAGTGGGCCCCGCATGAGGGCGATGAGAGGGTGATTAACCTTCTCTGTAATGCAACCTAGGATTCATTCAAGCTTCCCCTGCTTTGTGGGATTTGGGGGGTCCCGTGGGCACTAGTCCCCTTCTATTGTACCTTTGTTTCTTAATTTAATTCAAGTCCGGGAGAGTAGGCTATTGCCGAACTTCCTTTATATTAAAAAAGTTTAAGGGTCCAAGTGTTCCAACAAGAGAAGAACTTAAATAATTTAAGAATTGGATGAAGAAAGATGCTCAAGCTAGGAGCATCATTTACATGGCTGTAAATGATTATCTTCTACCACACATTAGAGGATTAGAAAGTGCAACAGATGTATGGAATGCGTTGGAAGAACATTTCCAAAACACAACCAAATCAAGGAAGGCTTCACTATGGGCTGAATTTACAACTTTCAAGAAGAATGGTTCTCAGTCAACCTCTGATTATGTTACAAGGATGAAGGACATTGCAGATAGTTTGGGAGCAGTAGATGAAGAAATTGAAGAAGATAAGTTGGTAAGGAAAATACTTACACGTCTAAGAGGAGATGAAAAGTGGAAGCCTTTCATATTGTCCACAGAATTATCATTAGATCATTTTCCTCCTGATCTTAATCAATTGTTAGGACATATGCTAACATTTGAGCAAGACATCAAAGGAGAGAATGATAGAAGTTCAAGTCAAGCAATGTATTCAAAGGACAAGAGAAGAAGAATGCTAAAGGCAAGCAAACAAATGATGAAGACGGATCTTCAAGCCAAGCAAACTTCATGAAAGGGAAGATGAATTTCATAGGTAAAGGTAGAGGAGGTAAGAATAAAGAACATGCTAAAGCTTGTTGGATTTGTGGAAGAACAAATCATTTGGAAAATGATTGTTGGTATAATAATCAAAATGGTGGAAGTCATAATCAAAATTTTAGTCCTAGAGGAAGAGGAGGTAGAAATCAAAGAGGTAATTTTAGAGGAAGAGGTGGTAGGATCTCATTTGCTAGAGGAGGAGGAAGGAGTTTCCAAACTGAATCCTATAACAACACCTACTACAATTATGCTTTAGATCAGAAAGAAGACTTGAATCTTATCTTGAATGCAACACATGAAGTAATCAATCAAGATCAAATGGTGTTTTATATAGACTCAGGATGTAGCAATCATCTGAGTGGCAATATCTCCTTAATGACTGATATGGAAGCTAAAGTGAATGGACATATAGTTCAAACAGGAGACAACACCAAACACAAAGTTGAGAGCATTAGATCAGTGAAGACAAAGAGTGGAAGCACACTTCTAAGCAAGGTACTTTATGTTCCAACAATTCCTAAAAGCCTAATAAGTGTAGGGCAAATTGTTTAGAAGGGATATGAAGTCAGATTTACAAGCGATGGTTTTTATGTTGAATATCCAAGTCAAGGATATAAAAGCATTGTTATAGGAAAAAAGGAAGGAATATCATTCACTCTCAAAGTCCAAGGTAATGTGGGACATGCATTGTTTACTTATGGAAGTCAAAAGACGTCTCAATTGGATTTATGGCACAAGAGGTTAGGACATTTTAATGAAAGGGGAATAAAAGAGATGACAAAGAATGGTGCAGTGCTTGGTCTACCAAATATTGAAGGTCAACACATAATATACAAATGTGAAGCTTGTCAGCTAGGTAAAGCTCACAAGAAATCATACAATAAGCAATGATACAGGTATTCAAATATGCTTGAATTGGTTCATATAGATGTGTAGGCTCCTTCAAAGGGCTATAGCATAAATGGATCAAGGTATTATGTGTTATTTGTTGAAGATGCAAGCAGGTGGATTAGTCTATATGTCATCAAGGATAAATCTGAAGTGTTTGAGACATTTAAACACTACCATGCTTAGCAGAAAGAATTACAGGACAAAAGCTCAAGAGATTGAGATCAGATGGAGGGGGAGAATATTTTTCTAAAGAATTTGATGATTATATGTGGAATGCAGGTATAAAAATATAAGTGACTTGTAGGTACTCCCCACAACAAAATGGAGTTGCAGAAAGAAGAAATAGAACTCTTGTAGAGTTTGTAAGATCAATGATGAAGAAAAAGAGGTGTCCTAATTATATGTGGGCAGAAGCAATTAATATTGCAACTTATCTTGTGAATAGATTGCCTTGCAAAGCTTTGGAGGGAAGGACTCCTTATGAAGCATGGTGGGGTAAGAAACCTACTCTTGATCACTGCAAAATATTTGGATGTTTGGCGTATGAGAGATAGATGTGCAGAGAGTTTTCTCATGAGTTAGCAACTCGTCTTTCCTAGAATTATCTCAGCCTAATCATGTGGATCAAAAAATCTTTTGTACACATATAATTCAGAAGTTAATCAAGCTATGAACAAAGTTTTATGATCTAATCCTCTTCAAGTTGTGTGTATGACTAGTAGGAACATTCATATGTAGAAGTCTGCAAGTGAAGTTCTCTGAATCATGCATTTTGCTACTCAGAGATTTGCTTGGATCTTAGTGCTCAATGTAAAGTTTTTTATGTTTGAGCATTCAAAATCTAAGTTAGAAGGTAAGGAAGCATTGTCTAAAAGCATTTAGCAAAACAGGTTAGATTCTGAGAGAAATCAACTTAAGAAGTTGACCATGTCAAAGTCGCCATTCCCGAAAGGCAGTATAGGTTTGATCTAAGTGATCAAATTATAAATCTAATGGTTCTTTTGAAGAACTAATGATCATTATGATTGTGCAAAGGTATTGTGAATATGTGTGCATCATTTGAATGATTAAAAACAAATTCATATGCAGAGATTGAAGTCCATTTCTGAAGCAGACTGTTGAAGCTGAAGGAAACTTCATATAGAGAAGTATTTCTTAATAAACTTCAAAGTTTGTGTAAAGTTTGGTTTACTCTTGATATAGCGGAGTTCTTAAATCAAGATAGATCAGACATTTGCAGAATAAGTATGTGAAATCTATTAGCAATCATAATCTAAAATCAAGGGAAGAATTGTAAATGGATTTCAATTGTTTAATTGTGGGGTGTGACACCTTCCACTCACTTCTTGAATGATCATTGTACGCAACCCATGCCCTTGGAGTCCTCCATCACCTCCATATATTGTACTTTATTTTTAAATACATCTACATGAAGTTTTTATCATCTTCTCTATCTATTGCTCACTACTACTATGCATAGCTCAAGTTTGTCAACTTCCCATGGCTATTGAAGTGAATATATGGTCTCATTAACTTAATTTTTGGTTTTAGAATTAAGGTAGCACTCTTCTAAGTGTGTCTAAAAAGTAATTGAAGCTTTGTGAGCTCAAATATGAGCATATATCTACGAGTGTATATCTACATCACTTGCTTCTAGAAAAGTTGAGATCACACCTATGATTTCTTAGATATATAGCTCACTATAAAGCCACTCATAAATTCATGAGATAACTTGTGTTAGTTCATTAGAGAGAGAATGAGGTAGAGATAGAATGAGAAGGATAGAGAGAGAGTGAGAAGGGTAGAGAGAGAAGGTTTGGGGTTTGGAAAAAAAATGGACTTGCCTCTTTTTTTGGAAAAAAATATCAGAAAATAACAAAACAAATACCCTTGAAAAGTGTATTTTATTTCTCCATGTAGGTTAACTCAAATTCTTAATAAGAATGCGAACATAAATCTCACAGCAAGAGTGTCAAGTGTTGCAAAAAGGATTGAGTTTCTTTGTTTGTGGCATTATTGCCACTACTTTTTGAAATTGGGAACTGTGACAGAAGATGCTGGATCATTTGATGGCTTTTTTGGCATTAAAAATACTTTAGTAATCTTCTTCATGAATCTGATGCCTGCATGGTGGTTTTCATGGTATTAATTGAAAATGAAATAATGTTCTTCAATGTGGAATAGGAAAATGAGCCGTTCTTCCAACATTTTATGCATTTTTTCTCAAATAAAAAAGAGAACATGTCTTTGTTCTCGTTTGTTATGATTGAGTGTTTTAGACTAATCTAGAACTCTACACTAACTTTACTATCCAAGATTAATACACCAATACGCTCTATACTACCTGATTGACAACAAATGACTAGGTTGCAAGACTAACAAGATGCACAAAGTATAGTCTTTAACCCTTGCATAGTACCAAATACAAATACTTCTTTAACCCCTAATATCTCCCTTGCATAGTACCAAATACAAATACTTCTTAAGAATTATCAATCTCAACTTACTTTATAAAAATAGATTACTTCGAGTTTGATAGTTATATCATAGGGTTTCAATAATTATATATGTATGCATATAGACACATTTGCAAGTATTCATTCATAGCGCAATGATTCAATGCTACTCGTCAACAGATTATCTATCGCTTCATTTTGCAGAATAATCAAGGCACAATTATATACTTCAATACAACAAAGCAGCAAGTCCAAATCGTATAACATGTGGTGTGCATGGCCCTTGCCACTATCGATAGAGTTGAACAAGAGCGACCGAAGGTTCTCTAATCCTTGGAGAGAATAAAATATGGTTTATTATTATTGTTATTATTATTATTATTTTTATTATTATTTTAATGGAGGTTCAACCGAAGCCTACTCCGTCGGGATTTAACTTTGAAATTACAATTATATAGGGTGAAATTTTGGGCATAGTACCTGCAGAAATTTCCTTATCCCACAAGAACAAGGGTTTATACTGCTTTCAACTATTTTCAACTAGTTACACTAACCTTAGGTCCATAAACTATCGTGTTGTAGGGAGGGGTTGAACCCTCACCCCTACCTCAAGAGGCGAAAGGCACAATCACCTAGCCTAACGTGCATGGATAGAATAAAATATGGTTAATGCCACTCGTGGAAGAGTACTTATGGAAAGAATGTTTAAGAGCTGCTTATGTTGTCTTTGAAAGCATGTTTGAGCATGAGTGGTGAGGAATTATAAAGATGCTCATTTACATATAGAAAGAAGAGAGAGCGACTATGCCTTTTTTTGTACAGTTACAATTTCAAAGTTAAAGTCCGGGGAGTAGGCCTTTGCCGAACTTCCATTAAAAGAAAATAAAAAATGAGAGAGAGCGACGTGTATGCCCATGTTTCTCGTTTTTTATCAAAAAGTCAACTTTCGTGATTTCCAAGTTCACGGGGAATCAATAGCTCTTTCTCTTTCTCTTAGTTTTTTAATATTTATTTCAATATTCTTCCCATGTGGTCACACGATTCAAATCGTGAAGCATATTCCATCAGAATACCTCTCTCCCCACTCCATGATGTCGTCACCCATGGAGAGGGAAAGATCTCCCCCTCATAAGTTTATTCCTGAATCGTGCGACTCCATTTGATTGTATTCTCATGCATGATCCCTAGTTCTATGCTTGTGTGTATAGTTGAAACTCTTGGAGTTGCTACCATTCTTTGTAAGTAGGCTAGTATGCTTGGTGTAATTTTTATTTTATAGAGACACTACTCAATTTCTTTACCATTGTGACTTCAAGTGATGGGTTGGTATTTTGCATGACTTGTATTGGCATTGTTTTGTTGAATGATCTGCAAATTGGCAAATTTTGCACAAGGTGTAAGTAAGAAGGTATTGATCCAACATGTGGCTAGTATTCCAACATTTCGTGTAATAGACCAGCTTTGCACAATGATCTTTTGGATTTTCAATCCTTGCCTTTCCAGTTGGACTTGGTTTGCAATAGAACTATGCATCCTTCACTAGAATGCTCCTCATCTAGTTCAACCCTAATTGAACCTTCTTTGAAGCATTGAGTGTACATCATCCGAAGCTTCATTTGGATGGAGTTCATTGCTCTTGAAACTTCATGAGTAGCATTGTAGACTTGTCCACGCACATTAGTGTGGGTGCTTGGGCCTTTCGCCTCTTGAGGCTGGGGTGAGGGTTCAACCCCCCTCTACGGCAAGACATGCATGGGCCTAAGGCTAGTGTAATGCCTTCGGGTAGTATTAAACTAGATGCCTTCGGGTAGTTCTTCTTAGTCTTTGCCTTTGGGCAATCTAACCCCTGCTTTGTGGGATACAGCAGGTCCCTTGGGTACTATGCTCATTCACTTGTATTATCGTTTTTTCAATCAATTGAAGCAAAATGAGATTAGGATTCAGGCGAACTTCCTCTTGAAAAAAAAAACATCATAGACTTAGCTGACAGACAATCAACCTCCATTAATTTGTAACCTTTCATAAACCGACAACAAACAGTAGCCTTCTTTTTGAAATTGCAATTTATCGTCGCCATAAATCAACAATGTAATCTTTATGGTCCAAGGTCGTCATAGCTTTGTATAGTCGGTATATGTGTGAAACTATCTATCTTTCTAAATTTCAAGGCTTCTTTCATGAATTGAAGTTACACCATACTATGAATCATGTGTAGATCTTATTCAATATCAGACTATGAAGCATATGTGTATACCTTATCCAATATCAGGTTCATCACATATGCTTCATAGTCTAATGAGACAAATATGCTTTGTAGCTCATTTTCTCCTTCAAAAATGAGACACTCGCACCACATTCAACAAACAATGAAAAAAACGATATAACTAAAACCTTTGGCCAAATAAAGCTCAAGTGCGACTACTACACTTGACCTTAGCCCCTAATGTGGGGGATATAAGAGGTCCATTGTGTGTGTATGTGCATGTTTTTTTTTTTTTATATAAGAAGAGTAGATCATAAGGAAGTATCTCTATTATCAAAAAAAAGGGACTAGAGCAAAATCCCTAAATTTGACCACCACCGTGAAATGTTCAGATAGAGAACTAGAAAAGAAATAGAATAAAATATGCTTGAATTTACTATTGAAATACTACTTATGGAGAGTATATTTAAGAGCTTCTAATGTTGCTTTTGAAAGCATACATTTTTTTGGAAGTTGATCATGGATCTACTCTTTTATTTAAGCTTGAAATTGAAATGAGCAACTCACACCTTAACGGACCATCTTATCCCTTTCTAGGGGTTATATGTCAAACAATATTTAGAGTTTAGAGATCTAGACCTCATAGTCTGGGTCCAGATGTTTTGAGATCTAGACCTCATAGTCTAGGGTCCAAGTGTTTTGAGATCTAGACCTCACAGTCTAGGGTCCAAGTGTTTACCACTACAACTATCCCACTACACTACACCATCGTCTAGGGTCCAAGTGTTTACACCATAGTCTAGGGTCCAAGTGTCTACCTCTATGCCACAACTCCTCTACATTTAAAAGCATACTTGAGTATGCATGGTGTGAAATTATAGGTTTACATATAGAAAAGAGAGGGAGATGTGTCACGTGCATGCCCATGTTTCTTGCTTTTCATAAAAACCGTTGTGATGGTCTAGGTTCACGAGGAAATCAATACTTCTCTTTTTCTCCCTCAAAGTTTGAATATTTCCCCATGGAGGATCTGGACCAACGTAGTGTCATGCCATAGTGTAAAATATGCATCTTAAGTTGCATGGTCCAATTGATTGGAAGCAAGTCTTCTTAAGGAGGCGATTGGTTGCTCTTCAACCCTTTGGAATGTGATCAAAAGTGAGGCCTTCTAGAAAATTTGGGAAGAAAGATACACGTTGACAAAACTTGATAGACTATGATAAAAAATAATACATTGAGTCTTCTCTTGACTTTTTTTGGCCAGGTGGATAAAAAACTCTAAGAGCTTCCGACCCCCCTTCAAGCATCATAGAGTCTTCATTATATGAAACAATTAAGAGTAGGTGGATTCTTCATGAAGGAGATCAAGCCTTCATAAAACTCCTTAGTAGGTGGATTCTACATGAAGGAGTTCAGGCCTCCATAAAGTAAAGAATAGGTGGCTTCTACATGAAGGATATCAAGCCTTCAAATTCGTTTAGGCAAACTCTTACCAAGGTTTTGAGCTTACATAGTCAAACAAATTGGAAACAAGCATTACTTGAAGAAGACATTGGTTGCTCTTTTCCTTGTGGAATGCCATCATATGGGATGCACTTTTGAAGATATGGAAAGAAAGATATGCGGTGAACTTTGATGACCATCCAAAAGAATGGTGGATTGAAAAATCGCTCGGCTTGTTAAGGAGAAGAATATCTAATTGTAAGAAGTCCCCTCCTTTTAGACACTATAGGATTTTATTCTTGGAAAACAACATGATTAAAAGCAAGTGACAAAAAGGTCATTAAGCTACTCTGTAACATCTATAAAGTGTAGGCCAACATATGCCAAGCCAATCAACTTTTGATAGGTACACTATGTTGTTAAGTGTTGTCCTTGTAATCTTTCATGCGCTTCTGTTAGAATAATCTATTGGTTTCTCAAAGTATAATGGGCCTAGAGCTAAGGACAATATCCTACTATTCAATGCAATTTTTTTCCAACCAAAACGTTGATAGATAATTTGGAATGCATCTTCTCGACATGAATGTAGTGAGATCTATTAACATGTATAAGGGTTGAATAGTTTATTATTGCCCTCTTCTATCTTAATGTGCAAGAGGATTGCATCAAGTAGCTCAACTTCAATCTAAATGGGTGCTTCTTTGGTATCGGGCTGAGAAAGATATTCTGCACTGATGTGTGAGGATGCAGGCTAATGGATGACTTCATATTCAAATTCTTGTTATAAAAGTACCCATTTGGTGAGTCGACCAACTAAATTCCTCTTATTTATCAAGTAGAGAAAGGTCCAAATATCTACATTAAAAAAAAAACTTCTCAATTTATAGATCATTGTGCAAGTTCTTAATAGAATAGATGAGGCCTAAGCATTCCCTCTTAGTGGCTACATAGTTGTTTCCAACATCTTATAGTTGATAGATTTCATAGTACACTAACCAAAACCATTTTCACTAGTCCTTTTATATGCGGAAATTCTTGATATCTATATCTAAGCATTAATTGTAGATCGGTAGCTCAAGATTTGATGCTTGCAAAATAGGCATGTAAGTTAGTGTGATCTTCAATTTTGTACTAGTATTGTTATTCATTTGCCTGATTTTGTCCATGGCATATAGCATCTAGATTTTGTCTATGGCATCTGGCATCTAGATTTCTAGATTTTTTTATTCTTTTGCCTGATTTCTAGATTTTGTGCATGGCATCTAGCTTGTCCAAGGACAAAATTAAGAAAATGTAGGGAAAATTCCTCATATCTTTCTTGAGCCCAAACCACATTCTTGTGTAGGAAACTATTTGTCATGCTATGATGAATGTTATTTTTGGAATATTATATTCAACCATTTGCACCTAATTGCATCCATTATAGTTATCCATAAATGAATACATTTCCTTGCTTGCTACTTCATCTAACATTATTTCCAGAAAGAAGAATAGAAAATGGGTCTAGAATTCTTCTCACATTTAACCTTTGATAATCAACACCTACTCATTACTTCTTTGTTTTCTAGGTTACAATTATTATAGACGATAGCCATTATTGGTATTCTATGGGAATTATGAATCCAATATTTAGTAGTTTCTTAATATATTCATTTACTTATTTAGCATAGCTAGCATTCATATCATACCTTTGATGCAAAGAAGCTATGACATCCCTCTTGATGTTGAATTGATGTGAGGGTCCAAGTTTAGCACAGATATTGATCATCTTTGTTTTCTTCTTTGTACACACAGGTTAACTTCTTATGGGTGATACTCGTCTACTCGAAATATTTAGTTTAGTTCCCATTCATACTACAACAAGCTTTTGCTATTAGATTATGATGTTTTAACTAGGTAAAATTCAGCTCTAGTGTGGCAAACAAGAATTGGTATTCCTCTACAATAACTACCACGTTGATGGCATAGTTCAAACATAAGGTTTGCATTTCAGCATAAGAACTAAACTTTGTCATCCTTAGGTAACCCCACAACCATATGCAGTACCTCCATTCTTCTTTCCTATTTTTGTGTTATCACTTATAATCCCATGATGATATAGTATGTCTATGCTTATCAGAGTGGAAAGCCAAGGAATTTTGTACTAGTCTTGTTATTTGTTTGCCTGATAGAGTTGGGCCCGCTTGAGTTCTATGTATTTCACTTCATGTTTGAGGAGTTCAAAGAAAAAAGACATCACTGAAATTATTACTATGTAGATGGTGAGAGGAGCTCTTTGATCAAGCCCAATAATTGAATTTCATGTGGGCAACCATACTTGTAATTAAGTGTTATATAACACTTTGTCTCGCCATATCTTTTGAGAACTAAAAATGTGGCTATTGTTGCTATGATGCCACCAATTTTTGAGACCTCTTCATTAGCATTATGAAAGGGATATCAACCTATATTGTTCTAATCACCTATGTAATAATATCTGTGGAGTTGATGGGTACTATAGCAATTGATAGGAGCCATAACAACTTTTCTCTAGATCTTTCTTGAAATTGGGAACTAGAACAAAAAGTCGTCTAGTGTGATCTGCAAGAGAGATTTTGATAAGAATTTCCAAAATGATGGGCTCTCGCCTTCTTCTACTCAAAATTGGATAGTTACTTTATTTCTAATAGGATCAAAGTATTTGGTATTTCTATTAGTGGTGAAATTTTAGGTGCTCATCTAAATTGGATATTCTTTCTCAACAATAATAGCTAATTGTTGTGTACAATAGGATCCTTTCCTTCACAAATAGCTTGAACTCATGTGTATTTATATCTTCATATCTTGTTGACCTAGTAATAATTCTTGCTGCCTCTAGATAGGTTTCAATTGGATGGGTTTTTTATACTATTCTTCCATTTTCTTCCATGGATTTGGGAGACTCATGTGCTGCTCAGCTACTTTACTATATGAAGAACATCATTTACTTATCGATTTATTATTTCATTGAAAAATCCATAAAGAATGAAAAACCAATTTGTGAAAAACAACACGAGTGCAAAAAAATAGTGTTTTAAACTCCAACATAGGCTTAGACTCAACATTGTTTGAATTGTTTGAGCTCATTATAGACTCAACATAGGCTTAGATATGAATACTATTGATATACTTTGGGAGTGATCTGTGAGAACACACTTAGGACTGTCTTGGCTCTTTTTTCCTTCTTAAGGAGGTTTTTTTGCTCAACTTGTATATACGCCTATAGTCCTAATGGGTCACTTATCTTCTTATATTCTCTTGCTAATACATTCTATGTTGTATTGTTATCCAAGATTCTTCTTCTTCTTCCTAGTATTGCCTATGTGCTTTCACAGACCTCAAACTCCAACAATTGGTATCAGAGTACGTCATCTCTTCATCTAGGGCATCATCGCACCCCTCTAGACATGGTTTTAGAATCGCACAAAAATTGGAGTGCATACTTGGGTCAATTGATCATTCAAAATAGTTTTTGTATGTGGCCTCAAAAGTTTGATTTTATCTCATTTCAGCTTTCGAGTGCACTATTAGAGCGACGGAGCAAGAAATTTCATCCTTTTACGTCAAAAATATATACAGGTTTTGGTTTGTAAGTACAAGGCTCTCATAGTCAGCTACATGTTTTGTAGAGCTCCATAGGGTGTTTCTATTTAACTTTCTGAGATACACTTAAATCTCTTCATAAAGGTATTTAGTCACTCGCCATGGCTGACAATGATGTATTCAATATGTTGGTTGTTGAGGATAATTTGGATGCTACTAATTACTCATTGTGGGCATATAGGATGCATCATGTATTGGTAGCAAAAGGGTTGTGGAATATTGTGTAGGGTGTTGATAAATATCCTACCACATTTGTGAATATAGTTATTGAAGGTGATGCAGATGGTATTGAAGATGATGATCTTTAATTTAATGGTTGTTTTGCAGCTTCTTGTTGCACCTCTTATAGATCAACTTCATTCAGATTCTAGATTTGCACACACACATATGCATTGATAGACGTGTCTATCAAACATGCCATTATCCCTCATATTCACTCCTGCAAGATAGCAAAAGGTGCTTGGGATACTCTTACAATAGTAAAGGATGCTTGTGTTGATTATCTCTAAAAACAATTGGAGAGTGAGCATATGAATGAAGGAGATTCTATGGATAGTTTTTTAACAAAGATTGAAGATTTGAAAAAGCTGATTTTTGCCAATAAAATCTTTCCAGATAAATCACGTGTGAAAACTGTTCTTAATGGTCTTCTAGATTCATGTTAGATTTTTTCTTCTTTGCTTTGATTGATGAAAGGCAATCCAAATGCCTTAAAATTTGAGGAGTTAGTCTCTCTTTTGTTGCATGAACATCAATCTAGGTAGAACATGTGAATAATGTGTGTTGTAGATCAATATTTCTTAGCTAGTTAGAAGGGCAATGGTAAATGGATCTCATCTAATATTAAGTAAAAATATGCTAATGCTCCACAGTCAAAGAAGGAAGACAAAGATGATAAGAAAACATAAAAGCAAAAACTATTTTGCAAGTACTATAATGCAAATGATCATGTCATAACAATTGTCCCAAACTGGTTACAAAGGAGGCAAAGAATAAAGAGGTTGGAATGGTTGTTGTAGAGACTTGTACACCTAAAACAGAGTGTTAATCTTGTTTAGAATGATCAATGGGCATTCACTACTATTTGCAGCTACGAGCCATCTTCTCATGAACAGTGTACATCTATAGTAGACTCTGATGTTTTGGTACTTGGATAGTGATGAAAAAAAAAATACTATCCCATGTCCTAACTCCTATTACCATGTAATGGGATTTGGAAAGATCATTTTTATTGTTGATAGCAGTTCTTTGATATTGTTTGATGATTTACATGTGCTAAGGATTAAGAAGAATCTATTATCAGTTTTATCATTATCCAAGATTTTCTTGGTTGTCAAATTTCTTGATTACAAATGTACAATTCATGAAATATCAAATGGTGATGTTATTATTGCTTCTGACATTTTATTCTGTGGACTATATAAGCTTTTAAGACTATGCGAAATCTATGAATCATTCAACGTGTGCAGCTCATGATTCTCAAGCTACCTTAGACGCAAAGCTTTTACATGCATGATTTGATTATCTGAATTTTTCTAGCTTGCTATATTTTGGGAATGCTCATAAGTTGTAGCTTATTCATAGTGATGTTTGTGTCTATGCAGACACCTTCATTTGGGAATTACCTATACTTCGTGATTTTTTTTTAATTCTCGAGGCATGCATGGGTGTGTCAATTGAAAGAAAAGTCCAAAGTGTTTATGTGATTTAACTAGTTCTTGGTTTTGAGTGAAAATCTGTTAGATGTAAATTGGAAACCCTCTATTTTGATTGGGAGGGAATACAAGTCTTTTTATTTTAATACATCTATGGCTTAGCATGGGACAAAAAATCAATGTAAAGTGTCACATTCATCTCAACAAGATGGATTTGTTGAAAGAAAGAATAGGTCTTTCATGGAAAAGGTGAGAAGTATGGTCAAAATTCACGATTTACCACATAACTTCTAGCTTCATATTGGTATGTGTGTAGAATATGTACTTAATAGGTGTCCCACCAAAGCATTGTGGTCTATGACTCCATATGAGGCTTGTCATGGGCACAAATCATCTGTTGCTCATCTATGTGTCTTTGGTTGTCTAGCATATCTTCATTATGTAATTCTTTTGGAAGATGCAATTTATCCCTCACTTTAATATACCACATAGACATCAATTAGGTCGAAGGATCTGTATGACACTTTGCTGGATCTTTTTAAAAGCCAACAATCAAGTGTTGGTCCAAATGAGGGAATTTCTCAACCCTTATAGGTTTTGAATGGGGATGGAGATCATTCCATTTTTTATGTAGATTTACATGATGCACTTATTGATAAGAGGGTTGACATAGAACACGCAAAAACTATGCCTAAATGGTTGGTGCAGACTTTGAGAGATAGCAAATTAGATGCACCTTTGCATTAATCTGCTCATTCACTCTCATAGTTCTTGCTTTGGATCATATTGTTATCCAATGGTCGTCTCTAATATTTATGATGAGAATGATCTTGTTTCTTTTGATGAATCATAGAATTCAAAAAATTGGATGGCCACTATGCAATCAAAATATGATGCTATTATAAAGAATGGCACTTGTTCTTTATGTGATTTGTCTCTAGAAAAAAAGGCCATTGTCACGAAATGGGTATACAAGGTGAAACATAAGCTTCATGGAACAGTTGACAAGTATAAGGCTAGGGTTGTTGCAAAGGTTATGCTTAAGATAGAGGCATTAATTTTTATGAAACCTTTTGTTCAGCATCTAATGGTGCTCACATGGAAAAGTGGTGTAGAGGTGGCAAGGAGCCTTCTGACAGTGGGTACATAGGTAGTTCTTAAAGGGTATGCTCACAAGTATCTTGCATGTAAAGTTAAGTACATGTTACAAAAGGCTTTTTGAAGTGCTTGGAAGGTTTAGGTGAACCCTCCCTCATGGATACATTTGGAGAAACTGATATGAAAAGTGGAAAGGATAGGAAATGAAGAAGATAAGCAAAAGCTTATGTGTGGCCCCCCATTAATTTTTTTTCATGAAGTCACTATAGGACAAAATAAGGAATCATGGTCTTTATGTGAGAAGGATTCATGGTAAACAAGGAAATCATCAAGATATGCAAGTAGTTGGGAAGTGAAGTGACGTACATAAGAGGAATTGACACAACAAAAGAGTATCCTTGGAGATAGAGGGAAGCAAGAGGATACACTACAATGGGGAAGCAAGAGAGAGCAATACATACACACACACTTAGACAGTGTGCAGAGAACTAGAGGACCAAGGCTTGTGAAGGGAATATTGAATGTTCTCTTGTGTGTGTAAAGCAAAATCCTCAAGACAGAGAGCAACAAAAGTGTGACATGGTATTATCAAGGAGGTGTTGTAAGTCAACAACAAAAGTAATGAGGACTTCATCATTATTGGAGGCAAGGGGTGCACAATGGCAAGCTACTAGACAAGGTGAGTCCATGACACAAAGATTGAATACACAAGTAATTGTGGTATTTTTTTGTACTTGTGTACTTCTTTGTACTAAAAGGGTTACACACAGAGAGTATTTTTTCTCGTTCCACACAAAGCTATTGTAATATTTTATGTCAATCAAGGCAGAAAGGCCTCTAATGCAACTTGCCTTTCTTCTTCTTCAATATTTTTCTTCTACAAACACTCAAGACCCTCTCAACTAAATAACTCCCCAACAAAATTTGGCATGCCCATTGGGACAAGGCAGCTTGAGCATAGGAGGATCAATTTTCTCAACTGAAGAAGAAGTGCAAAAGTGTCTATAGTGCCACTAAAGAGGTACCTTTTCTTTTTCTTGGAACTCATCTTAAGCTCACGGCCTAGGACACATAGCTCATGAACATAACCTGGTCACAAACACTAGGAGTTTCTTTCAAAGAAATAAGAAGGAAAGTCGCTTGTAGGTCAACCAATCCTCTTCATCCACATCATCAACAAGAAACATGGTAGCCCAAGTAGACTGCGTAAATTTTCTTTCCCAATTGAACATCAAATTTCTTGCCTTTAAAGGATTAGCACATGAGGATCATGCAGTCCTATGTAAAAAAGGTGGTTATTGGGGAGGGAAGATGTTTTTCTAATCGTTATTGCAATAACATTGAGAGGTGTAACAAAAAAAATCTTTTAATCAATCTTCCAACAACCATTTTTCTACTTGGGACTTAAAGAAGGATGCCTTTAAAGCATAGTTCCAACAAGGAAATACAACAGAAAACATTATTGAAGAATTAGAGAGCTTACCATTGAGTGCTAGGGAAACATTTCCTATTTTTTTTGCTAGAGCCAAAGCACTTATGGCTAAACTACTAGATCCTCCTCATGATTTTTTTATCAAAAAGTGTCTTACTAAACCACTTCTAGTGTCCACATAGTGCAAGATCAAGGAATTGGTGCTCTCTACAACCACAATTGATAGGTTCATTACCACAACAAGGCTGGAATGAATTTGATACCAATATGGAATTAGTTCTTCAAGCCTACCATACTCCATGGAATGTGCAGACCCAGTAAAACAATTGAGGAAGGATCTTGAGAACTTAAGAAGAAAGAAGCCACAAAAGGGAGAAGAAAGTGCAATGACATAAGTAAGGCATGAAATTGAAACCTTAAAACTAAAAAAGGAAGAGCAAGCCTATGCAAAAGAATTGGCACAACTTTGACAAGAGCTACAAGAACTTCGTGCAAGAAGTGGAGTCAAAAGTGGACTATGGTGCACCACGCATAGCAAACAAGGACATGTGGCAAGTGACAACCCTATTTTAAGTGTGACTTACTAGCTATGCAAGAAGCATGACCATGAAGCGAAGGAGTGTCACTCAAGAGGGATTCTGGCACAAGTCAAGGTAACAGTCACAACCCACGTCCTCAGGATAATTCTGGAAATGGGTGCACAAGGCCAATCATTTCCTTTAAGTGTGGGGAGTACTGACATTATCAAAGCAAATGTCCTCTACCAGAGAATTTCCCCCTTCTAGAAACTTCCCATAAGTTAGAAACCACTACACCATTTGTTGCACATAGAACAAGTCATCCACATGAGGAAGTTATAGAAGAAACCATTATGCCATCACCATTTTGTAGGATTGTGCTACATCTAGAAGAAATTGAATATTTTGTTACATAGACAAGGAACAAGGGAAAAGCCCCTCATGAAGAAATGCACCAAGAGTCAAGTACATGTAGATTGACCAAGAAAAAATGGGGACACTTAGTGACCAGCCTACTCCAAGTGAAGAGACCCAATTAAAAGAAGAGCTTACAAGCACAACTGAAGCCACTAGACAAGCATTCTGTAGGGCCCAAAAGGAACTTGAGAATTTGCACATGGCTCATGCCTCTATGGAATGCGAGGCTTCAAGACTAGTTAATCCATTAAAAAAAGGAGGTTAGTCAAGTCCAAAGTTTTGTAGATAATTGATAAAGCCTCCACATCCACTCTAGTTGCAAAGGCTAATGCTATGAGTGAGGGTAAGGTTATAGGGGAAGCCCCCCTTCTAGATTATAAGAGCTTGCAACTCACTTTCACTATGAGAGGACAACATCTACAAGGAGTTATAGTGGAAGGTGGATCAAACATTAACTTGATGCTTGAATACACTATGGAAAAGATTGGGCTTCAACCATGAAGACCAACCATCGTCACCATGAAATTGACCAACCACAGCAGAGTAAGACCCTTGGGAGTGGTTCCCCAAGTTCCAGTAGAGGTACAAGCTAACATCTTTACTTTGCACTTCATTGTATAGATTACCACATGTAGGTGGAGTTTTTCCATTGTTGATTGGAAGACCCTCGCTAAGGGATGCCATTGTTTTACATGATTGGGGCAAGGATACTATGTGGATAAAACATGAAGGAAAAGAACTTAAACAAATCTATTTCAAAGAAGGACCAGACAACCATGGACAACCCAACATGATGCAAATAGGTGGCATTTTTATGGAAGAAATGAAGGAGAACCTATAATTGGATAACGATGAGGAAGAGGATATTTTGGATTGACTTCAAGTAGATAACTCATTTTCTTGCTATGTATTTTTTCTAAGTGAGAAAAGTATAGAAGTTCATGAAGGAAGAAAGGATACCATACAAGTTTCTAGATTGGGTGAACATGTCAAAGGCCATAGAAGATGAAAGAAAAAACATCTTAAGTGTAGTACATATGAATTTGATTCAAATATTGACAAGGAAACTACCTGCAAGGTAAAGCAACCTAGTGAACAAATTTTCCAATTCAAGAAATTCCTCTACGGTGGATACAAGAAAAGGAACAACAAATTGATATTCAAAGTGCTCCTACATATGACACTAGGACTATTTGTGACATAGTGATGGAAGATTCCAAAGATGAAGAAGAACCTCTAGATGCATTGATGGATAGACACCCATTCAAAGGAATTGAGCTAGGCAAGAAGGATAATTCTCATCCTATACTGGTGGCCACATGGTTATGGAACTATCCTAAGATGGTTTCAAAGGTAATTTCTTTTATGAAAATCTATGTCAATGTATTTTCATGGCATTACAAGGATTTGGAAGGAGTACCTGGAAGTTTTGGGGAACACATGATTCCACTCATAGAAGTAGCCAAACCAGTAAGGGCTAAAATCTATAGAGTGAATCTCTCTAGGATTATTATACCAAAAAATCAAGATATATGTGGATTTTGGAGAGCTTAACAAGGTAACAAATCTAGATTGATTTTCTATGCCCTTTTTAGAGCATGTTAAAGAAGAAGTAGTTGGGCACACACTCTATAGTTTCATGGATGGACTTAGTGGGAATAACCCAATATCCATCCATCCTAAGGATCAGGACAAGACAACCTTCATCATGCCAAGGGGGACATATGTGTATGTTAAAATACCTTTAGACTCAAGAATGCTCGAATAACCTTTAATAGAACTGTGAACCTTATTTTTGGACCTTTGCTTTTGGAAGATCGTCATATCTTCATGGATGAATTTTCATCCTTCTTAGGTACTTGCACTAGTACACCCATGGATTTCTTAGATGATCATTTGGTCCAATTGTCACAAGTCTTCAATAGATGCATGGAAATGAAGTTTACGTGAAATCCAAATAAGTGTCACTTACTAGTGACATAATTTACCCTTCTTGGACATCTTGCATCCCCCAAAGTCATGGCCCCTAATCTAGATAAAATCATGCCATATTAGAGCTAAACAAGCCTAGGAAACCAAAAGAAATACAAATTTTATTGGGTTATACTGGTTACCATAAATGTATTAAAATTTATGGAGACATAGCTCGACCATTGGCTAGGCTCAAAGGTAAGGATGTCGCACTAAAGTGGGTGAAGAAGAGGAAATGGCTTATCAAGTTCTAAGATTCAAGTTGGTGGTTACACCATTCCTTGTCACACTTGATTGGTCTAAAGTTTTCCATGTCCATGTGGATGCCAGTGCCTATGCAATGCGAGCTATTCTCACATGACATAGTGAGGAGTAAAAAGTGCATAGGCTCATCTATTATGCAAGTTGGATTCTAAGAAAGGCCTAAAAGAACTAAAATACCATCAAGAGGGAAGCCTTGGAAATGGTGTTTTGTTGTCCAAAAATTCCATCAGTACTTGTTACGGTTACAATTATTCATAATTATGAATCATCAACCACTAGGGTATCTATTAAACAAGCCATAAGCAATAGGTAAAGTATGAAGGCCTCTTCTATTGTTTCAACAATTTGATTTCATTGTAGTCCATAGACCAAGCTAGGAAAATGTTATGGGTCATCATCTATCTTGGCTTAACCTAAAGAACCATGCAATTGGAGTGGAGGACAAATTCCTTGATGCTTAGCTATTCACAGTTAAAATGCAAGGGTGGTATGATGATATGAAGGAGTTTCTCAAGAGAGGTAAGTAGCAAGATAAAGCCAATTCTATGCAGAGGAATAGGTTTCCAATAAAGAGTAGGCATTTCACATTTATGAAGGGCAAACTATATTGATATGGTAGGGAGAAATTACTTAAGAAGTGCATGGAAGAAAAGGAGTCAAGGAAAATTATCGAGATGACACATGAAGGACCAATTGGTGGGCACCTCCCTTTCCATATTATGAGCCAGAGAATCCTAGATGTTGGTATATCGCGGCTAACATAGTATGGAGATGCATAGAAAAGGGCTCAAGCATATGATGTCTATCATATATTTTATAGGCCATATCTATCCTAAATCCCTTCCAAGACAGGATAAGTATTTATTGGTTGCCACTAACTATGCAACAAAGTGGGTTGAAGCTATTGCCTCTTTAGATTGCACAACCCAAAGAGTTGTTGACTTCTTATACAACAACATTTTTTGCATATATGGTTGTCCACTAGAATTTTTCAATGATTAAGGAACACACTTTGTTAAAAGAGTTTTGTATGAAGTTTTTAGCAAGTACAAGGTTCTCCATCATACTTATTATGCATATTATCCAACATATAATGGACAAGCAGAGTCCACAAATAGATTATTGATAGCTCTTCTAAGGAAAGAATTTATGTTAAAGCCCACTACTTGGGGTAGTGCCTCTTTAGGTACACGATGGGCCTACAAGCTGGAATGGGAGGCCACAGGCCACTCCCCCTTCCAAGCGGTCTATGGAGTAATTCCTATAGATCCATTTGAGTTTTTACATGGCTCCACCAGACAAAATCTGTGAATGTAAGAAAGGATCTTGGGATCTCTAATAGATTGTCAACACTCAACAAATTGGAGAGAATTTGACTAGATGTAGCAAAATAGTTGGAGGAGACGCAAAACAAAAGGATGAAAGCTTATGATAAAAATTTATGGCCAAATAAATTACAAAACTCTATGGTTGTTCTCTTACGTACACCCAAATTACAAACACAATTGAGAGGAAAATGGCTTCCTCTTTGGGCAGGACCCTACAAAATTAGAGGAATACTATAGTGAGGTGCAGTGCAATTAGAGACTTTGGCTAGTGATTCATTATCACTAGTCAACATCTCTGGGCTCAAGGCCTATCATCAACAACAAGATTGAAGCTCTTTTGGATCATTTGGCACTTTTCACAATTTGACCATGTTGTATACAACTCTTCTCGTGCTCTTTTTCATTGCGTTTTTCCATTATCATCATATTTTATGGCTTTCTTCTAAGTTCTTTTTGCAAGATTCCATCTACCAAAAGTCGTGAAATAGGCTCCCTAACATCACGAGATTCCTCTTCTTCTTTTACCTTTTACAAGTAACCAAGGTAACTGCAAGGCTTTACTCATACATGTTTTACAAGCATGTGTTCATGTGAACATATTGGAGTAGGATGACTTATGAGTGTAGTCCTTGAAGCTTAGCAAAGCTTTTAGGCTTGCTATTGCACCAGTAGAAGGATGGGATAAAGGTCAAGGAGTAGCAACGTGTGTTATAAGAATGTAGAAGGCATGGGTAGAAGGAACTAAGAACTCGAAATAAGTTAGGAGAAAGCCCTAAAAAGAAGGGATGTATAGAAACAACCAAGAATTTTAAACAAAAGAACAAAAGGCCCTAAAGAAGAGGTTACAAACAAAAGGACTAAGAGTTTGGTGCAAATACTAAAAGAATGGAGGTAGATCTGTTGAAAAACATGAAATTGTTCAAAAAAGCTTAATAAATGACCACGAAGTGTAAATTATAGTAAATTATAGTTAGGAAAGAAAGAAAACAATAAACCCAAAACCACAGGATAAATTTAGCCTAATGTTTTCTTTTCCTTTTTTTCTGGGGGGGTAGGGGGTGGGGAGGGGAGAAGAATAAATAATAAAAAAGGAAAAATATCTAAAAAATCCATGCTGCAAAGTAAAAGTGGATGCCAATGCGACTCTTTAAATAAGAAAAAGGAGGGGGGATAAATAATAAAATAATGAAAATACCTCAAAAAATCCACATTGTCGAGGAAAAATGGATGCAAATGGGGGGTCTTTGAATAAGAAAAGGGAGAGGGGGGAAGGGGAAGGGGGAAAGGGGGGGAGAAAAAAATAAAATAAAATAATAAAAAAGAAAAATACTTGAAAACAATCCACCCTACCAAGTAAATGGATGCAAATGGGGAGTTTTTAAATAAGAGAAAGGAGAGGGGCAAAGGGGGAAAGGTGGGTGGGAAAGCTATCTATGCATCCATCCATTATAACTAGAACAAGAAATAACCAATGAATGACAGACCAAATCATTTCCCTTCCATGATTATATAGGTTGATCATAAATTATCCACACCCATGAATAGTAGACTAGAGAAGTCACTTAGACTACTGAATGGTAGAACAAATCATAGGAAGCATGGAATGGAAGAAGAGCTAGCCTTGATCATTACATGATCTTTGGGTGAACAGCATATGCACACATACCTTCATAGATTATAGGCAAGTTGGATCCAAAGGTAGAGAAATGAATTTTCATTGGCTATGGCCTTAATCATAAAGGTTATAGATTATGCAATCCAAGTAGCAAAGGATTCATTGTAAAATAATGACGTCGCCATTTGACAGATCATGAATTGTACATCTATCTCAACAAATTTCACAACCAAGCCAATCTTGGCTAATGCAGAAACTGATAATAGATTTTTCTTGATCCCTGGCACAAATAAAGCCTCTAATAAAGTGAAAGAACTACCATCAGTAGTAGTCAAAATGATCTTATCAACTCCCATAATAGGATAAGAGGAGTTGTCGGTGCATGTAACAGTATTCCCTATAGGGGCAGGCTCGAGTGAAGAGAAGAAATTCTGTTGTGAGGTAATATGTTTGTTCGCCCCACTATCAAAGTACCAAACATCTAAATCTATTGCACACATGCACAACTTATGAGAAGATGGGTCAAAACTGCAAACAGTAGTAAACACCCATTCTTCATCCTGCACAAGATTAGGAGACTCTATTTTCAGGGTAGAGGCGTCTGCAACAACCATTCCCGCCTCTTTCTTCTTTGCCTCTTTAGCAGCCAGTTTTGGATAGCTCTTAATGACATGATCATTTGCTTTATAGTATTTGCAAAACAATTTCTACTTTTCTGATTTCTTCTCATCTTTGTCTTCCTTCTTCGAATGTGCAGCATTTGAAAATTTTTGCTTGCTAGTAGAAGAGCTCCATTTACCTTTGTCCTTCTGACTATCCAGGAAATCTTGATCTACAACATGCATGATGGACCTGTTCTGCCTAGACTGATCTTCCTGCAATAGAATGGAGACTAACTCCTCAAATGACAAGGCATTTGGATTGTCTTTCATCATCAAACGAAGAGTAGAAACAAAACTCTGATATGAGTCAAGAAGACCATTCAGAACGGTCTGCACAAGTGAGCTATCTGGTATAACTTCATCACCAGAAATCAACTGCTCTTTCAAATCCTTGATCTTTGTGAGAAAACTATCCATAGAATCACCTTCATTCATGTGCTCACTCTCCAATTGTTTTTGTGGGTAAGCAACACGAGCCTCATTCCTAGCCTGGTACAATGTGTTAAGTACATCCCAAGCATCCTTAGCTGTTCTTCAAGAGCAAATGTGAAGTAATGGCACGTTTGAGAGACAAAGCTATCAATGCATGTGCCTAAGCATCTCTACCATCCCAATAAATTTTCTCTATAGTAGGTGCAACAAAAATAGCAACACGAATAGGAATCTGTAGAATATCATCATCTTCAATACCATCTCCATCAGCTCCAACACCTGTATTTGCAGTACCTGTATTTGTAGGTGTAACTGGACGTCTTTCAACACCCTACACAATATTCCACAGTCCTTTTGCAACCAATACATGATGCATCATATAAGCCCACAATAGATAATTTGTACCATCCAACTTATCCTCAACATCCAACATACGAAATACATCACTACTTTCAACCATGGCCACTGACTAAAATACCTTGATGCAAAAAAATGACTGTATCTCAAAAAGTTGAACAGAACTACCCAAACAAGTTATGCTCGGCTTGTAGCAGACTTCAAGACGCTTATACTAGCGAACCAAAATTGCTATATATCTTTGGCACAAAAAGATGAAATAGCATGCACAAGCGCTGTGATAGTGCGTTCGAAGGCCGAAACGAGCTCATATTGCAATTTCGGCACCACAAAGAAAAGCAGTTTTGATCAGTGAAACACCTTGAGTATGCTTACCGAACTTGGTGTGATTCTGAGACTGCAAGCCGAGAGGTCTAGACAATGCCCTAGATGAAGCGGTGACGTGCCTTGATACCAATTGTTGGAGTTAGACATCTATGGAAGCACGTGAACAACACAAGGAAGAAGAAGAAGCTTTGATCACAACACACAATACTGAATGTATTACCACTAGAATGTACAAAGATAAGTAGCCTATTAGGGCAATAGGCGTATATACAAGCCGGGGAAAAAAACCTCCTAAAGAGGAAAAAAATTTCCCCGACCTTCCTAGAGTGTTCACACACATCACTACTTAAATATATCAACACTCCTCGCTCTCCCTCTCTTCCACTTACAGTCCTAGGACCCTCCCCTCAAACTCCATGATCCATCCATATTTTTGGGAGTCCTCTTGCAAGAGCATCAACCCCTCTCTTCCCCCTCGTTCCACCCCTCCCCACCCCCATCCACATCTATCCTTGATCATTGTGGCCCATCATCCCCACTTTCCCTCCACCTACATCTCATGCTTCCACGTAGGAATTTGGCATACCTCTTTCCAAAAGCCAACCTTTGTCATGCTTGAATCCTATGTTTGGACAACATACTAGCTAGTGCCTGATGGGTTTGATATCTGAACCATGCTTTGTTCCTTTCCCCATTTTTTGATGGGCTCCCTCACTGACCCCCTCATCATTGTGGGCATCGAATCTTTCCAATTCAGTTACTATCCCCCACCCTTTATTTATTCTTGTTTGTCTCGCAACAAGACCATTGCCTTTTGTTGGTGTATATTTGGACCTAATGATATCACGAAGCCTCAAGTAAAAGCCTTTTCTCATTATTTTATCTTCCATTTTCTTTTTTGTAGCATGTCCTCTACCCAGCCTCTCTATGAAATTTGCATCGCTAACCCTCTATAGTGCTTCCTTCATTTTCATCCATATCCATATGCTTTGCTAATACAAGGCTCCTTCCATCTATGATCGCAATGTTATTTAGCCACCCTTTTACATGGTACCTACTCCTCCATCTAGTATGCTCCCCTATTGACATGGTTATACCATTTTCCTGTGCAACATTTGTCTCCTCCTATTACCACCCCCTCCATCCTCCCTAAACTTCCACCTCCTAAATCCTCCATCCTCCCCACCTTCACCCCTGCTTGCTTAGGCCCCAATCATCCCTCTAATCCATCTCTTATGCTCCACCCCATTCTCGACATCCATAGTGACCCCTTGCTCCTTGTCACTGCTCCACTTCCCACTAGATGCATTCATGCCCATCTCCTTGATTCTCATCTTGACCCAAGTCTGGCTACCCATTCCCCCCATGTTGGCGATATCACCACCCCCCTACCCCACACTTTCAGCCCTTCCCACCATTTTGCTTGATACCACCTCCATGTCTAAGCCCTAGTATTCGCCTTGGCATATCCGACATCTCTTCTTGTCAGCTATTGAAGCTTCACACTTGTTCTTCCCTTGGCATATCCGACATCTCTTCTTGTCATCTTGTTCTATGTGAGCATGTCCATCTGCATCACTATTTCATTGGGATGATGGATTTGGAAGAGTAGGACTCTATCAGGCCATCTCTATTGTTGATGTTTGCTACCCCTTCTTCATCGCCCCCCTCTCACATCACCCCCTATCCTCTTTGTTCCCCAGTGCTCCCCCCGATCAGACCTTCCCCTCCCCCACTCCCTCAACACACATGCCAGAATCCTAGTCTGGATATTTGGTTAGTCCTCTAGCATCATTTCCATGTTTTGTTAGTAGCCTTTGCTCTTGGACTTAGCGACTGGATTTATGTATCTTTTCCTTTCAGTTGTATGGATGGTTCTTTTGATAGATTGATACATTTTGGTGATGTATATTTTGCTTATATATATACTTTTATCTCCTTGTGACTCTTCCCCTTTCCCATCCCCTCTCCCACCCTTCCCAATCATGCTTCCCTTCCCCTCATTTCTTCACACCTCCCTCCCCTTTTCCCATTCCCCTTGTGATTATTTCCCTTTCCCATCCCTTCCACCCTTCCCTATCACGCTTCCCTTCCCGTGATTTCTGTGAAGAGAGATGGTGGATGCAATCCAAAGATGAGTAGGTGCTGCTACAACCAGCTTCACACCAGCCAACTGAGACTTCAAAGTTGATTAATAGACCCTTTGAGCTTCCTAAATCCACCAAAATATTAGCCAAGTACTTTGGAACATGTATCCCAAAAGTTTAAGTCAAGACAGACTAGTTGCAAAATGACTAGCTCCCAAAACTTGCTATTTTTGGACATACACCTGCTCGAAAAAATGAACAGTGCTCTCAACCTGGTAGGAATTAGAAAAATTCCTTTTGGGCATAGCAAATAGACTTAGCAAGCTTCCCAATCGAAGTTAAAACACTTCAAATGATGGACTGAGCACTGAGAACAAGTTTCATCAATTTCTGGAACATTCCCACAATTCTCGGGGCTCTGCAGAGATAGAACAGTAAGCAGTAAAATGCAGATATCTCCAAAAGTATTAATCCAATGACCTTGAAAACGTACATGCACAAAGAAGACAGTACAAGCTATCCAACGCAAGTTAAATCACTGAAAAAGGTTCAGTAGAACTCGAGATATGACCTTCTGAAGTTACTGCTTTGAGTGAGTATAGCAGAGAACAAAACAGAGAAGTAGATGATAATAAATGTATAGATTCACATATGATTACAACCACATTGGCAATGAATCTTTGCACAATGGGAGTAGAATGATAGAGCTATGGAGTAAGCTCTTCAATCTCTACAAAGTGACATGAAGTGGTCACGTACAAGGCTTGCTAATCGCCTCTTCCTTCTTGCTCTTTTTATAGCTATTCTTGGAGGGAGTTTTGAATTCGAATTCGAATGGCTCCACCTAAAAGTGATCCCCAAAGTTAGGAGAGATTCCCTCAGCTCTAAATTTCGTGGTTTTAGGTAGTTAGAGCCACGAATTTGCTTTTACATCATGGATGAGGTAAGCCATTCTTTTCCTTTTTTCTTTTTCCATTTACAAGAGATAAAATGAACTCTTTTACAAGAGGTGTTCACATGACTACTCATGTGACTTACAAATGAGGATGATATCAAATATATCAAGCATGTAGGCTTGGGTAAAATGCACCAACAGCTCCCCCTCAAGCCTAACATGCTTGGCCTCCAAATAAGTCTTCAATTGTCCTTGATTTCCTGCAAACCAATCATCAACTTGAATCTACTTAATTTTGTACCATCAAGAGCTTTAGTCAACATGTCGGCACATTGCATATCTGTAGAGACATAGGATAGTTGAATATCCTTGCTCATTAGCTTCTCCCTTACGTAATGGTAGTGGACTTCAATATGCTTGGTTCTAGCATGGTATACCGGATTAGCTGCTAGATGTAGTGAGCTTGTGTTGTCACCAAAAATGTGAGGTGTTGAAGAATGAAGTCCAAGATCTGTGTACAAAGACTTTAACCACATGATTTCTTGAGTTGCATTAGCCAAACCTCTATATTCAGCTTCGGTAGAAGATAATGCCACGGTTGGTTGCTTCTTCGATGACCAAGAAATGATTTTTGAACCTGCAAATGATATATACCTTGATGTGCTCTTCTATCATCTTTAGATCCGGCCCAATCTGCATCTGAGTAGACCTTTAGCTCAATATCTGAAGTATATGAATAGAACAAACCTTCATTCATGGTCCCCTTTAGGTACTTGAGGACTCGCTGGCCGCTTCCATATGTGGTCTTCTCGGCTTATGCATAAACTGACTCAATATGCTAACACTATAGCATATATCCACTCTTGTGAGTGTTGCATAGTTCAAACTTCCAACCAAGCTTTGATAGCTTGTGATGTCTTCAATTGGCTCTCCTTCATAAGCACTAAGCTTATGATTTTGCTCAATAGGTGTACCTGCACACTTGGTATTTTCCATCTTGAACTTGACGAGCATGTCATGGACATACTTCCTTTGTGTGATGTATATACATGAATCTGTGTAGATCAACTCCAATCCAAGAAAATAAGTGAGTGGTCCGAGGTCACTTATTTTGAACTCTTCCTTCATTTGACTCTTTACCTGTTTGATTCCTTCAAGATCATTGCCTGTGATAATAATATCATCAACATACACACATAAATAGATCACTTCAGATCCATTCCTCTTTATGAACAAAGAGGTATCCGCCTTGCTAGCTTTGAATCCTTGGTCCTGCAAATAAGTCACCAATCTGAAATTCCAAGCTCTTGGAGCTTGCTTCAATCCATACAAAGCTTTCTTTAGTTTGCATACATAGTTAGGATGATGTGCATCCTCATATCCAGGAGGTTTGCCATATACACTTCCTCAGAAATCCATCCATTCAAGAAAGCATTCTTTACATCAAGTTGATAAAGATTCCAATTTCTAGATGCAGCAAGACTAATGAGAACCCTAATTGTAGGCATTTTTGCAACAGGAGAGAAAGTCTCCTCATAATCAATACCATGGGTTTGAGCAAACCCTTTAGCAACTAACCTTGCTTTGTGTCTATTTATACTTCCATCTGGATTCCTCTTGATTTTGTATATCCATCGAGATCCGATTATCTTCATAGATGGCTTGTTAGGTACAAGCTCCCAAGTGTCATTCTCCTTCAAGGCTTCCATTTCTTCATCCATTGCATCTCTCCAAGCTTTCTTGCTTTGTGCTTCTTCGAATGTGGTAGGTTCTTCATTGGTTGAATCCTTTGCAATGTAGATTGAGTGCTTGGTGACCAAAGAAGTATCATAACCAAACCTCTCTGGTTTCTTCTTCTCCCTTGAAGACCTTCTAAGTGGTTGATGTGAGCTCTCGGGTCCATATGTAGCATCCTGCATCTTTTCTTTACCTTTGTTCTTCCATAGCTTTAGTCTTTCCAAGTCTTCTAGGTCAATCTCCGAATCACTTTCTTCAATCTGCTTTGGCTCCTTTGGTTGAAGTGATGGAAAATCTTCATCCAAGTCATAAGGCAGCTTCACTTTCCTGTCATCATCAAACCATGATTTGTTTTCATCAAAAATTACATCTCTACTCACAGAAAATCCTTTATTGGTTGGATTGTACAATCTATATCCTTTTTGGTTTTGGTCATAACCAATGAATACACACTTCTCTGCCTTGGGATCCAATTTCCCTCTTACTTGAGAAGGAATGTGAGCATAGGCTAAGCATCCAAAGATTTTGCAATGCTCTAGACTAGGTCTCCTTCCATTCCACACTTCATATGGAGTGGTTCCATCTAGTGACTTAGATGGAAGTCTATTTATGAGATATGTGGCTGTCGACACAGCCTCTGCCCATAGGTAGTTCGGCAATCCCTTTTCGTTGAGCATGGACCTTGCAGCTTCGACAATAGCTCTGTTCCTCCTCTCTGCTACACCATTGAGTTCGGGTGTATACCTTGTAGTGACTTCCCTTTTAATGCCTCTTTCATGCAAGAAGGCATCAAATTCAGAAGAGAAGTATTCTCCTCCACCATCTGATCTGAGTCTTTTTAAAGTCCTACCTGTTTGGTTTTCAACAAGAGCAATATACTTCTTAAAGCAATTAAACACTTCATCCTTGTGCTTCATGAAAAACAGAATGGTCCACCTGCTACAATCATCTATGAAAGACACATAATATCTTGAGCCTGATATAGATGGCTCCTTACTTGGACCCCACACATCCGTGTGCACTAGATCCAAAGGATTTTGATACATATATCCTTTCTTATTGAAAGGTTGTCTATGAGCCTTGCCGAGTTGACAAGCTTCACACTTATAAATCATGTGTTGCCTTGTGATATTAGGCAAACCAAGTACACTTTGGTCCCTGCAAATCTGTTTGAGTGTCCTCTCACCAATGTGAGCAAGCCTTTTGTGCCATATCTCCAACTCTGTTAGAGTTTGAGATCCATAGCTAAACAAAGCTATGTTCTTTGTATCTTCCACTTCAAAAGTGAAAAGCCTTCCTGTCTTTTCTCCTTTGGCAATCCTTTGAAAGCCTTGCCTTGGGTCTTCAACATATGCTCCAAATCGGTTGAATCTAACCTGCAATCCTTTTTCAACAATCTGTCCAACACTTATTAAATTTTTGGTAATTGTAGGGACATACAAGACTTTGCTTAAGAGGTTCATATTTCCATCTGATGTCTTCACATTACCTATCTTCTCCACTGAGTGCTTTGTATCATCTCCTGTCTGCACTTCATGCTTGTTATGAGGATCTTCCAAATCAGAAAGTAAAGCCACATTTCCTGCTACATGGTTCGAGCATCCCGAATCAATGTAAAATATGTGATCATCATCCTTACCCTTCTTCGCTGATAGATTCATAATCAATAATGAATCTTCTTGACTTTGGTCCTCTGCATAGTTATTGTAATCTCTTCTTCCTCTATGGCCACTTTGATAGTTGTTGTTGTTGTTGTTGTAATTGTTGTTGTAGTAGTTGTTGTTGTAGTAGCCTCCATTGTATCTACCTCTATTTGATCCATAGCCACCTCTATTGAATCCTCTTCCTCTTGAGTTCCTCGGGTTCCTGAAACATTCTTCAGTAGTATGGTTAGATAAGCCACATATGTTGCAAGGTTGAGATGATTGGAATCTCCCCCTGCCTTGCTTTCCACCTCTGCCTCTTCCTCTAGCTCTTCCTCTACCTGCAAAGTTTGCTTGGAAAGAGCTTCCTTCATCTTCATTCTTCCTATTCTTTGACTTGTCCTTGACCTTAGCTTTATCAGAATATAAGGCAGAAGTTTGATTACCTCTTGAGGACTCACCACCTTTGCTAATCTTTGCTTCATGAGTGAAGAGTTGGCCCATGAGTGTGTTGAGGTCGGGTACATGCATATCCATGTATAAATCCATGGATGTTGTGAATGACTCCCACTTGTCGTCTGCTTTGATTCCATTCATGATTTGTCTTATGATTTGCTCCTCTTCAATTACCTCTCCAATGCTTCCAAGTTGGTCGGAAATCTCCTTCATCTTTGTGACATAATCAGTCACATTTTGCTTCGGGCTTTTCTTCATTGTTGTGAACTCCATCCACAATTGGTTCTTCCTTGCTCGAGTGTTGGAAGAGAAGAAAGAAGCAAGTGCATTCCAGGTTTCTCTTGATGTCTTGCATCCCTTGACATGAGGTAAAAGAAAATCAGAGATTGAGTTTAGAATATAGGACCTTGCAAGTGCATCCTTCGAACACCAATTCGAAAGTCCTTCCACTTCTTCATGTGATGGTTGCCCTTTGTTCCTCATGGTTGGCATTGCTTCATCTCCGGATATGAATCCATATAGATTCCTCCCTTGAAGGTAAGCCTCCATCCTTAGAGACCATGCCGGGTAGTTTTTTCGATCCAATTTGTCAATTGTTGATGGAAATCCATCTCCCATGTTGCTTGACTATGCTCTGATACCACTGTGAAGAGAGATGGTGGATGCAATCCAAAGATGAGTAGGTGCTGCTACAACCAGCTTCACACCAGCCAACTGAGACTTCAGAGTTGATTAGTAGACCCTTTGAGCTTCCTAAATCCACCAAAATATCAGCCAAGTACTTTGGAACATGTATCCCAAAAGTTTAAGTCAAGACAGACTAGTTGCGAAATGACTAGCTCCCAAAACTTGCTATTTTTGGACATACACCTGCTGGAAAAAATGAGCAGTTCTCTCAACCTGGTAGGAAGTAGACAAATTCCTTTTGGGCATAGCAAATAGACTTAAATCTTCTCAATACAAGTTAAAGCACTTCAAATGATGGACTGAGCACTGAGAACAAGTTTCATCAATTTCTGGAACATTCCCACAATTCTCGGGGCTCTGCAGAGATAGACCAGTAAGCAGTAAAATGCAGATATCTCCAAAAGTATTAATCCAATGACCTTGAAAATTTATATGCACAAAGAAGACAGTACAAGCTATCCAACGCAAGTTAAATCACTGAAAAAGGTTCAGTAGAACTCGAGATATGACCTTCTGAAGTTACTGCTTTGAGTGAGTATAGCAGAGAACAAAAAAGAGAAGTAGATGATAATAAATGTATAGATTCACATATGATTACAACCACATTGGCAATGAATCTTTGCACAATGGGAGTAGAATGATAGAGCTATGGAGTAAGCTCTTCAATCTCTACAAAGTGACATGAAGTGGTCACGTACAAGGCTTGCTAATAGCCTCTTCTCTCTTGCTCTTTTTATAGCTATTCTTGGAGGGAGTTTTGAATTCGAATTCGAATGGCTCCACCTAAAAGTGATCCCCAAAGTTAAGAGAGATTCCCTCAGCTCTAAATTTCGTGGTTTTAGGTAGTTAGAGCCACGAATTTGCTTTTACATCATGGATGAGGTAAGCCATTCTTTTCCTTTTTTCTTTTTCCATTTACAAGAGATAAAATGAACTCTTTTACAAGAGGTGTTCACATGACTACTCATGTGACTTACAAATGAGGATGATATCAAATATATCAAGCATGTAGGCTTGGGTAAAATGCACCAACAATTTCTTCACACCTCCCTCCCCTTCTCCCATACTCTTTACATGTTATTCTTTGCCTTCCCCATCCCCTCTCCCTCCCTTCCCTATCAGCCTTCCCTTCCAATCATTTCTTCACACCTCCTTTCCCTTCTCCCATACCCCTTTCTTCCCTAGGATGCTACCTAGTCTCAGTGCTCTTTAATAATTTTACTTGGATACTAGGTATTTCATTCTATCTTGTGCAACACATAATATCTTAGCTTTGAATTCGCCCTCTACATTCTCTCAATATGGTGGTCACTCTACATTTGGTGGGGAACTCTTGAGCCTCTCATGGTGCTCGCTTGGCAAAGTGGTGCACAGGTGGCCAAGGAGTGTTAAGACAATGGGTACACACGTAGCACACAAAGGGTATGCTCACAATTATCGTGCAGGTGAAATTTAATATCGGTTGCAAAAAGGGTATTTTTCAAAGGATTTGAAAGGCTTTTGAAGTGTTTGGAAGGTTCAAGTGAACCCTCCCTAATGCGTGTATTTGGAAAAATTAAACTCAAAAGGCGAAAAGATAGGCAATGAAGAAGATATACAAAAGTGTATGTGTGTTCCCCCATTAAGATATTAATTTTTCATAAAGGCACTAGAGGACGAAATAGGGAATTGTTGGTCTCTATGTGAGAAGGTTCTTGGGACAACAAGGAAAGCATCAAGATATGCAAGAAATTTGGGACTGAAGCCACATATGTAAGAGGAATGGACACAACAAATGAGTATTCTTGGAGATAGACTAAGGAATCAAGAGGATACACTACATTGGGGGAGGAAGAGACAGCAAGACACACACAATTAGATGGTGTGCAAAGAGAGTGTGTAGGGAACTAGAGGACTAAGTCTTGTGAAGGGAAAACTCTATGTTCTCTTGTGGGTGGAGAGCAAGGTCCTCAAGGCAAAGAGCAACAAAAGTGTGACATAATATCATCACGGAGGTGTTGCAGGTCAACAGAGCTTCAAGCTTATTGTATGATTGAGTGCAAGGGGTGCACAAGGGAAAGCTACTAGACAAGGTAAAGGAATGGCACAAAGGTTGGCTACACAAGTAATTGTGGTATTTTTTTTGTACTTGTGTGTACTTTTTTGTCCTAAATTTGTTAGGCATAGAGAGTATTCTGTTTCATTCCAGACAAAAGCAATTGTAATCTTTTATGTTCATCAAGGCATAGAGACTTCCCATGCACCTTTTCTTTCTTCTTCTTCTCTAATTTTCTCCTACAAACACTCAAGCTCCTTTCAACTAAAGACTCCTCCAACAACGTTTCTCCCACATGTGGAATGACCACCATTCATAGCATTTGTGCACTTGCCACTCATCATGGTTGGAATGTACATGCGTTCAACACTGAAATTGCATTTTGGAATGGTGATTTACACGAAGAACTATATGTTTTTCAACACATTAGTTTTGTGTAGAAAGGGCATGAAAAAAAGTTTTCCAAGCTGAAAAAGGGATTATATGGTTTGAAGCAAGAACCGTGTGCTTGGTATGAGAAGATACATGCTTACTTGTTGGAACATGGTTTTGAGAACAATCCAACTGAGAGAAATTTATATCTTAAGCATGTAGATGATGCAAATCTAATCATTGTTGTATATCTTGATCATGTGTTGCTCATTGGTCATAATGAGAAGCATATTTCTAAATTTAATGCTTAATCACATGCCTCTTGTTGTTGATATATTTCAATACTGATGTGTGTGAACACACTAGGACTACTGATGCATTTTTTCCCTCTTTAGGAAGTTTTTTTCCCCTGGCTTGTATATATGCCCATAACCCTAATGGGTTACTTATCTTTGTACATTCTCTTGGTACTAAATTCAATATTGTGTGTTGTGATCCCAGATTCTTCTTCTTCCTTGTGTTGTTCATGTGCTTCGGTAGACCTCGAACTCCAACAAGAGCAGGTCACCACTTCATCTATGCATCACCGACACCCCTCCAATCATAGTCTCATAATGGCATAAAATTTGGTGAGCATACTCACGACAACTAGCTTGTGCTGGCAATTTTGTCTTTTTGTGCCAAAGATATATACAAGTTTCAGTTTGTCAATATAAGCATCTCAAAGTCTGCTATAATTTTAGCAACACTCAATAGGGTAGTTCTATTCAACTTTTTGAGATACGGTCATTTTTTTGCATCAAGGTATTTTAGTTAAGTGCCCATGGCTGAAAGTAGTGATGTACTCCGTACGTTGGCTATTGAGGATAAGTTGGATGGTTCCAATTACCCATTATGGGCTATATGATGGATCATGTATTGGTTGCAAAAGGAATATGGAATATTCCACAGGGTGTTAAAAAATGTCCTATTGCACTTGCAAATACAATTACTGAAGGTGATGCAGATGGCATTGAAGATGGTGATATTCTTCAAGTTCATGTTTGTGTTGCAGTTCTTGCGGCAGCTACTATAGAGCAACTTTGTTGGGATGGCAGGGGTTCTCACGCACATGTATTGATTGCCTTGTCAGTCAAACGTGCCATTATCCTCACATTCACTCTTGCATAATAGCAAAAGATTACTACTTTATTCCAAGCAAGGAATGAGGCTCATGTTTCTTACCTTCAAAAACAATTGGAGAGTGAGCACATGAATGAAGGAGATTCCATGGAGATTTTTTTGACAAAGATCAAAGTTTTGAAGGAGTAGTTGATTTTTGCTGATGAAGTCTTGCCTGACAATTCACTTGTGAAGACTATTCTGAATGGTCTTCCAGATTCATATCAGAGTTTTGCTTCTACTCTTTGATTGATGATGAAAGGCAATCCAAATGCCTTAACATTTGAGCAGTTAGTCTCTATTCTATTGCAGGAAGATCGATCTAGGTAGAACATTATGTGTGTTGCAGATTAAACTTTCCTGGCTAGTCAGAAGGGCAAAGGTAAATGGAGCTTATCTACTAGTAAGCAAAAATCTACTAATTTTGCACAATCAAAGAAGAATGACAAAGATGAGAGGAAAATAGAAAAGTAGAAATTGTTTTGCAAATACTATAAAGGAAATGATCATGTCATAAAGAGTTGTCCAAAACTAGTTGCAAAAGAGGCAAAGAAAAAAGAGGCTGGAATGGTTGTTGTAGAGGCCTCTACACCCAAAACAAAGTCTGCTAATCTTATGTAGAATGAAGAATAGGCATTTACTACTATTTTCAGTTATGACCCATCTTCTCATGAATAGTGTATATCTGCAATAGACTCAGATGTTTGGTACTTTGATAGTGGGGCAAACAAACATATTACCTCGCAGCCTAGTTTCTTCACTTCACTTAAGCCCTACAGGGAATATTGACACATGTGCCAACAACTCCTTTTATCCTATCATGGGAGTTGGTAAGATCATTCTGACTACTAGTGGTAGTTCTTTTACATTGTCAGATGCTTTATTTATGCCAAGGATGAAGAAAAAAATTTTATCAGTTTCAACATTAGCCAAGATCGGCTTGGTTGTGAGATGACAGATGTATAGTTCATGATCTGTCAAATGGCAACATCATTATTGCTACCATCATTTTATTTAATGGGCTATATAAGTTCACTGATTATGCAAAATATGTGAATGATTCAACATGTGGAATTTAAGATTCTTAGGCTATATCAGATGCAAAGCTTTGGCTTCTTCATCTGAATTTTGCTAATTTGCTATGCATGTAGAAATCTGAAATGGTGTCCTCTCTACCCAAACTTTAGCCTCCTAGAAAACATGTCTATGAAGGCTATATTTTGGGCAAAATGCATCATTCCTCGTTCCCAAAAGATGGTTCAGTTCAAGCTACTTAGAAACTGTAGCTTGTTCACAGTGATGTATGTGGTCCTATGAAGACACCCTCCTTTGGGAACTACCCTTACTTCAGCATGTAAAATGGGCACCCTCCATTCTGATTGAGGCAAGGAATATATGTCTTGTGATTTTAATGCATTTTTGGTTGAATGTGGCATAAAACATCAATGTACAATGTTGTATATACCTCAATAGAATGGTGTTTTTGAAAGGAAGAACAAGTCACTCATGGAGATGGTGAGGTGTAGGATGAAGAGTCAAGTTTTACCACATAGTTTTTGGCTTGAGGTTGTTATGTATGAAGCATATGTACTTAAAAGGTGTCCCACTAAGTCATTGCAGACTATCACTCCATATGAGGCTTGGCATGGTTGCAAGCCATTTGTTGCTCACCTGCATGTCTTTGGTTGTTTGGCATATGCATTAGTGCCTGAACAACAATGCACAAAATTGGATGATAGATTAGTGAAATGTATTTTTGTTAGGTATAGTTCGGAAAGCAAAGGCTATCATCTATATCATCCATAGACCAAACACATTTTGGTTAGCAGTGATGTTGTTTTTGTGGAAGATGTTATTCAGCCATTACTTTCATGTACTACGGAGACATCAGTTAGTTTCGAAGATGTGTATGATACTTGCTGCCTTTTTTCACAAGAAGTTAGTCTAGTGCTGGTCCAGATGAGGCAATTTCTCAGCCTTTACAAGTTTCTTAGGATGATGTTATAAATCTGCACTTCTTGATGAGAGAACTAATATAGAGGAGGCAAAAACTATGCATAAATGGCTAGTGTAGACTTTGCAAGATACCAAATTAGATGCACCTTTGTCATATCAAACTTTTTCAAGCTCTCATTGTGCTTCTTTTACATCATATTGCTATGCTATGGCTGCCTCTAGCCTTTGTGATGAGAATAAGCTTGTTTCGTTTGATGAAGCACAAAATTTTGAGAATTGGATGGCTATTATAAAATCAAAATATGATGCTATTATGAAAAATGGTATCTGGTTTTTATGTGACTTGCCTCCTTGCAAGAAGGCCATTGGCACTAAGTGGGTATACAAGCTGAAGCATAAGCCTGATGGAACAATTGACATGTATAAGCCTACACTTGTTGCAAAGGGTTATGCTCAAGAAAGAGGCATTGATTTTGATGATACTTTTGCTCCTACATGTCGAATGACTACTTTTCATAGCATCTGTGCACTTGTAGCTCATCTCATTTGGAATGTACATCAGTTGGACATTAAAACTACATTTTTGAATGGTGACTTTCATGAAGAAGTGTATGTTTTTCAGCCTCATAGTTTTGTGTAAACAGGGCATGAAAAAAAATTGTGCAAGTTGAAAAAGGTATTATATGGGTTGAAACAAGAACCACGTTCTTAGTATGAAAAGGTACATGCCTACTTGATTGCACATGGTTTTGAAAACAATCCAACTAAGAGAACCTTATACGTTGAACGTGCAAATGATGTGCTTCTGATCATTCTTCTTTATGTTGATGAGATGCTACTCACTGGTCCTCATGAGAAGCATATTGCTGATTTTAAGGCTGATTTGTATGCCTCATTTGAAGATTGAGTTGCGAGGAACTCTATGTTCCATGCTTGCACTAAGCACATTGAATTGCACTATCATAATGTTAGGGAGAGGTTCTGTGCTGGAGAGATCAGTTTGGCATATGTGCCCACGTAGGAGAATGTTGCAAACCTCAAAGGCTCTACCTAGGGTGAAGTTTGAAGCTATTTGCAAAGCTTCGGGCCTACTTCCTTTTAAGGATTGCTTCCACATAGCTTGGCACTTCTTTATACATGAGTGCCACCTCCTTGTTCATTGCATCACTCCTAGGGGAAATTTGTTGATATATTTTGGTAGTGATGTGTGTAAACACACTAGGACTGCCGAGAATTATGTGAGAATAAGGGGATAATTTTATATTTATCATGAACTGAGTGAAGGTGCATTGGGTGTAAAAGGTTGCACGACCAATTTGAGAGAGTCTTTTTCAAAAGAAGAGGTATTTCTATAGCCTACAAAGTTAGAATTTTGTGTATGGAGCTTGACTCAAAGAATTGTTGAGGAAAGGAGAGATAGTGTGTGAAGGAAAGGAATGAACAAAATTTTCATGATAGAGTGGGTAATCAATAACAGTCTGTCAAATTAAACATAATCATTTGTGAAATAATCTTAAAATAAGATTAAGAAATTATCCCTATGGAAAACTTGAATATTAAGTATTTTGGAGAGATGAGTGTTAACAAAAAATACAGGAGAGAAAAATGCAAATCAAGGTGTGCGATAGGAAAAAAATATTGTGGATCTATAATAAATTGGTTGATTCAAAAAGTATGTTTTTAAATATATCTATGGCAATGTGAGATAACGAAAAGGAACAAAAAACTAGGAAGGAAAGCTTGAAAGTTGACGTCAAAATAAAACTCTTGCTTGCAATCTCTTACAACATGATTGCGATTTCTTTTAGAGATTTTGAAGGCCACTCAAAAAGTGCGGAAAAGAGTAATTAAAATATAAATATATACGCAATTTTCTAAAATTGAAGTTCAATTTTTTTAAGAGAACTTGCTAAATTTGAGCCTTTCTATGAGAAAGGTGAATTGTGAGTGAGACTTTAGTAAAGTAAGGAAAAATAATTCCATTTTTTAGCCCAAAGGTGGTCCCAGTTTTAGGAATAAACCTAAGGAAAGGAACAACAAGTTTGCGGAGAAAGTGAGGGGAGAAAAAATTGAGTTTTTTGTTATTATCGTTCAGAGAGTTGCCAAAAGGTCTATGGGGGACTATTTTTGTGTGATTTTTCACTTAGAACTTGTTTAATTTAAACTTTTGGGCCATAAACGCTATAAGAGTCAGGTAATTTTGGTTTCTACCTATCTTTTGGAACCCTATTCTTGATCTTCTTCTTGGAGAAGTCACTATAGCACTTGCAAAACCTATCCACTCACGTGCAATTTTTCCCAAAGGCGGCTTATATGGATGAGCCTCTACCAAACGTTTCCCATATGGTGTGATTTTTTTTTATCTTAGGTGTTTTCCCAATTTGTGTTTTTTAGAGCTTGAATGTTATATTCATTATTACGAATAAAAATCAAAACCATAGAATTAGTGTATTCAATCAAGTAACTTAGTGAAATGTTTTATGTATGTGATTAAGATCAAGCACATGCATTGATAGTCTCATCTGTAAAACATGCCATTATCCCTCGTATTCGCTCTTGCAACATAGCAAAGGATGTTTGGGATACACTTAGCAATTTTTACCAGGCAAGAAAGGCTCATATTTCTTACTTCTGAAAACAATTGGAGATTGATCATATGAATGAAGAAGATTCTATGGACATTTTTTTGATAAAGGTCAAAGATTTGAAGGAGCAATTGATTTCTGATGATGAAGTCTTGCGAGAGAGTTCACTTGTGCAAACTGTTTTGAATGGTCTTATATATTCATATTAGAGTTTTGATTCTACTCTTTGGTTGATGATGAAAGGCAATCCAAATTTCTTAAAATTTCAAGAGTTAGTCTTTGTTTTGTTGCACGAAGGTTAATCCACACAGAACAAGCCCATCATGTGTGCAGTAGATCAAGCTTTCTTAGCTAGTCAGAAGGGAAAAGGGAAATGGAGCTTATCTACTAGTAATAAACAATCTACTAATTCTATGTAGTTGAAAAAGGAAGACAAAGACGAGAAAAAAACAAAAAAGCAAAAATTATTTTGTAAATGTTGTAAAGGAAATGATCATGTCATAAAGAGTTGTCCAAAACTGGCTACAAAAGAGGCAAAGAAAAGTAGGCTAAAATGGTTGTTGTTGAGGCCTCTACACAAAAAATAGAGTCTTCTAATCTTGTGCAAAATGAAGAATGGGCATTTACTATTGTTTGTAGTTATGACACATCTTCTCATGAACAGTGTATGTCTGTAATAGACTCAGATCTTTGGTACTTTGACAGTGGGGCAGCCAAACACATAACCTCACAGTGTTGTTTTTTCAGTTCACTTGACCCTACCCCTACAGGGAACACTATCACATGCACCAACAACTCCTCTTATCATGTCATGGAAGTTGGTAAGATCATTATCACTACTATTGGTGGTAGTTCTTTTACATTATAGCATGCTTTATTTGTGCCAGGGATCAAGAAAACAATTGTTATCAGTTTCAGCATTATCCAAGATCTGCTTGGTTGTGAAATTTTTTAATGACAGATGTACAATTCATGATATGTCAACTGGCAATGTTATTATTGCTTCTGGCATTTTATCTCGTGGGCTGTATAAGGTCATAGATTATGCAAAATCTGTGAATCATTCAGCATGTGTAGTTCAAGATTCGCACGCAATATCAAATGCAAAGCTTTGGCAGCTAATTTGCTATGCCTGCAAAAATCTAAAATAGTGTCCTTTCTGCCCAAACTTGAGGCACCTTGTAAACATGTTTGTGAAGGCTATAGTTTGGGAAAAATCTAGCATTCCTCCCTCCCAAAAGATGGTTCAGTTAGAGCTACTCGGAAATTGTAGCTTGTTCATAGTGATGTCTATGGTCCTATGCAAATACATTCTTTTGGGAACCACCGTTACTTCATGACTTTTCTTGATGGTTTTTACAAGGATGCATGGGTGTATCTAGTGAAAGCAAAGTCCGAAGTGTTTATGTGCTTAAAACAATTTTTGTTTTTGGCTAAAAATTTATTAGCATGTAAAATGGACACCCTTCATTTTGATCAAGGGGGGATACATGTCTTCTGATTTTAATGCATTTTTGGCTAAATGTGGGATAAAACATTAGTGTACGGTCCCCTATACACCTCAAGAGAATGGATTTATTGAAAGGAAGGACAGGTCACTTATGGAGATGGCGAGGTGTATGGTCAAAAGTCAAACTTTACCACATAGCTTCTGGCGTGAGGTTGTTATGTGTGCAACATATGTACTTAATAGGTGTGCCACCAAAGCATTGCAATCTATCACTCCATATGAGGCTTGGCATGATGGCAATCCATCTATTTCTCATCTGTATGTATTTGGTTATCTAACATATGCATTAGTGCATGAACAACAACACAGAAAATTGGATGATAAAGTAGTAAAATGTATTTTTCTTGGATACAGCTTTGCAAGCAAAGGCTATCATCTGTATCATCCATAGACTAAACACATTTTGGTTAGCGGGTGGTGTTGTTTTTGTGGAAGATGTAGTTCAGCCATTACTTTCATGTACTAAGGAGACATTAGTTAGCTCCAAAGATGTGTATGACACTTTCCTGCCTCTTTTTACAGGTGGACAATCAAGTGTTGTTTCAAATGAGACAATTTCTTAACCATTATAGGTTTCACATGATGATGTAGATACATCCTCTTCTGATGTAGATTTATAGCACTTGTTGATGAGAGCGCTAATATAGAGGAGGCAAAAACTATGCCTAAATGGTTGGTGCAAGCTTTGTGAGATAGCAACTTAGATGCAGCTCTATCATATCATACTCGTTCACGCTCGCATAGTACTTCCTTTGCACCAGATTTCCATGATATGGTTTCCTCTAGTCTTTCTGATGAGAATGAGCCTGTTTCTTTTCATGAAGCACAAAATTTAGAAAATTGGATGGTTGCATGCAATCAGAATATGATGTTATTATGAAGAATGGTACTTGGGCTTTATGTGATTTGCCTTTAGGCAGAGAGGTCATTGGCAATAAATGGGTATACAAGTTGAAGCATAAACATAATGGAATATTTGACAAATATAAGGCTAGGCTTGTTGCAAAAGGTTATGCTGAAGAAAGAGGCATTTATTTTTATGAGACCTTTGCACCCACTTGTTGAATGACCACCATTCATAGCATTTGTGCACATGGAACCCATCATGGTTGGAATGTACATCAACTGAACATTAAATCTATGTTTTTGAACGATGATTTACATGAAAAATGGTATGGTTTTTAGCCTCGTGTTTTTGTGCAGAAAGGGCATGAAAACAAAGTGTGGAGTTTATCTATGTTGATGGCATGCTGCTCATTGGTCCTACTGAGAATCATATTGCTTATTTTAAGGAAGATTTGCATGCCTCTTTTGAGATGTCAGATTTAAGGCATTTGCATCATTATTTGGGAATTCAATTTATGCAAATTGATGGTGGAATAGCTTTTTGTCAAACAAAATATATTGACACATTATTGCAGCATTTTGGCCTTGATGATTGCAAACCAATTGACACTCCTATGGAAACAGGTTTATGGTTGAGTCTTCATGATGTTGGAGATGCATTTGATGTTGTTCTAAGTAGGCTATTGGATGCTTGATTTACTTATGCATTGCCTAGCCTAATATTTAGTTTGTTGTCTCTTATATGAGCAGGTTTATGCATTGCCCACCTGTCAAGCATTGGCAAGCAGTTAAGTGCATCTTTCGCTACTTGGGTGGTACCTCACTACTTGGATTGTTTTACCCTAGGGGGGATCACTACTGTCAGATTTACATGCTTTTTCTAACTCTGATTAGGCTCATTGCTATGACACTCTTGAGTCGACCAGTGGTTTTTGCTTCATGCTTGGTAGCTCATGCATATCTTGGTTAAGCAAGAAGCAGCCTACTGTGGCCAGTTGTAGTTATGAGGCTCAGTATACAGCACCTTTCATAACTATCGTTGAGTGTGTGTAGCTCAGATGCCTTTTGGCTAATTTGGGTGTTAATCAATCTTCTAGAACCATTATCTTCATTGACAATCAGAATGCATTGGGAGTTGCAAGGAACCCTATTCCATGCTCGCATTAAGCACATTGTGGTGCACTATCAGTATGTTAGAGAGTGGTTCTCTGCAGAAGAGATCAGTTTGGCATATGTGCCCACACAAGAGAACGTTGTAGACCTTTTCATAAAGGCTCTTCCTGGGGAGAAGTTTGAAGTTTTCCACAAAGCTTTGGGCTTACTTCATTTTGTGCATTGCTTCCACATAGCTTGGCACTTCCCTATACACGAGTACTAGCTCCTTGTTCACCGCATCACTCTTAGGTGGGATTTGTTGATATATTTCAATAGTGATGTGTATGAACACACTTGACTGCTGGGGCACCTTTTTCCCTCTTTAGGAGGTTTTCTTTCCTCGACTTGTATATATGCCTATAACCTTAATGGGGTACTTATCTTTCTATATTCACTTTGTAATACATTTAGTATTTTGTGTTGTGTTCCAAGCTTCTTCTTCCTCCTTGTGCTGATAGTGTGCTTTCGTAGACCTCAAACTCCAACATGAATCCCTTTTTTGTAGTTGACATCAAGGCATCTTTGAAAGTAACATTAAAATGAATTCCACATGTTAAAAAACGTTGAGTCCATTTATGATGAACCTCAAGCATATCTTTTTTTGCGAACGCTACATGTATGTTGTGGATCTCTTTCGTGAGATACCTTTAGATCTACACGGTTTTGCATAGTTAGCAAAATGCTCCCATATATCATTGTTAGGATTAGAGCACCCTAAAACATTATTGCCTATACTAAAAGATGCTCCTTTTTATGGGTTGCATTTTCTACATACTAATTTTCAAAGCATTTGCATTGTATAGAGGATCTTACTCTTCCTTCTTGAAGAATAGTCACATATGGCCATTCTTCCTTTTCTCCCATAATGCTTTCTTTAATGTATACCTTTATATCTACAAAAAAGAAAACCTAATAAGATATAGATTACATAAAATATATATCTTAAATTATCTTAAACTATTATGTACATAAATATCAATATTATAATTTAAACATTCATACTCAACCTCAAACATAAATTTTCACAAAATTATTTCAAAGTAGAATAGTTTATAATCTTGAAAATTTTCTAAAACTATTGTGAAGTAAGAATGAATGACATTGTAGAGTCATAGCATAGGGCCTGGTCACACACTTCTAATTTATTAATGTGCAAAGGGTAGACCTCAATCTAGCTACATTTAGTGGCATAAGAAGATGTGATGGATGGTCGTCAAATAGAGTATTTACCCTCAAGAGCTTCCAAAAAGATCCATATGTGCCTTTCTCCAAGCTCAAGGTCCAATAGACTTGACGGAATTGAGTGTGTGCATATGAAATGCTTCCAGGCCCTTTCTATTGGATGCATTCAAGGATGCAAGCTACTAGATGCTTTCGAGCCCTTTCTAACTGATGCATTCAAAGAAGCATGAAATCTAATGTTTCCATAGGTGCACTAATGTATGATGCTTCAAACAGGGCTGAACCACCATAATGCTTGTAATGCCCTCAATACTTGTCCATTTGATGCATGTCTCAGGTCATTTTGAAGTTTTCAACAAGGATTTACAATTTTCAAGAGGTGAAAATACAAAAGGAGGAGTTCTAAAGCCTTTTGAAGGGGCCGCAAACATGCAAAATTTCTCTCCTCAAGTATTAATCACCTAAAACAAGAACAAGAGTATGATCATGGTTAATCACTTAAAAATGATGAAAAGAATATAGATGATACTTCCATAACTCATAAAAAAATGTCAAACACCTACAATCACTCATCAAGATCGTGCAACTTGGAGAGAGAAACACAAATATGAATTTCCAAGAAGAGAGCTCACAACTTCCTTCTGCCAAAAAGTCTTTTTACAAGCAACTTTTGACCTTTATATAGGCTTCTTCCAAGACCCTACCCTTTTATTTTTGGAAAAGGTCCTAAAGCATAAATGGAAAAATTTTTAAACTCTTCTTTCTTGTGGGCTTTTTGAGGGAAGGCTCTTCCCTACAATTACAAAGAAATGCTAACAAAGCCTTCAATATATATGAATCTTATTTGCGACAAAATTTAAATGGATTTTTACAATGGCAAATAAAAGTGGACTATGTGTTGGGTAACATTCAAAGTGCATTTGAAGAACTTTGAAGAATTTTTTGGCCTCACCCGATCAGCAGCACTCTCCCCAAGCGACATATACCTCCTTAGCTCCTTTTGCTATGAAACATACATTGTTTCGCTCAATTCTCCTTCTTTTTTACTCATTGTTCCATCCAACAAAATATACACACATCTTTATCTTTAGAACATGTAAAATTAGAGCCTTTGGGTGAGGCAAAAAACTCTTCTCTACCCATATCTTCTTCATAGTGACCTCACTTTCAAATTCAATGTTTGAAGATGCTTCAATTCTTATTATAGTAGGTTGCCATGTTTCATAGTTACTCCTCATAATCTTCATTTGACTATCCTATTCGTATGAAGGAAGTTCAATGTGATGTAGATGATAATCATGAAAGCTTAATGGGGCTATAATCGGTCCATGTAATCATTAGTAATGTCTCCGATTTGAGAAACAAAATCTTTGGAAGAAAACGAAGTCGCTATGTTTTAGGAGAGAGAATCTCTCTAACATTGTATTGGTATGTTTAATCATATTTTGATCTAGATTGCACCACTGAGAAGTTTTATGTTGTGGTTGAGAAGCTCTATGGCCTTGGCTTAATCTTGGAAAAAAGCTGGTAGAGTCATCATCACCACAATATTGGAAACATCTACTTTGGTTAGTCTTCTCATTGTGTCTTTTTGGCCCTATGGGGAGATTCAATTTCTTAGCCAATTTTTTTGCAAGATCATCCAAGAATGACTCTAACTGAACACTAGCAACACTATTTCTTGCTTTGAAGAATCCTTTGGTAGCTCCAAATTATCCTCCAAATCAATGCATTCCTTTGTGCATTCGTCCACAATAGATGGTTTTTATAAGAATATTAACTTTTGCATTTTGCTATTAATTAGGTCATCAAATGAACAATGACACCATTTTCTCTTTGAAAGGTAACTCATGAGCTGGACATTTATATATGTATTGTTTGAAGCATCTCACATATAATCTTACCGTCTCCAAAAATCAATGAACAATGATTTTTTACCATTAACCTTTGTAAAAGCCATTTGACTTGGAGGAATCTTGTAATGCCACTAAACTCGTGGAGTTAGGAGAATAAAGAACTACAAGTTTCTCATGAGAGAATATCTCCTCATTTAGAGGAAGAACTTTTTGTGGAAGATCATTTGAATTTCAAATTCAAATTTGAAGAATTTCTCTATAAAAGAGATTTGTAATCTCACGGCTATTAGTGCCCCCATTACTGAGCCTAGTGTAGATCATTAAGTTGTTGAAGTTGAGAGGCTTACACTATAGCCTACTCTTATCACCATCATTGGGAATCATATTCATGCCAATGATCATGTATAACATTGTTACATAATACATTACATTATTGATCACATCTGTCTTCATCTCTGCTATGTTCACTCAGAATAGTATACTTTGAATGCTCATATCTCAGTCGTTTCTCCATCATTTTTCAATTTCTATAGCTTGTTGGAACCAATCCAAGTCTAAAATCTATCAAAGTTTGAGGTGCTAACTTTGAGGGTGGAGAACAGAGTCTACTTAGAGTTTCATCTTGAGAAGGGAGTCTACCTAGAGGTTCATCTAGGTTCTGCAACCATGAGGATAAAACCACCCTCAAAGGAAAGGTGCTAACTTTGAGACTGGAGAAGGGAGTCTACCTAGAGTTTCATCCATGTTCTGCGACCATGAAGATAAAACCTTGTTTGGTATTATCCCTTAAGTATTTTGATCCTTTCATGATACTTAAAGGTATACATGACTTACCAAATCTACCTTATAAAGGGCAAGTAGGTCCATCTAGTTTTTACTTCTAGATGCATCTCACATCTATGCCAATAAGGCCAAAAGCTATTTGATGAAACCAATTGATCATTAAGATGGCACAAAGGTCAAGGGAACAAAAATTCACATCTGTACCAATAAAACTAGAAGCTATGAAGAAAAACAAAAATCCAAGATAGAGAGAAGGATGAACATGTCCATTAAAAAAAGTATCCCTTTTTACTTTCATTTCTTACATTGTAAATTTATATTAGTAGTTTTTCAGGAAGTAAGCATTCCCTTAATAGATTTTAATATTTTAGCTCAATAAATATATGTAAAGGTCGCTAAAATAGACCAACTAGCTCTACAAAAATAGATCATTACTCATTTTGGAGATGAGCTCTTGAGGAATCGCATAACCTTGCTTCTCCTCAACTTTTGAGTCTTCATTCTTGCCCTTTTAGATCTCTTGTTTCTTGGAAATGGTGTTTCTATGGGTTTCCTATAGGTAGAAGGTCGGTCCCCATGATGTGGATCCAAAAATTTAGTAGTTCATGAGAGAATATGAAGCTATGACATTCACAAAACACATAGAGTAGGTTAAATTAAGAGGAAACTTCTTTTAGGTAATCGTATAGCCAGTAGATAGAATTTTCCATGAAAATGGTAAGGATATGCAATAGGTGGAGGGGGTTTTTACCACCTTACTAGGATACTCCTTTTTTTACAAGAGAAGATACAAATCATACTTAGAGACACATATAAGCATGGATGGTACACTTGCTTCTTAGCCATAGAGCCAAATTGGCTCTCTTTTGATCGTGAAAGCATACAGTTACATTTGGGTGGGGATCATCACAAGGAGTGGTGCCGCATACCACCATACCCACACCAATACATGTGTATAGATGACTCGATTGCAAGTGTATGTACACAATGACATGTGCAAATGATTCAGTGAGTCCTATTAAAAAAATTTACTTTATAAAATGTGCGAATTCACAACAGTCACTATTTCCCATTTAGGTCACACCCATAACTCTAGGTGCCCATTGTCCACGTCCCGTAGGGCAGTTGGTTGAGCTTCGGCCTCTTGAGGCAGAGGTCCAGGGTTCAAGTCCTGGGCTGGACATGTTATGGCTTAGGCCAGTTAAAATCCAGTTGTAACCATGTCTCCTTCAGTTGTAACCATGTCTCCTTGTCTAACCCCTGCTTTGTGGGATACGGGGAGTCCCGCGGGTGCTATGCCCATTCACTTGTACAGTTGCAATTTCAAAGTTAAAGTCTGAGGGAGTAGGCTTCGGCTGAACCTCCATTTAAGAAAAAAACAAACTCTAGGTGTCCATTAGATATACTAAGGAAGTGGACTTATGTGGGCTTGCTCATTTTCAAGATCAAGTTGTTCAAACATGTGCACTACGTGGTTTACATGATGCCAATCGACTCCACACTTGGTTTGACAACTATATAAGTTTTTATAATTTGAGTTGAATAACATCGCTAGTCTTTTCTTTGACCTGTAGGCCCTCCATCATATATAGATGAAACAAAAGAGGACTTTCCACCGAAAGAATGAAAATTTTAATGACCATCATTGTATGCCTCCTTAATCTTTCATGCAATTTTCCTTCTATTAATGTAAGGCCCCCTTCAAACTGAGCGGCAGCACAACTATGTTGCACACTCAATCCAATAACAATTAAGCACATGGACATGTTCTACGTAGAGGTCTTCACACGTAGAGGTCTGTGGCATGCTATGTTGGTGGTAGTTGAAACATTGGAGAGAGTGTCAACCCTTCCCCTCTGCCCCAAAAGGATATCCTCTTGCCAACTCGGACTTCTGAAAGCATTTTCAATACAAATCAAAATATTGTTTCGTTTCCCTTTGTGAATGCGTGTTGAGAATATTTGGAAGATTTACATTCATTCGTCCAAAACAGCACAAAATTAAGTCATTGTTCAAAAAATGTAGTCCCAAGTCGCTTGGTTGGGTGGTTGAGTCTTTTGCCTCTTGAGGCGGGGGTGAGGGTTCAACCCCCACCGGCAACATGTAAGGGACATGTTATCATGGAAAGTTGTATCTTGTGGTTGATGTGCCACTGTTTGCCCTGCCCCATGGTAGTTATGACCGCCGTCTAATCCAATTATGTAAAACCCTGTTTTTGTGAGATAAGAGGGGTCCCATGAGTACCATGCCCTGCTTTGTACAGTTGCAATTTCAAAATTAAAGCCTGAAGAAGTAGGCCTCGGTTGAACCTCCATTTAAAAAAAAAGATTATATATATATATAGAGAGAGAGGTACCACATTGTCTATATATATATAGAGAGAGAGAAAGAGAGAGATACCACGTTGTATGCGCATGTTCCTCCGTCGTTCTTCGAAAGAAACAGATAAATTAAGGTTTCACACGTTCAAGAGAGAAATTGTGGCACTTCCAGCGAGATATTCGTCCCACAAAGATCCTTCTCACGTGAGAGAAAGATTTGAGGAAAATGAATAATTGTCTGTCTAGACTTGGCAAATATTCCGATATCTTTTCAAAATTCTTCTCACGTGTGAAAAAAACCGAGAGGAAGGGTCTCGAGTCTCGACTCTCGCCCCTACATGTTGACTTTGAGAAGAATGAACCAATTTCTCTCTGTAAATCTTTAGAAATATTCCTCTCCGAGGACTTCTCACGTGCTAAAGACAAAATTATTGAGTTCGAAAAAGCTTCTCGCTTTTGGATTTTCGTATCCGAATTCCATTATCATTTTTAAGAACATCATTTTTTTTAAAGAAAGGATATCTTTTTTTTAAGAATGCAACAAATAACATAAAATAAAATAAAATTTATAGAGGAGACATCAAATAAGAGTGAAGAGTGGGGTTAGAGAAACCATGAGTATATTGAAATCCTCTAAATCTCTTAGTCTTGATGGGATACCTAATGAGTTCTTCTTGGTTCTTATGGATTTTTTGACCTCTTTCATTCTCTTGACTTGGCAAGATGTTGTGAGGAGAGGTTCTTTTTCTGCTTTTATCAACATGGGGTAATTAAAAGTATCACAAAAGAGGACCCAAGGATGACATTAGTAATTCGAGACTTGTTTCCTTTTTTACTTCTATATACAATATATTTTCTTCTTCTTTGGCCAAAAAAGTCAGCCCTATTATGGATCAAAGTATCTTTCCTGTGCATAAAGGTTTTATTAGAGGTAAATATATTCTTGATGCCATCATATCCATGTGGAAAGGTATGGACTATGCTAATGAGATTAATGAGGATTTCTTCTTCTTTAAAATTGATTTTGATAAAGCCTATGGGAGAAAAGATTGCAACTTCATCCTTCAGTATTTGCATGGCATTGGGCATGGTAGAAATTTTATCAAGTATGTGAGCATTCTTTTTGGAAATACATACTCTAGAGAGTCTATGAATGGTCATGTGTTTAGTCCCTTTAAACTTCATAGGTCCATAAGGCAAGGGTACCATTTGCTCCCCCTCATCTTTGTCATTACCACTGATGCTCTAGGTTGGCTTGTTAATAGATTGGCTTGTTAAAGATAGTATGAACAATGGCTCCATTCAAGGATTAGATATCCCTAATGCTCATTCCTAATTACGGTAACATATGTGTGCTAATGGCACTAACATGATAACTAAGTCCAATGAATATTGTGATGAAAAATTTTAGAATTGTTTGAACTTGTTTTGTACTGCTAGTGGATCTTAAGTTAATCATAGGAAAACCTCTTTTAAGTCTTCCAATAATCATCTTCCTCAATGTATTGACCTGCTTGGTTGTGAAATTATTCAAGATGGCATTATTTTTAGATTGATCTGTAGTCCTATGGGATTTAAAGTTTCCTTTGATCAGAGATGGGATTGGATGATGAATAATCTTAAAATAAGATAGGTGGTGATTCTGAGTCCTCCATATTACCCAAGGTTGATTTGAGCACATGTTTTATGAAAAAAGAAGAAGATGGTCTTGGTGTGTTATGTCCAACTAAAATGGCTATTAATATGTCTACTAAATGGATTCAAGAGCCTCTCACTCAAATGATTTTTGGGCTTGTTTAATAAAAAGGAATTGTTTAAAACTTTATGTAAAAGAATCTAAAGCTTGGAGTAACAATAACCTTTGGTGTATTATCTATTCGCCCACTTTGTGTGTTCCCTAAGGTAGTAGATTAGTTTGCAACATGTGGAGAGCTTCGTAATGGGCTATGGATAGGGAACGGAGCTAAGAATTGTACCATTAGTGATGGAAACTACTTATTTTGTGGCAAGGAGGAGGATGTTACCGACCTCTTCTTGAATTGTTTTCATGCTTAGAATTTCAAGAATTTTCTCAATAACTTCTATCAAATTACTGGTCTGACAAAGCTTGGCTACAAGGAAGTTTCTCTTGGTGTCTACAAAAGAATGGATATTTTCCTATGGCACTTGTGGAGATCTCAAATACTTTGGCACACTTCGATCCGAAGGAATCAGAGGATTTCCAATAGTTGACATAAAGATTACTTACACTTTTGCAAGAGAGAATTGATCAAGGGTGCTAACTACTGCATCAATGAAATTAATGATGCTGCTATCAAAGATTCCAATGTACAAAAGCCACTAATTGGAGGAGAGAACTCGTATCATTGTATTTTGATGTTGTATTTATTATGGCATTTTCCATACGATCGCTTTCAACTATACCCTTCTCATGATGTAAGGCTCATTGAATATGTTTATAGTCTTCTTGGTGCTTTTGATGGGGGCTTGCCCCTTGCACAAGATGTAACAGCTCCATTAATATAGTTATTATCTTTGTTTCTCTAAAAAAAAAAAAAAAGAGCTAAGGGAAACCTCAATAGTGAAATAAAGGCACCATACAAAGAATTGATGATAACTCACTCCATTTATAAGGGGACGACTCTCTCATGATATCAAAGAGACTCATATTGTTAGGGAGGACATAAGACAATACGCCTAATCCCAACATTCTTCAGGGCATACTTGAATAGATAAAAAGAAAATGCTTATTTTCTTTGTTGAAAACCGCGATAGGTCTCCATTGGTGTCAAGAAAAGAATCAAGCCTCTAACAATCACTAATCAATGCGTCCCTTTTAACCCACCATCCAATCAATGCCAGAGGTTTGAGAAACTTTGAAATCCAAAAATAGATGTTGCAAGTATTGTTCCCCCTACTCCATTGCTAAGCCTTAGTGGAAGTCCACAAGCCTTTGTGAACAATGTGCCACAAAATGTCAAAGTGTTTAATGTTCAAGGAGCCTCTATAAGCTTTAAAAGCCTAAAAAACAATTTGAGCCATTTTTCATCTACATGTCTCTTTGATTTAAAGTAGCTTCAACAAAGGGATAGAAAGTCCTCAACATCTAAATGAGATCCTTCTTGCAACAATTAGTGAGATGAGGGATATCTTGATTGGATCTTTCCCCCACAAGCCCATTCTTCACATGAAGGTCTTGGTAAGTCTTGATTCTAGGTTTTGGGCACTTATGCCCTCTTATAGAGGGCTTGTGTCTACCCATTCAGCAATCCACCCACACCAATGTTGGATTTAGACCTTTGCGGAAGCACGCGAATAGCACAAGGAAGAAGAAGAAGCTTGGAACACAACACACAATACTGAATGTATTACTAGAGAATGTACAAAGATAAGTAGCCCATTAGGGCAAATGGCATATATACAAGCTGGGGAAAGAACCTCCTAAAGAGGGAAAAAAGTGCCCCGGTGGTCCTAGAGTGTTCACACACATCACTACCTAAAATATATCCACAAATCCCCCCTCCGAGTGATGCGGTGAACAAGTAGCTAGCACTCATGTATAAGGAAGTGCCAAGCTATGTGGAAATCACTCCACAAAAGGAAGTAAGCCCAAAGCTTTGTGGAAAGCTTCAAACTTCTCCCTAGGTAGAGCCTTTGTGAAAAGGTCTACAATGTTCTCCTACATGGGCACATATGCCAAGCTGATCTCCCCAGCAAAGAACCTCTCCCTGACATAATGATAATGCACCTTGATGTGCTTAGTGCAAGCATGGAACATAGGGTTCCTCGCAACTGCTAATGCGCTCTGACGGTCAGTGAAGATGGTGGTGGCAGAAGACTGACCAACACCCAAATTAGCCATAAGGCGTCTGAGTCGTACACACTCAATAGTGCACACTCAATAGTCGCTCTGAAAGCTACCCTATACTCAACCTCACAACTGGAAGTGGCCACAGTAGGCTGCTTCTTGCTCAACCAAGATATACATGAGCTACCAAGCATGAAGCAAAAGCCACTAGTGGACACACAAGTGTCATAGTAACCAGCCCAATCACAGTCAGAAAAAGTATGCAAATCCGGCGGTAGTGATCCCCCTTGGGATAAAACAAACCAAGTAGTTGGGTACCACTCAAGTAGCGAAAGATGCGCTTAACCACCTACCAATGCTTGTCTCCTGGGCAATGCATAAACCTACTCATTTGTGAGAGAGCAAACTGAATATCTGGACGAGTAATGAATAAGTAAATCAGGCATCCAAGAGCCTGCTGATAGAGGACAACATCAAATGCATCTCCAACATCATGAAGACTCAATCGTAAACCTGTCTCCATAGGAGTGGCAATAGGCTTACAGTCTTCAAGGCCAAAATGCTGCAATAATGTGTCAATATATTTGGTTTGACATAAAGCCATTCCACCATCAACTTGCATAAACTGAATGCCCAAATAGTGATGCAAATGCCCCAAATCAAACATCTCAAATGAGGCATGCAAATCATCCTTAAAATCAGCAATATGCTTCTCAATAGGACTAGTGAGCAACATGTCGTCAACATAGACAACAATGATCAAAAGTACATCATTAGCACGCTTAACATGTAAGGTGCTTTCTGTTGGATTGTTCTCAAAACCATGTGCAATCAGATAGGCATGTATCTTCTCATATCAAGCACATGGTGCTTGCTTTAAACCATATAATGCCTTCTTTAACCTGGACACCTGGTTTTCATGCCCTTTCTGCACAAAGCCATGGGGCTGAAAAACATACACTTCTTCATGCAAGTCACCATTCAGAAATGCTACTTTGATATTTAACTGATGTACATTCCAACCATGATGAGCTGCAAAGTGCACAAATGCTACGAACAGTAGTCATACAACAAGTAGGAGCAAAGGTTTCATCAAAATCAATGCCTTTTTCCTGCGCATAACCCTTTGCAACAAGCCTAGCCTTACACCTATCAACTGTACCATCACGCTTACGCTTTAGCTTGTATACCCACTTAGTACCAATGGCCTTCTTGGCAGGCGGCAAGTCACATAAAGACCAAATACCATTCTTCATTATAGCATGATATTCAGACTGCATAGCAGCCATTCGATTTTTTGAATTTTGTGCTTCATCAAATGAAACAGGATCATTCTCATCACAGAGACTAGATGCAGCCATAACATAGCAATCTGATGAAAAAGAGGCACTATGAGAGCCTAATCGAGTACGATATGATAGAGGTGCATCTAATTTGCTATCATGCAAAGTCTGCACCAGCCATTTTGGCATAGTTTTTGCCTCCTCAATGTCTGCTCTCTCATCAACAAGTGCATCATGTAAACCTGCATCAGAAATGGGATGATTTGCATCATCACATGAAACCTGCAAAGGCTGAGAAGTTGCCTCATTAGGACCAGCACTAGATTGTCCACCTGCAAAAAGAGGTAGCAAAGTATCATACATGTCCTTGGAGCTAACATACGTCTCCTTAGTACATGAAAGCAATGGCTGAATAGCATCCTCCACAAAAACAACATCACGGCTAACCAGAATGCATTTATTCAGTGGATGATACAGATGATAGCCTTTACTTTGAGAACTATACCCAACAAAAAGTACATTTTACTGCTTTATCATCCAATTTTCTGCGATGTTGTTCAGGCACTAATGCATATGCCAAACAACCAAAAACACGCAGATGAACAACAGATTGCTTGCGATCATGCCAAGCCTCATATGGAGTGATAGACTGCAGTGCTTTAGTGGGAAAACTATGTGGTAAAGCCTCACCCTTGACCATACACCTCGCCATCTCCATGAGCGACGTGTTCTTTCATTCAGCAACTCCATTCTGTTGAGGCGTATACGGCACTGTACATTGGTGTTTTATCCCACGTTCAGCCAAAAATGCATCAAAATCAGAAGACATATATTTCCCCCCTCGATCAGAACGGAGGGTGCCCATTTTACATGCTGACAGATTTTCAGCCAAAATCAAAAACTGTTTGAAGCACATGAACACTTCAGCTTTTTCCTTCAATGGATATACCCATGCATGTCTGGAAAATTCATCGATGAAAGTCACGAAGTAAAGATAATTTCCAAAAGAAGGTGTTTGCATAGGACCACATACATCACTATGTACAAGCTACAACTTCTAACTAGCCCAAATTGAACCATCTTTTGGAAAGGAAGAACGGTGCATTTTGCCCAAAATACAGCGTTCACAAACGTGTTTTCTGGGTGCCTCAAGTTTGGGCAAAGAGGACACCATTTCGGATTTCTGTACGTGTAGCAAACTAGCAAAATTCAGATGACCAAAGCGTGTATGCCAAAGCCTTGCATCTGACATAGCCTGAGAATCATATACTACACATGCCAAATCATTTACAATTCTTTCATAGTCTATGAGCTTATGCAGTCCACGACATAAAATGCGAAAAACAATAATCACATTGCTATTTGACAGATCATGAATTGTACATCTATCATCAACAAATCTCATAACCAAGCCAATCTTGGCTAATGCAGAAACTAACAACAAATTTTTCTTGATCCCTGGCACAAACAAAGCATCTGACAAAGTGAAAGAACTACCATCATTAGTAGTCAAAATGATCTTACCAACTACCATAACAAGATAAGAGGAGTTGTTGGCGCATGTAACAATATTCCCTGTAGGGTCAGTGTTGTATAACTATGGGTCAAAGTGGCCAAAGACATGGGTTTTGAGGGTCCAAAACCACTTGGAGAACCCTTGGATTCTATTGGAAAACCCTTGGGAAAGTATCTCCAAGAGTGTGGTTTGAACCCTTGAGTAATTTGGATTTATTTGCTCCCAATTGAAAGGATTTTGACCCTTAGGATTGATATTTCCTAAGAGTATGGTATTTAACCCTTAGGGAGGCCTCTCAAGCCTTGAGACTTGTACGTACAAGCTTGGGAGAAGTCCTTTTAAGAATCCATGTGAAGGCCATGTGATTTTCAAGGTTAGAAGGCCTTGGATTAGAATCCATGTGGAGCGGACACTTGGCAAGCTCTCCTCACATTTCCTCCCTTGGTCTTGAGGTATATATATGGGTGAAGTTGGATGGGTACAAGCTTGGGAGAAGTCCTTTTAAGTATCCATGTGAAGGCCATGTGATTTTCAAGGTTAGAAGGCCTTGGATTAGAATCCATGTGGAGAGGCCACTTGGCAAGCTCTCCTCACATTTCCTCCCTTGGTCTTGAGGTATATATATGGGTGGAGTTGGATGGGTGCAAGCGTGGGAGAAGTCCTTTTAAGAATCCATGTGAAGGCCATGTGATTTTCAAGGTTAGAAGGCCTTGGATTAGAATCCATGTGGAGAGGACACTTGGCAAGCTCTCCTCACATTTCCTCCCTTGGTCTTGAGGTATATATATGGGTGGAGTTGGATGGGTGGATACGTGCTCTCTCTTAGGAGTGTGGTCTTGCTAGTTGATGGGTGGAGTTGGATGGGTGGATACGTGCTCTCTCTTAGGAGTGTGGAGAGGACACTTGGCAAGCTCTCCTCACATTTCCTCCCTTGGTCTTGAGGTATATATATGGGTGGAGTTGGATGGGTGGATACGTGCTCTCTCTTAGGAGTGTGGTCTTGCTAGTTGATTTAGTTGCTGTCCTCTCTTAAGAGTGTGGTCTTGCTAGTTGATTTAGTTGCTTGTGGAAGATTGTTACACAACATTGCTACCACAAGAGCCAAGGTAGATAGTCTCATTAAGATATTAATTCCATGTCCTCTCTTAAGAGTGTGGTCTTGCTAGTTGATTTAGTTGCTTGTGGTATCAAGAGCCAAGGTAGATAGTCTCATTAAGATATTAATTCCATGTCCTCTCTTAAGAGTGTGGTCTTGCTAGTTGATTTAGTTGCTTGTGGAAGATTGTTACACAACATTGCTACCACAAGAGCCAAGGTAGATAGTCTCATTAAGATATTAATTCCATGTCCTCTCTTAAGAGTGTGGTCTTGCTAGTTGATTTAGTTGCTTGTGGAAGATTGTTACACAACATTGGTATCAAGACCCAAGGTAGATAGTCTCATTAAGATATTAATTCCATGTCCTCGCGAGAATTCTTTGCGTTCAAGGCCCTTATTAAGGGTGCATTCGTTCAAGGCCCTTATTAAGGGTGCATTCGGGAAGCTTTAGGTGTGCAAAAGTTGGGCCATGTGACCCCCCCTATGGAGGGGAGGGCCTAAGGTAGACCCATCAGCGTACACATACTTACGGAAGGCCGGCTACAAGGATTAGCTGCCGAACAGGACATGCGCGTTCCACAAATTTGGAAGGAGGCAAGCACGTTCACGAACGCTCCTGTTGTAGGGGCGAAACCCCCTTTACTTATAGTGTCTACTTTGCCTGCATTGGTTTATATGTGGGATTTATACCAAATCTCACGCAGTGCGAGTAGCCTCAGGAATGAGGACACGCGCGTTCCACAAATTTGGAAGGAGGCAAGCACGTTCACGAACGCTCCTGCTCTAAGGGGCGAAACCCCCTTTACTTATAGTGTCTAGTTTGCCTGCATTGGTTTATATGTGGGATTTATACCAAATCTCACGCAGTGCGCGTAGCCTCAGGAATGATTTCCGTTCATACATATAGAAACTGTGAAGAGTTTTCGCCCTCTTATGAATATAGTAGAATTAAAGTAAAACTATGGCTCGTGAAGAAACAACGTATTCTCTTTCTCTTCTTGGCTTAAAGTGTTGATATGAGAGTATATTCGTTAAGTTTTGATATGATCTCTACCTTTGCTAAGAAACCCAAGAGTATGCACTCCTTCGTAATAATGGAAGATAGGATAGAACGATTTTTCACCCTTACGACGAAACCGACGCACGATGCCGTCGATTCATTTCAATCGACCATCGCACCATGCTCAAACGACATGTAGCCTCTCTCAACGGCGAGACAACGACCTTTAAGGTATGCTCAGACGGCCAATTTCTGCCTCCACCACCCAATCTACACGTGGGTGGAAGGGGGGGTCGGCGTGGGGGTCGTGTGGACACTCAGGTCGACATGCCCTTGGACGAGCCGCAGGTGCAAGTTGCGTTCAAAAAACTCGATGATTTGTAGAATTCTACAATTTCACACTACGTATCGCATTTCACCCTCATTGATAAAAGAAAGAGTAGGGATTTTGAGCCTCAGAAGCAAACCTCTCTTGAGTTTTTCGATACTCAAGTTATTTTCTTTATTCATAGTTACATGGGCATATGTGTATGAGCTATTCTAGTGAAATCTTGTATGCATTCTGAGTGTGAAGAGACCATGAAATGTAAAAGGTGAAATTTATTTTCCACAAAACATGGAAATAATTATCACACGAACTATGTCATACACCAATATGCATTCAATTCATTTGATATGTGATGTGGTAAGTATAAATGCATTTTATATTGGAATATAAGTATGCATTTGGACACTATTAGACTTTGCGTAAGGCTAATACATGCTCGGGGATACAAGTAAGTATATATATGCCCAAGGAAGAACTTTAGAGGTGAAATGACCCAACCATGCAACTTCAAAGTCGAAGTACCCAAATGGAAAAGCTTCCTCTTTCATGGGATCAAAGGATGGACGTGGCAAAAATAAAGGTAAGCACCATTTTCATTTTTTGCCTTTTTGGCTATGCTATAAGTAATACATATAGACATGCATTTCAAATGAAGAAGAATGTTCACATGCACATAGAAAAGTGCATAAAATTATTCATCTAAGTGCAATTAAGGCATAGAAAAATAGCCAAGGCTTTTGCATTAGCACATAGTGGACTCACCACATGAAGGGTATCAAAAAATGGAAATGGAATGTCCATCATCGCATGGCATGAACATGAATGGAAAGCACAAGCATGTTTTCATGCATTAAATGGAATTCTAATTGTAAATTCCATGCATGCTTTAAAGAGGGGTTCAATACATGGACCTTATGCATGCTGAGTGTAAGGAATTGAACTCACAACCTCTTGGTTAGGAATGCGATGGGCTAACCACTTGTCCCAAAAGCCATGGTTGAGGATTACTTCCTAATCCTCTCTCTTAGGGTGTGGTTCAACCATCTCCTACCTATCACTTTGTTACATTCTTCCCCCCTTGGTCAATCATTGTCCTCAATGATCTGCTCTTGTATCCCTCTGGCCTCGGTGATCAGCCCCTTGAATTCCCTAGGTGCCCTTGAATTGATGTCCCTCAACCTTGCATAGTTTCTTGAACCTTGTTCGCAACCTTGGTCTCTTGAACCCTTGCTCTCAACCTTGGTGTCTTGAACCTTCTTGTTCGCAACCTTGGTGTCTCGAGCCCTTGTTCTCAACCTCAGTCTTGAACCTTGTTCTCACCCATGCTTGGTATCTTGAACACTCAATCAAGTGCCACCCAAGGTTTTTCCAAGGAATTCACACTTCTAAGCTAGCTCATTGGAGAGTTTGTTCTGAGAGCTTTCCAACGGTAAATTATATGCCTCAATCCGACCTACGGATTGAGAGATACACTTGATTCTTTGTTGGGTCCATCCTTGAAACCGACGCGCGCGCCTTCCACAATTCCTATCCTTTCACATAGAGGATGCCCAAGCGCCTTTTTTAGAGGCCATTGGATCATTCCACCTTGCCCAAGCCTACTTCCTAGGCTCTGATACCAATGTAAGGAATTGAACTCACAACCTCTTGGTTAGGAATGTGATGGGCTAACCACTTGTCCCAAAAGCCATGGTTGAGGATTACTTCCTAATCCTCTCTCTTAGGGTGTGGTTCAACCATCTCCTACCTATCACTTTGTTACACTGAGCATCTTCAAACAAAGATGTATATGTTCTTGGCATACATTATCTTCACATAGATTTAGTCATATGTCTAAGGGTTGATGGGACATGAGAGAGAAGTAAGTTCAGAAAGTTTGAGGTTTAAAAATAAGAAACGACTTCTTTATGTGAAGTCAAAAGCATAAAATCTTTTTTAATATAAAGGAAGTTCGGCAATAGCCTACTCTCCCGGACTTGAATTAAATTAAGAAACAAGGGTACAAAAGAAGGGGACTAGTGCCCACGGGACCCCCCAAATCCCACAAAGCAGGGGAGGCTTGGTTGATTCCTAGGTTGCATTACAAAGAAGGTTGATCACCCTCTCGTCGCCCTCATGCGGGACCCACTTGGGTTTGAGCTTGTTGTTGATCAAAAGGAGGACTTGATGGTGCCTGAAGGGGGGGGATTTCTTACTGTTGACAATCCTCTTGCCAAGGAGGAAAAGAGATTTCTCAATCGTCCACTCCTTGGGAGGGTCGCCGAAGTTGAGAGCACACCGCTCCCGCCAAATTTTCCACAGGACTTCCCCTCTGATTGCGTTCCAGAGAGCCGCAGAGCATCCAATCGCTTCTCCTAAAAGGACTTGTTTCCAGCTAAGCTGTTTCTGAACTCTGATTTTCAGTCCAACCGTCTGCCAGATTCTGTAGGAGTTGGGGCAAGTAAGGAAGATGTGTGGGACATCTTCGATTGCACGGTGGCAGCGTTTGCACCACGGAGGGATCCCACAAATTTTGCTAGCCTTTTGGTTAGTCCAAATTCCTCGATGAAGAATTTGCCATAAGAGGACAGACTTCTTAATCTCTATAAGTGGGTGCCAGATACCCATGAATTTCATGTCCCACCGAAGCCGCGTCCAAGACAGGCACCACTTCTTGTTGAGGCTGATCTGGAGGTCAGTCGTTTCTTTGATGTTCGGGATTTTGAGTAGGCTATTTCCATTGTGCCATTTGAGACCACGCGCGTTCGGAGCATCATGTCCCATGAGAAGGCGAGTTTTGTGGCGCTCCCAAGCGAGGCATCTGCTTTGCAAGGTGTTCCATTCTTCGTAGGAGATGTTTATGCGAGGGTCGATATCCTCGAAGTTGATCCAACTGTTGGTGTCATGTTTCCAGAGGTGTTTCCATTTTTTGAATCCTTTGTTCCATAGCTTCTTGGCATTTTGAATGTTCCACGACTCCACACTCCGGATGCCATGTATCGGAAACCAGATAGAGTCGTTTTGTCTGATTCCGGCCGCCCACTTCCAGTCCTCACTAATTCTTGTGAAGCTTTTGACTTTATTCCAGCCCTTCCAAAGAGAGCATACGAGACTGGAGCCTTTCGGGAAGACAGGTATCGGGGAGAATAGCAGGGTCATGATGTCAAGGTTCTTCCAGTTCGGGGACCCCGTGAGGGCCAACTCATTTTTGTTTCTGAATATCAGCTTGGCCCATGAGGCCTCCCTATTGCACCAAGCTTTAATCATCCATTTGGCTGCCAGTTTGTTAGCCATACACCCAATGTCCAGGATGCCAAGCCCCCCGCTATCTCTAGGGCTGGTGCAGATGGCCCATTTGATTTTAGGCACCCCTCTTCTGTTATGATCGCCCGTCCAAAGAAAGTTTCTGCAGATGCTATTCAGTTTGGACAGGCCTTGTTCATTCGGTCTCCAGCAAGAAAGGAAGTAGATGGTAGACGAGAGGAGGAACGTGTTGATAACCATCGCCCTTCCAGCGAGATTGATTTGCATGCCTCTCTAGTAGTTGAGCTTGTTTTCAAGTTTGGCCAGCACCCAGTTCCATCGCTGCTCCATAGAGACGCCAAATCCCAAGGGGATTCCAAGGAGCCGAAAGATTTGGCCCTGTGGAATGATTTGACAGCCATGAGCAATGAGAAGGCCAGGTTGATGTCCCACGATGGCCCTAAAGGCGGTCTTATTGTGGTTGATCTTGGATCCAGAGGCCTCACAAAAGGTATCAAGGCACCTCCAGAAAGTCTCCAGGCTGGTATTATCATTGTGAACGAACGCGTTCATGTCGTCAGCAAAAAGTCTCATGATGATTTGATTGTGGTCGTGAGGTAGTTGGAGGCCTTTGATATTGCCAGCCTCCACATGATGAGCCACAAGTCTGCTCAGCCCCTCAGTGGCGATGGCAAAGAGAAGGGGGGCAAGAGGGCACCCTTGTCTAATAGATCTTTTAAGATGGATCGCCTTCGACAGTTTGCCGTTAACGTTAATTTGGGTCGTTGCGTTGCCGAGAAGGGTCGCGATCATCTTGGTGAATTTCTGACTACATCCGAGGTCTTGGAGCGACTGCAGAATATAGTCCCATTCTAGCCTATCGTAGGCTTTGTCAAAGTCGATCTTGAGGAAGACCACATCTTGATTAGACTCATTTGCAAATTGAATACCTTCCCAAATATCCATAATGGTTTCCAGGATGGACCTGCCTTTGATGAAACCTTTTTGGTCCTCGCTAAGCCAAGATCTCAGGTGGCACGCAAGTCTGTTGGCAATGACTTTGGCGACAATCTTGTACCCTGTTTGGAGCATCGTAATTGGCCGCCAGTTCTCGATTCTGTTTTTTTCCCCCTTCTTGTGAATCAGCTTGATAATTCCATTATTTATACAAGAAGGAAGAGCACCAAATTTTAGCGCTTCTTGCCAAACCATCCGAAGAGGGGTGGCGACCACCAGCTTGAAGGATTTAAAGAACTCGTTAGTGAGTCCGTCGGGTCCCGGGCTTTTGCCGAGAGGGAGGGCATCAATGACCTCAATGATTTCTGATTCAGAGATCGGGGCATGGAGCAGGGAGTGGAGGTTGGGTGGTATTCTCCGGGGGGAAACCCTAGAAATGGCAGCCATGCAATCCCTTCTATGTTGGGAGAGGGGGTTCGAGGTTCCCAGGAGGCTCGTGAAGTGCCCTTCGATGATGCCAAAGTTATCTTCTTCCGAGTTGCAAACATTGCCATGTGGGTCTTGCAGTAGGGGGATCGTTTCTCTGTTGTGTTTCCTTTTAAGGATACTGCACATCTCTTTGGTGGGTTTGTCGGCTTTTCCAGCCCACCACTCCTTGAAGAATATTTGCAGGTTTTTCCTTTGTATTTCTTCCTCGTATCTCAACGCTGCTCTGATTCTTCGGAGACCTTTCTGGGCTTGGTGTTTTCCTTTGTTCACTTCCTCCTCGAGTCGCCAGAGTCTGTGGTAAAGCGCTTCCCTACGAGCCCGCCGCACTGTCTCGAGCATCTTCTTAGTTCTGATCATGATCTTGCGAGACTTGTCGACCGCACTTCTCCAGCACTTGGCTGGGGCCAAGCCAGAGGCGAACGCCACCTTCCACACATCGGCAATCTCTTGATGGACTGAGGGGAGAGAGAAGGTGGAAGCGTCGGCATGGAACCACGGAGCCTTGTGGGTCCTGTTGGAGGGTTGAAAAGTGATAACGATCGGGTAGTGATCGGAGATGGTGAGGTCAGTACGTTGCGTGATTGAAGGGTGGCCCCACTGATGAGTAAAGCTCTGAGAGATGTAGCATCTATCAAGTCTAGCTTTCCTCAGATCCTCGCCCGCTTGGAGATTCGACCAGGAAAAGCCATTCGAGTCTTTGAATTCGACCAGATCCAGGTGGAGTTTGGTCATGTCCCACGTTTCTTTCTCCCGACTGTCAATGACCCTGCCCTTGCCCATCCATCTGTCCATAGGGTCCTCCACCATGTTGAAGTCTCCACATATAATCACGTTGTGAGGAAGCGAGTCAAGAGAAGTCCAAGTGTTCAGCCTCTCCAAATCCCCGTTAGGGGCGTATAAAGAAACCATAGTAACACAGAGGGGAGCACCAAAAGAAACCGCAATCCAGCGGTGATTTACATCTTCAATGGAGTTCTCGAGCTTTTCAAGCCAGGGTTGTTTAACACCGATGGCCGTTCCACCGGACCCCCGCTGGTGCTTTGTTGGGATCCACACATGGGCCGAGGAAACCTGTCTGAGCCGTTTCAGAAGGTCTTCTCCGTCAATTTTAATCTCTTGAATGCATATAATGTCTGGTTTTAAGCTGGTGTCACGGAGCCATTGACCAATGATGGCCGCTCTTGAGGGGTCGGTTAGCCCCCTAGCATTAAGCGAGATGACAATCATTTTTGTATTGATCCCTCTTTGCGGGAGGGAGCCTTGTCCTTTCTTCTCTTGGCTTCATCTTTCTTTTTCGCTGGGATCTGTTCCCGACTTAGAAATCGGTTTTTGTAGGGGCTTTTCCAGGGTAGCTCCATAGGCTGTTTTCCTTTGCGGGAAACACCATGCTGGGGAGAGTAGGGCCCCGTGCTCGGCACCGTTTCCGGGATCGTCGATCCAATGATGGAACTTTCACTATCCATGTTGTCTTCATTACTAGTGGTGAATCCATCTTCTTTGCTTGTGGTATAGCCCTCCTGGGGGGTTTCTTTGTTGTCAGGGATCTCTAGGGCATTGTCGTAGGTGTCGACCTCGAGTGGCTTCCCGCTTGGATAGTCAAGCTCGTTGATCTCCTTTCCTAGATTGCAGTACAAATTGCTGTTGGGGGTAAGTGGCAGGTTGTTTCTCTCACCGTTGGCCCTCGGACTTCTTTTCCTTCTTCTTCTAACTTTAGTAAAGCCATCAGCATCAGGATTGAGGAAGCCCTTGCCTTCCCCTTCCTTGGTCGAGTGGGTCAAATCGCCGATGTTGTCTTGAGCAGTTTTGGAGGCTTCTTGCGAACGCTTGTTTTTTTGCCTGATAGGGCAGTCTTTAATCCTGTGACCTTGTTGGCCACAACGGAAGCACGCGTTGGGGAGGTTTTTGTAGGTGATAACCTGCTCCCAAACATCACCTTCGCCCATGTCCACTTTGATCATTGATGGAAGCGGCAAAGAGAGGTCGGCCTCGACGCAGGTTTGTGGGTGCCACCTAGCATTGAACGAGTGTCTTGCACCTTCATAGATGAGACCACCAATGTCTTCGCGTGAAGCCAGCGGCTTGCCGATAGGAGAGACAATGTCCCACACGAAGTTGTACAAGAAGTAAGGGAGGTTAGGGAGCTCAACCCACAGCGGGTACCGCAGTGATTTCGATTTGTCAGGAGTAAAGTTCGGGGACCATCTGAATAGGCACAGGGTCGCCCGACCAAACTGCCAGGTGCCAACGCTTAGGGCTTGGAACGCCATCTCTTCATTCTCAAAGACTAGCAGCATGTGGTTTGCTGGTAAGAACTGGCATTTGCTGACAATTAGTCCTCGAGTATATTGATATTAATATTGATATTAGTGAATTAATAGCCATTAACTTTTATGCTTTTTATATGTTGGCTTAATTCAAAAAGCCAACAAAATTTATTACAGATAGAAAAACCTTAAGCTTCGAGTCCTACTTATGGACCCGCAAGTTCCATAATACCCATGGCATGCCTGTTCAGCAAGGCCAAGCACTTAAAGCTTCAAACCAACAAATTTCTCTTCTTACTAAACCATAAATGGTAGTAATAAGAACTTGGATTGAAAAATCCAAAGGAGAAACTAGAAGTTTATATGAGACCCTACACTCATGGGGTAATTTTTCATTTGTGAACGATGTTAAGAAGTTCAGAGGAACTTCAACATGTGATCATTGAGGACAATGATCACACTAAAAGGGGGAAGAGAATGTCCTCAAATGACATATTAGGGGACAAATAGTTGAACCATTTTACACTTTTAAGCATTCATTGCTTCCCCAATAAGCTTCTTCCTTCATTGACAAGAGGTAGGACCCATTTGGAGCTTTGAGAAAATTGCTTCAAGAGTGAAAAATTGTAACTCATTAAGCATATCTAGAGGAGAGGAAGATTAAAGGGTTGAAAGAAACTCTTAAGACCTCTACTCCAAAATGTGCTCTATGAGTAAGAAACAATTTATCAAAATGGTTAATAAGGTAACCATTTAGTAAAGCTTATGAATTGACTATATCCTTTGATATAGATGCCTACTTATGTCAATAGATGATATCTAGGATGAGAATACTAGCTCTATTATCAAATGACATAAACAAAGATAACTTTGATTGCATCTAATCAAGGAAATAGTTCAATGAAAGCTCAAAGTCTTTTCAAAGAACAAATCAAGACTCTGTAAGGATATAACTTACAAAGATTTTGATTATATTTGATAAGACTAAAATGAATGGAGCTTAATCCTTGAGTAAGAGCTAAAGTTGTCTACACTAAGGTGGGATTGTAAATCAGATGGTATGGGACATCTAGGTTTACAATGTCACTTAAGTAGGTTCAATGGTATGGGACACTGAACTTAAGGATAATGGAAGCTTAAGCTCAAGGGATATTGGAGAACTTTTTGAGTGAAGAATTTAGCATAAATGAACCTTCCATTTGGATAGGAAATTGAATCAACATCAAGTTTTCGGGGACGAAAACTCTTTAAAAGGGGGGAAGAAAGGTATCATCAATATGATACTTCTAAGCAAAAGATATTCCTTAACTCTTTTATGAAAGTTAAGGAGTGCATTGGATGTCCATAGGTACCCAAGTATGTTTGAGGTAAATCTCAAACAAGGTAAGAACCAAATATGTAAGAAGGGAATTCATTGAACAATTCCAATTTGGCAAGTAATCTAAGGTAAGCTAGCCAAAGGCGTAAAGCATATTCAAAGTAGGGTATTTGAGAGTAGATAAAGATGGATCCAAAGTTTGGATCGATAAGGATGTCAACTTGCTTAAGTCAAAAGGGTGACATATAATTGTTGATCCCTAAAAGGAGAATGGTTAATGGTTTGAAGAACATCAACATGATGTTGAAGACTTAAGCAAAGATATCAACTCATGAAGGTATGAGTTGGAGATCCCAAGAAAATCCCATGGGTAAAAATCATTGAAAAAGGGATCTAAAGGAGAAAAGACTCGATCTTATCTCCTATTAAATTTGCTAGAGGAATTTTGAGAAAGCCAAGTGACCTAACTTGGTCAAATATATCAAAACTTTATGGTTGGATAATCCAAGAGGCCTCCATTGGTCAAAAAGATCAAACTCTTTTATAGTTTGATACCAAGTAGAGTTCAAAGGTCAACCTAAAGAGACCTTAGATTTAGAAATCTTAGTCTTTGCTCTCATGAAAATAATGCCAAGGAGTTCCAAGGTGGAATCCATGATCATGGTAAATGATCAGAGAGCATTGAAGAGATAAGGGCAAAGAAGGTGGAAACACTAGGATGTGGTTCTCCGGATTGGAGAAAGAACTCACTGATGGCCAGAGAGAAAATAGGCTCAAGATCCGATAGGAAACATCACGATAAGCCTTAAAGACAAGACCATTCAGATTAAGGTCTTAGGTTCATTATGAGGTGTAGAAATGTACCTCCTTGAACCAATTTAATACACTTAGTTGTATAAACAAAAGGGTAAATAGAATGAACATGACATTTACCCTAGAAAAGGCTATCCGTTATCCTCTTAAGCAGATGCATTTTTCTTAATAAAATGCATAGCCAAATTTTATGTGGAACAATAAATTTGGATAAGTAAGAGGGTAAAGAATTTTGGGAGTTAAACTCCAAAAATAAGTCAAGCCTATTCAAGAATAATAGCCTTGAATGAAAGAATGATCTGTAAAAGATCTTCTTTTGAATCTTTGGTGAGAACAAGTGATTCAAGAATGTTCCTAGCAAGGTCTGAGATATGATGCCTAGAAACAGGTATCTTTCTTGCAAGGCCTTAGAACTAAAGCTGCATCCAATAGAAAATCTAGAGGGTGTCTTGATGAAGTATTGTTCCTCAATTTTAAGGATTTGAAGGAATTGGTTTATGAATATTTGTTTCTCTTTGCAAAGCTTTGATGACCTTTGAGGTTAGTATACATAACTATCTGAACCATAGTTGGTTTAAGATAGTTAGTACTGATTCTCATTAGAAGAACACACTAAGCTAAGACGAACAAATGGGGTAGAGACCTAGGAGAATGGTCTACCAAATAATTCCAATTCCTAAAGTCATCTTTGGATCTAAGTCTTGAATGTTAAAACTTCCAAAGGGATTAAAACTCTATTTTGAGAATTAATCCAGGGAGAATCATACATGATTAAGATAGGATCCACTTGTAGATATGAACTTGTAGATTAGGTATATTATCATTCGGAATACTTGAGCTTTATGTTTCAAGAAAACCTGAATGATTGAAAAAAGTCCACCTAAGTTGCAAAGGAATGAGAAGATAGTATTTCTCCTCATTTTATTAAGCACGTTTTGGCAGGGACTCAATAGACCCACTTTGCTAAGTTCACGTCTTTAACTAAGTCCTATCAAATACAAGTAAAGTATATTTGTATTTGAAAAGGAAAAAGTTAAGTTTAGAACATATGAAGATTCCTCTCCTTTCTATTGAAAGTGGAAGATGAATCTAGTTTCTAGCCCTTTCAAGATAGAGATAGGATCTCTATCATAAACTCCTAAAATTATAAATTTCTAGGGAAGTACAAAGTGTACTGAAATTTATTATTTTATGGAGCTCTAGGTTTGTGAAAGTGCCAAAAGGATAAGACCACCAATGAACTCCACCCATTTCACTAGTCCATAGGTACAGGGCATGCATGTACATTCGGATGGACTAAGAGAAAGTGATTTGGGCAGGGATTTTGATTCTTTTCCTTTCAGATTAAGGTAGGGATTAGCCTTAATCTGATTACTGGAAATGAATCTAAAGAGAGAGATGACCATGCTCAGAGTATAGATCATGGGGCACGGGGGAATACTCCACATAATATACCTACTCACATTTTCGAGGACGAAAATGTTAAAGGGGGGAAGAATGTTGTATAACTATGGGTCAAAGTGGCCAAAGACATGGGTTTTGAGGGTCCAAAACCACTTAGAGAACCCTTGGATTCTATTGGAAACCCTTGGGAGAGTATCTCCAAGAGTGTGGTTTGAACCCTTGAGTTATTTGGATTTATTTGCTCCCAATTGAAGGGTTTTGACCCTTAAGATTGATATTTCCTAAGAGTATGATATTTAACCCTTAGGGAGGCCTCTCAAGCCTTGAGACTTGTACATACAAGCTTGGGAGAAGTCCTTTTAAGAATCCATGTGAAGGCCATGTGATTTCCAAGGTTAGAAGGCCTTGGATTAGAATCCATGTGGAGAGGACACTTGGCAAGCTCTCCTCACATTTCCTCCCTTGGTCTTGAGGTATATATATGGGTGGATTTGGATGGGTGGATATGTGTTCTCTCTTAGGAGTGTGGTCTTGCTAGTTGATTTAGTTGCTTGTGGAAGATTGTTACACAACAGGCAGGCTCAAGTGAAGAGAAGAAATTGCACTGCGAGGTAATATGTTTGGTCGCCCCACTATCAAAGTACCAAACATTTGAGTCTACTGCAGACATGCACTGCTCATGAGAAGATGGGTAAAAACTGCAACCAGTAGTAAACACCCATTCTTCTTCCTGCACAAGATTAGAAGACTCTGTTTTTGGTGTAGAGGCTTTTGCAACAACCATTCCAGCCTCTTTCTTCTTTGCCTCTTTAGTAGCCAGTTTTGGATAGTTCTTTATGATATGCTCATTTCCTTTACAGTACTTGCAAAACAATTTCTACTTTTCTTATTTCTTTTCATCTTTGTCTTCCCTCTTCGATTGTGCAAAATTAGCAGATTTCTGCTTACTACTTGAAGAGCTCCATTTTCCTTTGCCCTTCTGCCTAGCCAAGAAAGCTTGATCTACAACACGTATAATGGACATATTCTACCTGGACTAATCTTCTTGCAACAGAACAAAGACTAACTCCTTAAATGACAAGGAATTTGGATTGCCTTTCATCATCAACCGAAGAGTAGAAGCAAAACTCTGATATGAATCAGGAAGACCATTCAGAACCGTATGCACAAGTGAGCTATCTGGTATAACCTCATAAACAGAAATCAAGTGTTCTTTCAAATCCTTGATCTTTGTTAGAAAATTACCCATAGAATCACCTTCATTCATGTGCTCACTCTCCAACTGTTTTCGAAGGTAAGCAACACGAGCCTCATTCCTAGCTTGGTACAATGTGGTAAGTGTATCCCAAACATCCTTCGATGTTCTATAAGAGCGAACATGAGGGATAATGGCATGTTTGACAGACAAAGTTATCAATGCATGTGTCTGGGCATCTCTGCCATCCCAACGAATTTGCTCTACAATAGGTGTAGCAAAAATCCCAGCACGAATAGGAATATGCAGAATATCATCATCTTCTACACCTTTTGCATCAACTTCAATACCTGTAGTTGTAACAGTTGCAAGTGTGATAGGACGTTTTTCAAAACCCTGCACAATGTTCCATAGTCCTTTTGCAACCAATACATGTCGCATCATATAAGCCCACAACGGGTAGTTGGTACCATCCAACTTATCCTCAACAGCCAACATACGAAATACATCACTGCTTTCAGCCATGGCCAATGACTAAAATACCTTGATGCAGAAAATTGATTGTATCTCAAAAAGTTGAACAGAATTGCCTAGACGAGTTTTGTTAAACCTATAGCAGAATTTGAGACGCTTATATTGGCGAACCGAAACAAGTATATACCTTTGGCACAAAAAGACGAAATAACCTACACAAGCGCTATAATAGTGCATTTGGAGGCTAAAACGATCTTAAATCGCGATTTCGGCACCACAAAGCGAAGCAGTTTTGATCTCGGAAACATGTCAGAGTATGCTCACCAAAATTCATGCGAATCTGAGACTGCAACCGCACAGGTGTAGACGACGCCCTAGATGAAGAGGAGACCTACTCTGATACCAATTGTTGGATTTAGACCTCTGCGGAAGCACGCGAACAACACAAGGAAGAAGAAGAAGCTTGGAGCGCAACACACAATACTGAATGTATTACTAGAGATTGTACAAAGATAAGTAGCCCATTAGGGAAAATGACGTATATACAAGCCAGGGGGGAAAACCTCCTAAAGAGGGAAAAAAGTGCCCCGGCGGTCGTAGAGTGTTCACACACATCACTACCTAAAATATATCAACAACCAAATGGAATCCTACAATAGAAATGAAAATCCAGAATAGACACAAATGTTTTGGGGGAGATAACAATATTCAAAACATCCTAACCTCTCCTAGCCCTATAAGCTTCAACATAAAGAATATTAATCTTCCTTTTGATAAGCCGAGCCCAATAGATTATAAGGCAAGCCCAATAATCATTAGAATCTATAGCTCTAAAAATCTATTTATCAAAAAGTAAGTTAGACATTCTTCTAGGGCATAAAGCCCCCAACCCCCCAAATTTCGGAAGATAACGAGTATGCCAAGAAACCTTAGAGACCCTATTAGAACACTCATACCCTCCCTATAAGAACCTTCTAGTTAAAGAAAGGATCTGAAACATGTGCTTCTTGTCAGAAATCCAACAAGTAAGACAACTATACCATAAATAGATGAATACAATGATTCATCTACAAACAAAGAATTCCAGAGAGAGGTTTGCATACCATAAAATCCAAAAATCTTTTGGGTAAAGTTGTGTAGAACCATTTCCATCACTAGTTTAAGGAAGCTTTAAACCCCATGGGGATGCCCAAGAGCTTGAAGATAGTACCTTTCTCACCATTAATATGCAATCTGATGTAAGTAAAAATAATTGTAAAGAAAAAGTTGAGGGAGATTCAAGGACATAAATGCCTTTGATAAGAACCTTCGCTCAAACAATCCTTATTTAACTATCCTAAAGAGTCACTCGCTTTGGAGAAAAAGAAGAGGAGATAAGGAGCACCCTTGCCTTATGGTTGAAGGGTTGGGTAATCTCACTATTAATGGACACTCTAGTGCAAGTTTTATCAAAGAGAAAATGGACATAAGATATGAAGCGTTTTCTTGATCCAATATAATGTATGGATTGCAATATAAAATTCCACTGAATTCTATCATATGCCTTATTAAAAGCTATCTTGGTGAAGTATAACTCTCACCAAGTTCACGAGAACAATCCATCCCTTCCTACAAGGAGATATTAGTATCAAGGATGTACCTTTCCCTAATGAGCCCATTTTTCTCTTTTAGATAACATTGTTCACAATAAGTCTAAATCTCCTAACAAGGGTAGAGTAAATGGAAGTCAGACAAAAGATGGGCCTCCGATTGTTCAATTCATCCTTAGATTCTTTTTTTTTCTATCAACTTAATAACCCTAGTGTCGATATTGATAAATGCGTAATGTGCCTATTAGCTTCTTCTAGATCAAGAGAGTAAAGAAAGGTCCAAGAATCGGGTTCTTATTTTCTTTCATAGATTTTAGCAATTTCAGCCCTAGTCACCTGCATACACTCCCCCACTTGGGAGTACTAGAGAAAATGTCAATGAAGAAACTTAGATCCACATGCAAGTTGTTATGAGCATCAATGGCCAACCTGCCATCCTTACATTTTAAATGAGAAATTTATCTCTTTTTTTCAACACTTAAATCATCTTTTTTATTTGTTGTATCCATCTTATCTTCTCAAAATCCTCTTGAGATAGAGAGGGAAATATTGTCCCCAAAATACTCCTCTAGTCTCAATATAATCGTAAGGTCATGGATCCTCTGACATTTATTGGATAATGCTTTGGTTTTGTTCAAGCTTTTCAATGTCTCTCTTTATCATCATTCTTTTGGAAACCCTCATGCTATGGGCCAAAAGGATTTTTCACATCCTTGACTCATCTTTCCCAATATATTAAATGGGAATCCCCCATGTTCAAGTCAGTGGAAATAATCCACTTAATGTTACTGAAAAAGCTTTCATGATTCAAACGACTCATGTCAAGGTGGGTCTAACTTCCAACTACTGGAAGGTGAATGCAGCGACGATTTGAGAACCCTTCCTGCTACCGTTCTTGGAAAGTATGTTAGAAGAGGTGGCAAGAAGAGAGATGTATTCATTTTTGGATGGATTCAATGGTTATAACCAAGTTTGTATGGTGGATGAGGATATACCAAAGATAGCATTTATTACCAATTGGGGGGTCTTTGCATGCATATGAATGTGGTTCAGACTGAGGAATGTGCGAAGTACATTTCAATGATGTATGTAGAAAATATTTGTCCCCTATCTTACCTCCTTGATGTGCTTATTTTTGGATGATTTTTTTGTTTTTGAGCAAATGGCAGCACACCTGGAGAATCTCAGAGCTTGTTTTGATGCATGTCGGAAGGTAAACCTCTATCTAAACCCTAATAAATTAGCTTTTGCAGTCAAGTGTGGAAAATTACTTGGACATATTATTTCATGTGATGGTATTGCAATTGATACAGATAAACTAAAAGTTATTTTGGAGACCCTAGTGCCCCGGAATCTAAAAGAAGTGTTGTGGTTCTTAGGTCAAGTACGATGGCATGGGAGACATCTACGCGAATTGGCTTATATTGCGATGCCTCTCAATAAGTTAGCACATGTTCGGCCAATTGAATTCCATTGGATTGAGGAAGCTCAAATAGCGTTTGAAAGACTATGAAAGATGCTCGCCATAGAACCTGACTTGAAAGCTCCAGACTAGAAAGAACCATTCCATGTATTTATAGATCCATTCAAAAAGGCAATTGGTAGTGTTCTTATGCAAAAGGAATGGCATAAAAATGAAATCTTTCCGCATTTTGGTTTACCTCTTGAATTAGTGTCCGATAGGGCCACATATTTATTGAATCAGTCGATTTTGGAGATCACTACCACCTAACAAATCAAGCATAAATTCAGTTCTCCTTCCTATCTACGGGCTAATGGATTAGCAAAGAGTACCATCAAAGTTCTTCTGCACATGTTGCAAAAAATGTTGCTTGATTCTATGTATCAATGGAAGATGATTATTCCCATGGTGCTTTGGGCATACCATACTTCATATAAAGTTTCAGTGGGAAGTACTCCGTTTAAACTTTTGTACGACCAAGAAGCTATCTTGCTATTCAAATTCATTGTTCCAAGTTTCCGGATTGTGGTACAGATGCATCTAGTACCAAAAGACTCTTTCACATGGATAAGCTGCACCAACTAGATGAACATAGGTATACATGTTTCCTATTACTGCAGGAAGTGCAGAGTCGAAAAAAGAAATGGCACGATCGGAATTTGCGGACAAAATTTTTTTGGCCTTGTGATTTGGTGCTCTATTTTCATTCGAAAATGAAACACAAGATGGCTAAACTAAAGTTGGGGTGGAGAGGCCTATTTTGGATTTACAAGTTATGCAGACCTGGCTCTTTTTGGCTTGCTATGTTATCTAGAGAACTATTGCCGACAGTCATCAATGAGTCCAAGTTGCAGCCCTATCAATCATCTAGAGCATAATCGCGTATATATATATATATATATATATATATATATATATATATATATATATATATATATATATATATATATATATATATATATATATATATATATATATATATATATATATATGTATGCACACTATAAACCATAAAAATCCAAAATAACAAAATGAAAACTAATAATAAGGAAAATTCAAGAAATTCCTCCAACATGCAAAGTGGAAGAATAACTACTTGACATGCAAATCATACAACAACTAACGATGGCGATGGATGTATCGTTTCAAATCTGATCCTTTAATTCTCATTTCTAGGTGCATGATTAGCACAAAGCCGGTGAAGTGAAGGTACTCTCTAGGGTAATTATGATGCAGACACGGTGCTCTCAAATCCGGATCATAGCTAATAAAAGGGTGAGGACCATACCTAATTTGGATCATTTGGCCAACATACACTTAGAGCAATTAGCGAATCGGTGTTCTCGAGCGATTAATAGAAGAAGCAAAGAAGTGTCTATGGTGGTCACCTTCTCAGATGCCCATTTGCTCAATATACTAGATAGCCTTTCTCAACAGGTAGATTGGTTCAAGTGCCACAGTTTACTAGAGTGCATACCAATCGATTGGAGGAGTATTCATCCTCATCCTTTGGCAAAAGAAATAGAAAATGGAATTGCATGGCAGATAGACAAGAATGATATCAATGTCCAGGAGATAAATCTACAAATTGGACAAGGGGAACCTTTCCAATTATCTCCGATGCTGATAGCAGAGTGGCCACATGTCACCAACATAGGGATTACTGTAGGAACGGAGACAATGGACACTACAGAGATAGCCAACCTACGAGGAAAGCCATGCTTAGGGGAGTATAAGTGCTCCCAACTTTTGGACAAGAACCCACTCAAGCTTGGATTGTTGCTGATGACAATGGTAATCAATATACAAGCAAAGCATTATGGAATCTCACAGCAGCTATTCGCTTTAATGAAGGAGTCTTCCAAAATGCAAGTAAATTGGGTAGAGATTATTTTTCAAAAACTGAAAAAGTAAGTCTGGAGACTATTTAGAAGAACCATCAAAGCAGTGAATGCAACCTTGGACTCCAAAATTGGAGTGTTATTTACATTAATTTTCCCTGATCCTCGAACCTTCTTGCCTTATGAGTATACTATTGTAACTGTGAAAGTATTTTTGCAAGTATTGAAGAAACATGCTACAAAACGAAAACCCATAGAAGGTACTTCACAAGATCAGAATACAGGTCACTAGGATGAAGATGAGGAATCCCCAAGGCAACAAGTGGAGGAGAACCAAAGAAAGCAGGAGGCAAACCAAAAAGCAACAAAGGAAGAGGAAGCAAGAAAGAATCAAGAAGAAGAAGAAACCCGGAAAAGACTAGAAGAAGAAGAGGAAGTCAGGAGACAAGTGGAAGAGAATAAAAAAGAAAGCAGAAGTGGAAGCGAAGAAGCGTTGAAAACAATGGGAGCAGGCTGAGTGCAATGCGAAAAATGCCCAAAAGGTTTCATTGCTTCCCACCTTTACATCATGCAATTTACACGATAAATGGGAGTAGTTTGATGGAAGGGTGAAGTTTCCAGCCGTTCAGTGCAATGATTATATTTAACCTTGGATGTTTCCGAATGAACTAGCAAGACCGGAATTTCTTGGAGATTTAGCAAGAGGGATACATTGGAGTGCAGTTTGGATGGAAGAGTTGCAGAAGCAATGTGTGGCATTCACTTAGTAAAAGGAAGAGTGGGTAGTAGAGAAAGAATATATGAATGCAAAATTAGCCAACTAAGGGTGGAAATCGACGAACTCAGAGTGGAAAACATAGGACGCAAAAGCATTGTTCATAAAGGAATGATGGAGGAATTAAATGATGCATTAGAGAAAAATAGTATGCTAAAGGTGGCAACTAAAGAGAAGTCAAAGAAAGTGGAAACTCCAAGTTGAGATGGCACATAAACATAAAGCATTTCAAAAATTAAAGAAGACCAACAAGGATTTAGCAGCTAAGTTACGGAAAGAAGAACAAGAAGTATAGTGTTTAAAGAAGAAAGTGAATAACTAGAATGAATGAAATTAAAGGCAGGACTCAGTGATTGCAAAAACAGAAGAAAAACTAGCAATGCAGAACTCGGAATTCACAAACCTAGAAGCCAAGCTCCACACTGTATAGGAGGGTTCAAATATAGCAAATGCTCAGTTGGTTGGTCTTCCAGAACTTCAAAAGCAAGTTGAAGTGTGGAGATAGAGATGTACAGATGAGAACCTAGTATTGTAGGGTAAAGAAGCGGAAGTAGTAGAGTTGAAGAAGAATGCATCAATTTGGAGCTGACGCAGAAGACACAGATGGAGGAGGCTAAGAAATTAACCGAGAGTTATATAAAAAAGATATCCAATCTAACTATAGCTTTTGATAATATTGTTGAGGGGTGAGAAAATGGAAGTTAAAGTGGTTAGTTAGAATTCTGTTAACTCTGATGTTGTTGACTTGGAGTTTGTTGAGTCTGTATTTTGGTCAATTGGATATTTAAAAAAGAAACAGTTATAAGTTAGTTAAGGGGAATGTTGTGTGATATGATTGTTGTAATTTTGTTCGCAAAGATAAGTAAGGAAGGAAATGTCTTGAAGGGAAGAAGGCTGAGAGATGTGGAAAAGACTCTGTTCTTGTATTTGCACAGGCTAACAGTGATTAGACCTGACGAGTTCAATCAAGTAGAAGCCTTATCCCTAGTTTGTAATGCCTAATCTTTGTATTTTCAATGGCATTTTGTGTTGTATATCGTTCTAATCTAGTTGCAAAAGTGGGCATTGTCTCTTGATTTGAATATAGATGTTTTGTATTTTGCAATATAGTTATATGAATGTGATAAATCAGAAATTCTACACCTGAATAATCGAGTTATGTGTGAGAAGGTGTATGTGCTAGGATTTGTTCTTGAGAATAAATTGTTTGAGTCAGTCTTTATGTGTTGTTGAACCCCAACACATTTGGCGATCCTATTGTGTTTTCTAAAGAAGCAACAGATGCATGACGGGAAAAAGAGGAAGATTTAGTAAAGTTTACTACACAAGAGTGCAAGCACAAGCAGGTAATGTGGATTCATCTTTTGAACCTTATGATTGGTACGAAGCACAAGAGGGTACTAATTTGGAATCTGAAGAGGAGGAAGGAGGAATAGGTGCAGCAGAAGCAAGGGTGGTGGGTGGAATACGAGGAGCATTGTTCTTGACTGAAGCAGTTGTGGAGTTAGAAGACGACTCAAATTTGACCCACTTGGAGGGACAACCAGGCAAAGAACTAGGCATACACCTCAGCCAGTGCCCATGGTGCAACCACCTCCAAACCCCAAAGTGAAAGCAGCACATTTTAGAGGAGGTTCAAAGGAGGATGTCGATTGTCATGTTACTCAATTTGAAATAAAGTGGACAACAAATGGATATCCAGCAATGTATGGTGATGCAATAAAACTACAGCAATTTGGAGCTACATTGGAAGGAAGAGTAATGAGCTGGTTTAGTCAATATGGTATCACTCATTTTGCTACTTATGATGCATTAAGATTAGCATTCTTACAAAGATTTAGGAAAGAAAAAACTCCTTTCGATGTTTTGAGGAGTTGAGAGCAATTAGACAAAAGAACATGTTAGTGGAGGATTATGCTCAAAAATTTAGAATTTTAATGGAAAGGTTAGAAGGCAATGAGAGACCTATTGACGAGATGTTGGTGGGTTACTTCCTAAAAGGATTAAGGAGTAGCATTAGGCATGCAGTGTCAAGTGTGGATATAACTAACGGTTTTGATGTGTTAGTGTTAGCAGCTGCAAGAGTAGAAAGAAGATTTGGCAGATCTAAGAAGAAGCACAATGCCCCCAGTTTAGAAGTTGAATCCAATTCAGAATCGGAGTCAGACAAAGGGATGACTGATTTAGAATCACAGAGTGAAGATGAAGAGGTTGTGGTAAGAAGACATCACAAACACAAAGGTAAGCAACATAAAGAGGAAGCCTTAATTAGTAGACTAAAGAAATATTCAGTAATAGCTCCCAAGGAAAAAAGGTTTTGTGAAATTTGTGATAAAGAAGAACATACCATAATTCAGTGCTGGTATAATCCAAAGCATTGAGGAAAAAATTCAAGACAGGACAATAGGAATAATAATGAAGTTGCAGCAAATCCGGCCATTCCAGCTCAAGGACGTGGTGATTTTTAGAAGTAGCAGCAAGGAAGACCTCCATGGAGAGATCATGCAAACCAGCAAGGAAATTATCAGGGTAATCAATAAGGGAATCAGCAGGGTAGACCACCTAGAGTGATGCCCTTCTCGACACCATATCATTGGATTGGGCCTAATGCTCCTTTATGGGTTAAGCACAGAGAGGAAAGGGTTATATCGGTTGTTCATTATAGTCAAAATTACCAACAAAGATAGCAGCAGCAATAGGCTCAACAAGTGAATGTCGTAGTAATAGATTTATCGGATTAGGAATTTCGTAATGATTCTGGTGCAAGTACATTAGAAACTCAAAATCAGGATCATGAAAATCAATGGAATTGTGATTTTAAGAAATGTGCTTTGGTCAAGGATGTGGATATTTTGGCAGTTACAAGGTCAAAGAATAAAGGTCCTCTTGATTGGCAGGAGCAAAGATAGATTTGGGACCAAGTGCAGAAACGGATCCAACAAGATTAGTGGAAGCAAGTACAATTTCAGATGTTATTCCAAGAAGAGGATGATGGAATATCTATGCATAGAACAAATAAGGTTGATAAAATGAAGACCAAGCAAGAGCGGGACAATGACTGGTTTGATGAAAGGAAGAAGGAATATGTCAGTAAGAGAGAAACCACTGATGGCTTAGACCATTAGTTTAGCAAACAAGATAGAAGATGATGAGGAGGTGGAATTTTTGAAGGCAAATCCAAGTGGTACCAATATTGGAGGTAGGCATGGAAGGAGTATTATCAAAAGACGATGATCTGTTGGAGAATAAAAGCAAACCAGCTGTAAGTGATACATTGGAAGGCACACAACTAAGACAAATGTTTGAGCAAAATCTAGAAATTCTGACTCAGTAGAAGTTGAAGGAGCAAGAAAAGGAGGTAATTAGTCTGGCTGAAAAAATATATGAACAAAAATATGCAAGCTCAAGTAGAGTAAAGGAAGATGAGCTTCAAGAAGTTAATTTGGGAACTGATACTGAACCAAAAATGGTGAGAGTAAGTAAAGAATTAGAAGGCCAATTTTTGCAAGATCTGATTTCTTTATTAAAGGAGTATGTTGATGTGTTTGCTTGGGATTATTCACACGTGAAAGGCATAGACCCAGATCTACATCAACATCATATTAATTTAAATAAAGATGCAGTTATGGTTGTGCAGCAAAGGTATCAAATGAATCCTAATTTTGCAAAACATGTTAAGGAGGAAATGGACAAGTTATTGGTGGTTGGATTCATCAAACCAGTTAATCAAGTAATATGGTTATCCCCAGTTATTGTGATTCCTAAAAATAATGGGAAGTTGAGGATTTGTGTTGACTATAGAAAATTAAATGCAGCAACAATTACAGCTCTTTTCCCAATACCATTTTGTGATGCAATTTTGGATGCAATAGCTGGACATGAAATGTATAGTTTTTTAGATGGATTTTTTGGCTATAATCAAATTCGTGTTGCTGAGGAGGATCAGCACAAGACTGCATTTATTATAGACTTTTGTGCATATGTGTTTACTGTTATGAGCTTTGGATTGAAGAATGGACCACCTTCCTTTAATTACATGGCACATAAAGTTTTTGAACCTTACTTGCAAGATTTTATGGAAGTTTTTTGTGGACGACTTTTCAGTATTTGGAAAGAAGATACAACACCTTCTGCACCTAAAATCTTGCTTTGATAGATGCAAAAAATTCATAATGGTGTTGAATCCGTTCAAGAGTGTCATTGTAGTGAAAAACAGTATCTTATTGGGCCATGTTACATCACAAGAGGGAATGGCTATTGATGTCAAAAAAATTGAAGTCATTAGGACAATGAAAGCTCCAATAAATGTAAAGGACATAATGAGGTTTGTTGGGAAAATCAAGTGGCATGCTAGGTATTTGAGGCATTTGGATAATATCTCATTACCTTTGACACATTTAACAAAGAAATATGTTCCCTTTGTATGGGAAGGCTTTTCATTTATTAAAAAAATGGTTTCTGTAGCACCAATTTTGAAGCTGCCAGATTGGTCTTTACCATTTCACATCATTAGGGCAAAAAACGGCCGAAAAGGGCCTGTTTGCTAATGAGAGATTAAGGAAATTGACAAATATCGTCTTTCCACGTGTACAAGAATATAACATTGCTGTCTCTTTTAACCGTATGGAGAATTTTTTTTTTTAATACAATTTTCTTTCAAAGCGCCGCTAAAGTGATGAAGAGTCTCGTATTCAGTGTACAATTTTTCGGTTTGATGCAAAAAAAGATACTTTTGCACACTATACTTTTGCACACATATTCTCGAATTTCCAAGAAGGAATTGATTTTTGAAGATACGAAATATTTTTGGGTTCACAAAATGTCATGATCATTCAACGACAGGGTTAACATCAAATCAAAAGTTTCCACGTGTACAAAGCCTTTTTTTCTATAAATACTGCCAAAATTTGTGAACGTCGGTTTCTCGCTTTGAACATTCTTCTTCTCCTAAGTTCAAATGGCTTCTTCTTCTCGTCGTCCTTCCAATCACGTAACTTCATGTGAGGTTTACAACAGAAGAGAGGATTCTTTGTGGAAACCTCTTTCCGTGAAAGAAAATGACTGGGTTACTATGCTTCCTAGCTATAGAGGTGCCCATAAAGTCAAGCGTGCCAAAAGAGACAACACAAGAAACCATTGGAAGGGACGTATTCTCAGTTTCAAATTGAAGAGATGCGGTTGGTTTGCACACATGTGTACACCGCTAAGGATCTTGTTCTAGAAAATCATCTGCAATTCCCTTCGTACTGTAAGTGAAGTTTGACAATCCTCTTCTATCATTCCAGTTGATTTTGTATAATGAAACATATGTTTTTGTACTGCAGATATCTTTCCTTCCAATATTGTGGAATGGCAACCTGTTGAATGTTTAACAGGAACATTCAGAGTTCTTCATAAGGAATATGCAGAACTCATGTATGCAGAGAAATCTGTTCAATTCTTCAATAGCATAGAGTTATTTGTCCATTATGCAGATTATCAAGTGCCGTCAGGGAGGAGTTCTTATGGAATTCTTGTACACGTACCTAGTTCTTGCATCTCTTCATTAGATTGGGATGCTCCTGATCATTCAACAGTTTCAAGTTTTCTCTGCAAAATTAAATTTGACATCCAGAAGGCAATGTCAGCAGGCCGAATTTCGAGAAGGATAAAGATTCAATGGTTTTTGCCTATTCATGTCTTTGTAGCATGCTTTAAAAACATGTTATTACAGAAAACAAAAACAATGTGGTTGAATAGGAGAGTCCCTATTTCAGAGATTGATGATGTTTTAGGTAGGGAATGGGATAGCAAAGAAGTTCAAAAGCCAGGTGACATTATTTTATGTAAAGTTAGTCCCAATTCTCTTTCAATCTCATATCAGATATGTCGACAATCTCTGGTTCTAGGATATGACTATAGAAGGTGGAAAAAAAAGCTTGGACTTTGGATAGCCTTGGACTCAGAGGAGAGCTGTCCAGAATTTGAGTTAGAAGTATTGATTCATCCAGATTTTCAATCAAGGAAAATAATTGTCACTGCAAATTGGAATCTCAAAAATGTAAGGGAGCTTCTAGAATACCTTGATGAGGTATCATCTCAGTGTAGATTCTCAATTGATGATGCAATAGTTAACATTAGATCAGAGAAATCATTATCTTGCATAAGCTGCCTGCCACCAAGGGTGATTAAGTTCCAACCTTTAAGATTGTAACAAGTTAACCTTGACATTCTTACATAATGTATCTTCATCTAATAGAAGCTTCTATTGATACTTCCATTGAATTTTCTTGGCAGGATGGTTACAAACAATGTGTGTTAAATTATTAATTTTAAATGTCTTAGATATTTTTTAGGTCCTTAATTTCATATTTCCATTGATTTTTTTTTGCAGGAGTGAATTGATGACTAAGAAATAATTATACAGGAACTTGCATAAGTTGATTCTAGATGAAGAAGAGATCTAGAATTGAATATCTAATTTCAATTTAATAATTATAGTCTATCAAAGGTGCACACTAGTCTCAGCTAAATAATTTGATTCTATCCAACTTTTCTGTCCTCAAGTAATGCAAGAGAAATTATCATGGTACACATAACAAGTAATATAAGAGAGTGTGGAGAACTTGGTGCAAATTCCAATCCAAGGTTTTAGTATTTCAATATTAGAAGAGCATGTCTTAAGGCATAAAGCAGAGGAGACGAGATAAGTGAAGACGACCGATGCAAGCGACTAGTGCAATCTGAAATTGTCGGATGGCCCTTATCGCTTACATCGGTCGTGTTAGCAAACTACCGCGAGAGAAATTATCATGGTACAAACACAAACTACCAAGTAATATAAGAGAGTGTGGAGAACTTGGTGCAAATTCCAATCCAAGGTTTGGTATTTCAATATTAGAAGAGCATGTCTTAAGGCATAAAGCAGAGGAGACGAGATAAGTGAAGACGACCGATGCAAGCGACTAGTGCAATCTGAAATTGTCGGATGGCCCTTATCGCTTACATCGGTCATGTTAGCAAACTACCGCGAGAGAAATTATCATGGTACAAACGCAAACTACCAAGTAATATAAGAGAGTGTGGAGAACTTGGTGCAAATTCCAATCCAAGGTTTGGTATTTCAATATTAGAAGAGCATGTCTTAAGGCATAAAGCAGAGGAGACGAGATAAGTGAAGACGACCGATGCAAGCGACTAGTGCAATCTAAAATTGTCGGATGGCCCTTATCGCTTACATCAGTCGTGTTAGCAAACTACCGCGAGAGACTTCAAGAAGTGACCTTGCGTAAAGATTTGACTCACGAGTATAAAAACTAGCAACAGCGATGAAATGGATAATACGACCGATGCAAGCGATAGGGGCAATCCAAGATTCTCCGATTCCCCGTATCGCTTGTATCGGTCGTGTCCTCTTAATTCTTTGTGTCCTTCTGTAACTTCTCGAATTTAAACACTTTCCAACAAGAATGAAGTAAAAAACCCACAATGCATTCATAATTGTGACATTAATAAACTTAATTGGACCATCCAATGAACTTTTGTCAAACTCTCAAGAGGTTCAATACAACTGTGACCATCTTCCAGATGAAGATTGGCATAACTACATACAATTTGTTAAAAAATAAATCTTCCAACCTTGGTTGGCTTTACAATTGATTTCAATCTAAGACTCAAAAATTGATTTAACCCTTTCTATCCTTTTTAGAGCCTTGCTTTCTCTGTTGCTTCTGTCCCTTTTTGGAGCTTTCAGCTTGACTCTTTATGTTGTTCCCATGCTTTAGTGGTGAGTGAAGAGGAAGCCCTTTCTTTTTATCTTCAGACTGTTTTTTATCAGGATGAGGGGGTGGAGGTGAGTCTGGATCATATGGGCAGATTGCATGTTTCATGATACTATTTATAGCTCTCTCTCTGATCAAGATGATCCATGCTTCCGGGTAGTCTGATAAATTCAATTCAGGTTTGTGGAACCTTCTTTCCAAGAATCTTACAACATTTGCAATCACTCTCCAGCCACATGATGTTGAGTCTCTCTGCAATGGCACATGAATTTGGCTGTATGCAAATTGCTTTTGTTCATTCATTTTAGCTATTCCTGGAAAATTCTGATCAACATGCATCTTGAGAAGCTTTGCAGCACTGCATTGTAAAGTGAAAATCAAAACGGGGCATGGCTTTAAAATAGAGAACAACAAAATGTATAGTAACTTACACTTTGCAATTCCCATGCTGTGATGGAAGAGAATTGAGGAAAAGAGCTTGATATGCATTGAAGTCCACAATAATCAAACTCCAATGGCCCCTGTCAATGAGTTGCATGTAAATATACTTTCTTAAATGAAACAAATATGTTTCCAAAATGAAGATGAATACTTACTTTTCAATATATGGGTAAATAACACATTCTACTTCTTCTGTAAAACCGTGTAGAAAGGACTTGGCATCTCCATGTTTATGCAAAAAACACTGTGTCACCAGAGGATCTAAAATAAATACTTTTCTTTGAACCGCTTCCTCACATTGTTGAAGAAGAACCCTACAAATCAAGAAATAAAAATGCAGTTAAGGAACTAGAAAATTATGCAAAACAAAAGCATTTTAAGGCCTCTAGATATACCTGAGTGAAATGTTGACCACACTATCTGATATTTCAAGATGAAGCTCCCTCAACATTTTGTTATCTTCAGGTCTAATGTCAAGAAACAATTCACTTTGCCATGGCATTGCAACATTAACTATAACCTGCCCATCTCCTTTCTTGAGGAGCTCTTTATTTGCTTTCTATAACTTTTGAATCTGGGTTAAGATGGCACTTTCCTCTGTAAATAATCCCTGCTTTTTCCTCTCCTCCTCACTATTTGCTGCAGTTCTAGTCTCATGATCATGAGTGACTTGAGCGTTGATCTCTTCAATGACAACTGTTGTTTTAGGTGCTCGAGCTGGAGGTATATTTAAAATATCAAAGAATTTTTTATCGTGGTGATCAATAGGAACCAGAGCTTTATCAAACTTATATCTTATTCTTGAAACAATAACATAATCCTTCGCCATTAGTGTTACCCTATGAGAATGAGCAGCACATAAGTAGGCATCATTCATGAAATCAATAGCAAAGTCCTCTGCAGCTTCTTGCAGGCATAGCAGTGCTTGAGTTTGCCACCTCACCTTGACAAAGGATGAGGTCTTCATCAAAGAACAGAGGTTGGCTGAGATCTGCTTGACAACTCTCATAAATGGAAGTCTTGGGATCAACAATCCCACAGACTTTTGAGCTCTTCTAATTTCCCTCAAAGACTTTACATGGTAGTTGACCCTTTTTTTTGAAGGCTTGTCTGGCACATTGGCTTGAACCTTCTGGGAATTTTGCTCCTGGACATTTTCCCCTTGGGCATTCTTGTCCTGACCCTCAGGGTACAACTTCCTTGCTGTCTTTTTGGTTCTAGCCATACTGTGCAAAAAATCAGTCTTTAGGCAAGGAATTAGGAAAAGTGGAATATTCCACTGTCAAAACTTACTCTCAAAAAGCTATGATCAATGACTCTTTCCACTATCAGAGGCACGACCGATGCAAGCGATAACAGTCATCCGGAAATGCCCGAATGTCCCTGATCGCTTGCATCGGTCGTCTTTAAATTAATCATCAAATATCAATAAATAATATCTTACAATGCAAAATACTCAATTATCACTAAGATAAAGATAATTGGAAAACTATAATCAATGACTCTTTCCACTATCAGAGGCACGACCGATGCAAGCGATAGCAGTCATCCGGAAATGCCCGGATGTCCCTGATCGCTTGCATCGGTCGTCTTCAAATTTATCATCAAATATCAATGAAATATATCTTACAATTCAAAATACTCAATTATCACTAAGAAAACGATAATTGGAAAACTATAATGAATGACTCTTTCCACTATCAGAGGCACGACCGATGCAAGCGATAGCAATCATCCGGAAATGCTCGTATGTCCCTGATCGCTTGCATCGGTCGTCTTTAAATTTATCATGAAATATCAATAAAATATATCTTACAATGCAAAATACTCAATTACCACTAAGAAAAAGATAATTGGAAAACTATAATCAATGACTCGTTCCACTGTAAGAGACACGACCGATCCAAGCGATAGGAGTTATCCGTAAATGCCCGGACGTCCCTCATCGCTTGCATCGGTCGTCCCTGAATTCATCATCATATTTCAATAAATAGTAGTTAAAATAAAGGTAACAATGCGTTATACTCAAGCATAGCAAAGGAAACCAAAATTTGCAAGCTATGATCAAGGACTCGATGATATTAAAAAACATGACCGATCCAAGCGATTAGGGTTATCCAAAAATCTCGGATGTCCCTAATCGCTTGCATCGGTCGTGTCCACATTACCTTACGTAGAGAGCGCTCTCTATAGAAATTGTGAAGTAGGCTAAAAACGTGGTGGCAATGGAACCTCGACGCTTGGCAAGTGTTGACAGAAAAAAATGAAGGAAATGAATAGGGAAGCTTAAATAGGTCCCAAAACTGAGTTGATCATTGTGCCATGTGGCATGCTCCGATTGGTCCACGTCAGATACCCGTTGCGAATTCCAACGTCTTTTGCCACGTGGCATGATTTGATTGATCCATGTCATCTATCCGTTGCATCGGGGAACGTACACTTTACCACGTGGCACTCTATGATTGGTCCACCTCATTCGACCGTTTCTTCCCTCCTCGCCTATAGAAAGCTACTTCCTTCACAAACTCAAACTTTCAACCTTCAGAGAACTTGTCTCACTAGAGACACGACCGATCCAAGCGATAAGAGTCATCCGTAAATGCCCGGATGTCACTCATCGCTTGCATCGGTCGTCCCTGAATTCATCATCATATTTCAATAAATAGAAGTTAAAATAAAGGTAACAATGCGTTATACTCAAGCAACACAAAAGAAACCAAAATTTGCAAGGTATGATCAAGGACTCGATGCTATTTAAAAAACATGACCGATCCAAGCGATTAGGGTTATCCAAAAATCTCGGATGTCCCTAATCGCTTGCATCGGTCGTGTCCACATTACCTTACGGAGAGAGCGCTCTCTATAGAAATTGTGAAGTAGCCAAGAAACTTGGTGGCAATGGAACCTCCACGCTTCGCAAGTGTTGACAAAAAAAAAAGAAGCAAATGAATAGTGAAGCTTAAATAGGTCCCAAAACTGAGTTGACCGTTGTGCCATGTGGCATGCCCCGATTGGTCCACGTCAGATACCCGTTGCGAATTCCAACGTATTTTGCCACGTGGCATGATTTGATTGATCCACGTCATCTATCCGTTGCATCGGGCAACGTAAACGTTGCCACATGGCACTCTGTGATTGGTCCACCTCATTCGACCGTTTCTTCCCTCCTCGCCTATAAATACCTATTTCTTTGCAAACTCAAACTTTCAACCTTCAGAGAATTTCTCACCTACATGTGTATTTTTCTTTCGTCGCCGACACGACCGATACAAGCGATTTTCGCCGTTTGACCTACGTTGACTCGCTCTAGTCGCTTGCATCGGTTGTGTTCTCCTAATAGACATACAAGAGAAGCTGCAGCTTAGATGGAGGTAATGAATGAGATCCTTAGTGTCTCTCCATCAGAGAAACTTCTTGATTTCATGGTTCAAGAGGGTTTAAGTGTAGATTATTTTCCTGATGCAATGACCATATTCAACCCCGAAATTGATTTTGAAAAACTCTTAGAGAACTCGAAAAGTTTTCTTAAGGATGAGTGGGAGATTTTCTTGGGGTTGGTCAATGGGAGGATCCTTTCTATTTCTCAGAAAACCTATGTCCATCCTCACATCTTTGGGAAGGATCCAATAGATAGGGCTAAAATCACAAGAAAATGCAGAAGGATATCCCCTTTGCCAGGGAAGCTTGATTTTTGCCCAGAGCATGAAAAGGACTGCTGCTTGCTCCCTTTAAACATTGCTTTCTTGATATGGCTTGATCATATCTCAGTTGAAAGGGAGGAAAATGTTCATGATGAAGACGAGCCTTGCTTAGAGCTAGCACTTGAGGCTAGCTCAAAAACTATGAAAGGTGTCATGGAGATTGTTGAGGAGATCAATCTCCAAGCAGAAGAAGAGCAGGTCAAAGATTTTGATGTGGCCACTTTTAAAGCAGAGACTGCAATAAGGGAGCCAACTGAAGAAGTTCAAGTGTCTGAGAAGTCCCTACTTCTCCCAAATCTACCTTTTTACTTTATCTCTAGGAAAGAGTTCATACCTCTATTTTACATTCAGGAACTTTTCAATCTAAGGGAGGACTACTGTCTTGCAGCTATAGCTGAGGCAGAAGAAGTTGCAAGGAGATTCATCAATAAGAAAGGAGAAAGAAGAGAGGAATTTTTGCGTCTTGATTTGGATTTGTCTAATGAAGAATTCAAAGATTCATCACAAGCTCTTTCAAAATGCTTTGAGAAAGCTATCTCAGAGAAGCCAAAACTTGCTGATGAAGAGTTTGATGAGCATCAGAAGCAACTTGGAATATACTCATTTGGACGTGGCTATTCATTCTTGGATGTCGCTGAGGACAAAGGAACAATTTGTATTGACTCAAAAGAGCTCATTGAGGAGGAAGATGAGGTCAAGGTATGTTGTTTGATATATTCTATCAATTAAAGTTTTTGTCCGAGATCTCTATTTTTAAGTGAGAAAATGACCACGACCGATGCAAGCGATACAACCTAACGGATAATCTCCGTTGGGCCTTATCGCTTGCATCGGTCGTGTTCGGACTTGAAGAGGAAGATGAGGTCAAGTATGTACGTAGTAAAATATATTCTCATGATTTAAAGGCAAAGGAGATGAGATGGACTTGATGCAAAATCTCTATCTTGTGTCAGTTTGTCCAAGTCCTCCATTAGAAGTGTCAGAAGTCGATCACGACCGATGCAAGCGACAAGGCCCATCAGATATTTTCCGTCGGGCCTCATCGCTTGCATCGGTCGTGTTTGGACTTTAGGAAGATGACGTCAAGGTATGCAGTTAACTATATTCTCAAGAACTTTAGGTTAAGGATATGAGATGGGACCAATGCAAAATCTCTTTCTTGTATCAGATTTGTCCAAGTTCTCCATTCGAAGTGTCAGAAATGGATCACGACCGATGCAAGCGATTAGGCCCATCGGATATTTTCCGCTGGGCCTCATCGCTTGCATCGGTCGTGTTTGGACTTGAGGAAGATGACGTCAAGGTATACAGTTAACTATGTTCTCAAGAACTTTAGGTTAAGGATATGAGATGGGACCAATGCAAAATCTCTTTCTTGTATCAGATTTGTCCAAGTTCTCCATTCGAAGTGTCAGAAATGGATCACGACCGATGCAAGCGATTAGGCCCATCGGATATTTTCTATTGGGCCTCATCGCTTGCATCGGTCGTGTTTGGACTTGAGGAAGATGATGTCAAGGTATACAGTTAACTATGTTCTCAAGATCTTTAGGTTAAGGATATGAGATGGGACCAATGCAAAATCTCTTTCTTGTATCAGATTTGTCCAAGTTCTCCATTTGAAGTGTCAGAAATGGATCACGACCGATGCAAGCGATTAGGCCCATCGGATATTTTCCACTGGGCCTTATCGCTTGTATCGTTCGTGTCTAGGAGTTGCATGCAGCAATGATAATACATGTCTTGCTTGTGGGAATTCCCCTCATTTATCAAACATTAGATGTTTCTAGGCAGTTTGCAAATAGATATTGATGACGATCGATGCAAGCGATAACGACAATCTGAATTTCTCTGAAGACCCTTATCGCTTGCATCAGTCGTGTCTCTTGCTTTTCTTTCTAATAGTTTCAAGTTACTTCACATGTTTCCTTAAGTGTGCTTGCACTTCATCTAACCATGTTTTTCATTTTTATCACAGTTAACTTTATTGGATGAAGACAATTACCTTGGTAGGGGCAAGGGAACAAGAAAAGCCTTAGAAGAGAAAGGAAAAGCAAAGGTGGATATTCATTCTATTATCCACTATCTTCCAAAGTTGGACCCAACCACTTTTTGTGTTATTCACAAGCACTATAGTGAGGAGCCAGACTTTGCATTGTTCTGCTTGAGGACTCTATCAAAATACATGGGTTTTACTCCAATACCCTTTAATGCTTTCAGAGTTTTACTGCTTGAAAGAGCAACTGCATTCAGAATTTTTGGATATGCCCCTGGACTCAATGCTTCAAGGGCAGGGTACTTTCTTTGTTATTCAAGCTATGCAATGGCTGCAGGGGTGTCAGATTTAAAAAGCATTGCTGGATACAGGAGAAAAGAGTTCCTGAGATATAGAGGTGATTTGCCAGAGCCAAGCTCTTTCAAAAGGCTCAAGGAATGACTTGATTTTTTCAAATTCTATATCTCAACAAATGTACATATACAGAAATTGCCCAATGTGATATAAGACATTGCAAATTTTTTTGGTGTAATTGTTATTGATTCTTTGGTCAAAGTCATCTGATGGTAGTAGACATATTTCTTTTCAAAGCATAATACATCATGAAATGTACATACATGACATCTTTTATTTCTCAAAGAAATAAAAGACATTGCAAATATTAAAGCTCTGTTTGAAATGTGGTCTTTTTCAGTTTGTGATATTGATACATGATTTGTCTGGTGATAGCCATATCCTTCTGATTATATTTGGCATGAGGTCCTTTGTAATTGTCTTCTAAAGAACCAATCAAAAAGCTCTCTGAAGGCATTGCTCTTTGTTACTCCTCCTCCTTTCCTTGTACACCTAAAGAAGCTTGTCCTTGCTTGATAATGAGATTTTTCCATGCCTTGGGTGTTCCACATGGCAAGTGGTTCTTTTTCTGCAAAGAATGCACCATGCACAAGAAGAATATGCTGGAAAGCAGAAGAATTTCATTAGATCTTTATTTCAATTAAAAATAAATAAATTGAATAAAATATCTTTGGAGCTCACCAAGTAGTATGTTATGTCTTTGGCACCCCATGCCTCTATGATGGTTTCTATAAGCTCTGTGGTCGCCTTTCTGAAATCTGTCACATAACTTTTTGATGTTACCTGCTGCCTCATGATCTTTAAAAGATTATCTAGTTTGACCCACACCTCCATTCTCTTTTTTGCTATTTCTGGTTTGCTTTTTACATTAGTCGTGACCTCACAAAATGTTTTCCATGAATTCCACATGGCATTAAGTTGTTTGCCATCATGGTTGCTGAAGAATCTCCTTGCTTTTGCACCTCCCATTGAGACATCCTGTAAAACATCACCTGTATTTTGTGAAAGCTTTGGATCTTTTCTTAGATGAACATCACCACCATGAAACCCCATTTCTGAAAGAAGACATTCACATTTTTTTATGCATTCATCTGCAAGAGTTGTAGGCTTGATAGAATATGCATAATCCAAGTGAAGACGGACCAACTTGTCAATGATCCTTAACTCTGCATGTAGTGTACATATGTGTACATTTGTCAATGCTATTGGAAGTATGGGATCCCAAATCATTGAAGAAGATGAGTAGTTACGAAGAATAACATTTTGTCTAGAAGGAGCCTCTTCACACTCAGCTCTAGTAATCCATCCATTTGTGCCTGGGCTTTGCATGCAGTACAAGCAAGGGTATTTAGAATTTGCTCCCCCACTTATACCAAACATGCATTTGAGTGTCTTTAGGTCTCCACTCAAATGCCACTCAACTTGAAAGTTTCTGTAGTCTTTGACATTCAACAATTCTCTTGCATGATGCCCTTGGATAACATTTGGAATGTTTGTCTGTGAGAATAACCATTTAAGTGTTTTATGGCTCTCAGATGGAACTTGAGCACAGCCAACCCACCATAACTCCATTTCTGATTGTACTTTGAGAGATGGAGTATCCAATTTCCCAAGGCTATAGTCCAAAGCTTTGTTCATCAGTGCAATGCTTATTCTCTCCATCTTTTGATGTTTTTTAAGCTCAGCTTCATCAAGTTTGATTACAAATTTCAATAGACCAGAACATTCATGCTCTTTTATATTATAGAACTGAACCATGTATGTTTGAAGTTTTATAACATCTATCCATATGTTGTTAAATGCATTGTAAGTGAAATGTAACTTTTGTTTTCCTACTTCGTAAGGCATGTTACCGTGAATATGTTTATATTCACCAAATACTAATGTGATCTTCTTATTCAAGCAGAGCCGAAACTTTCCTACATGATGGGGTCTAGGCAATCCAAAACTTCTAACTTTGTTAAATTTTAAAAATTCACACCAAGCTTTTGAAATTGCTCTATAACCTTTCCTACTCACTCCACACTATCACAAATATTTTGAATTTGAGATGGTTCTAGTAAAAGATTCATTTCTGTCATGAGTTTTTGAAAAACAAAGCGTTTCAAGCATGTATTTTCATTTAGTTTCAATAGTCTTAAAACATCATTTTGACTCAAAATTTCATTACAGAAATGTATGCGCTCAAAAATGCTCGAGATATTGAAACCTAACACATTTGTCACATGATCTCTAACAATTTTCATTCTTTTCTTTTTCTGGCCAGATTTTTCAGTCAAATCTAAAAAAGGTTTTACTCGTTTTGACCGCATTCTCAAACCTATAGGAGTTTCTTTCATTTTTTTAAAAGACTCTAACTGAGAAGATAAAGTGGATAATTTGTTTTCTAGCTCTCTCATATGTAAATTCTTCTAGTGTAGTGTGTTTTGTAAATAGTTTATGTATTGTACATAATTCCTTGAAATATCCCAGAGCCTTGAACTCCAGTTTGTGGATCAATTGGATAAACAGATCCATCTGTCCATATGTCGATATGTTTCTTTCCTTCCTTTTGCAATCCATCCACTTCAAGAGGATGAAGAGCCCTTCGAAATACGTTTCTTGTCGTCGCATACTCCTGACTAACTGCAATGTTGATATGGAACTTTTTACAATGATTTCGATTGTTTGAAAGCTCAGGGAGAGTATTTGGGTTAACGTTCTCCATGGTCTGCTATGAAAAATGACCAACAAGTGTCTAAAATGACGTGAAAGGGAGAAACAGGCTTGCTATGAAAAGTAGAGAAAAAAAGCACAAAACGTCATCAGCACACATTATATAGGTCCGTGAACAAGAGGAAAATTCAACTTTTGAGGCGTAAGATATCACACAAACTTCGAGGCGTAAGATATCACACAAACTTCTCATGATTATATGATACGAGTTTCTCTCTCTTCAAAATTTGCATAAGATACGTTTTAAATGAACTTACACGGAATTTCTTAAAGGATTTGACAACTTTAATCCCGATTAAGCACAACTAATTGAAATCCTTACACGGCCCTTTTTGGGCCGTTTTTCGCCCTAATGTATTTGTAGATGCATCGGATGTAGCAGTAGGAGCGGGGTTGATGCAGTAAAAAGAGAGAGGATGGTATATACTAGTTTATTATGCTAGTAGGGTGTTGTGCTCTATTGAAAGGAATTATCCGATTATTGAACGTCAAGCATTGACAATGGTATATGCTCTTAATAAATTCACACATTATTTTTTGGGTAATAAAGTGGTTTTTCATGTTGACCACCAGGCTTTGGTATATTTGATCAAGAAGCCTATATTAATAGGAAGATTGGCAAGATGGATGCTTTTATTATAGGAATTTCATTTTGTTATTGTTCATACCCCAGGCAAAGACCATGCAATGGTCAATTATTTCACTAGATTAGATTCAGGGGAACCACCAGTAGGAGTAAATGATGAGTTCCGAGATGCAGAGTTATTTGATGCTCAGATTGCTCACTCTGATTCTTGGCATGAACAATTGTTAGTATTCTTAAGAGATGGAGTGTTTCCTCAACAGTTTACACCTGATTAGAGGAAGAATTTTACTTTGAAAAGTAGGCCATATTTGGTAATGTAGGTGCATTATATAAAAAAGGGGTGGATCAGGTCATTCAAAGATGTGTACAAGATTTTGAGCAACCAGTTGTTTTGCAGCATGAGGACATCTATCAGGGGATATCACAAGCAAAAAGATTTTGCAAGCTAGGTTATGGTGGCCTACAGTAGTAAAAGATGCTCATGATTTTGCCAAAAGATGTGTTATTTCGCAAAAAACAGGCCAACCAAGTAATTCAGATTGAATGTCTGATCATCCAATTTTTCCATTGGATGCATTTCAAAAAGGGGACATGGATTTTGTTGGGCCTATCAAGCCTATTAATCAACGTGGGAACATATATATTTTAGTGGCAATAAATTATTGCACAAAGTGGGTGGAAGCAGTAGCACTTAAGGACAACAAGGTGGCGAGTGTTGCAAAGTTCCTCTACCACAATATCATGACCAGGTTTGGTTTTCTGATAGAATTGGTAAGTGATAGAGGAGATCATTTTCTTAATGAATTCATTTTAGAGCTAACAAGAACACATTTGGTTATGCACAAAAATTCTACAGCCTATCATCCACAGGCAAATGGTCAACCAAAAAGCACTAATAATAAGACTTTGGTACGTATCCTTAAAAAATTAGTGCATGACAATCAGAAGAATTGGGACTTCTTGTTAGATTCAGCATTGTGGTCATTCAGAATAGCTTTTAAGGTAACAATAGGAATGACACCATTCAAATTGGTATATGGCTTAGAAATAGTAGTCCCAATGGATTTTGTGGTTTCAATTTTGAGAGTAACAACAGAAAAGATGTCTCCTCAATTATCGTTAAAGCATCGGAGTAAGTATCTTCTTTAATTAGAGGAGGATCGATTAGTTAGTGCATACATAACTAAGGTAATTCAAAGAAGGAGACATGCTTGGGTCAATATGAATGTAAAATTTAAGATATTTCAGGTTGGAGATTGGGTGATGGTGTACAACTCTAAATTAGGGCCACATCCAAGAAAGATCACCCTGAGGTATAAGGGTCCATATCAGATTGCTCAAGATTTAGGTCAAGGGACTTTTCTGGTAGGTGATGTGTTTGGCACACAAATGGAAAAACCGATCAATGGATTTCATTTGAAGAAATTTCAAGAGAAGCTACCACACATGGATTGGTTTTTATCTAATTTGGTGCATGTGATGCTAAATTCGGGTAATCAGATTAGCAACATTATTGATCACAAAAGTAAGAAGGCCTATTTTTCTACATTTTTCTCAGTGATTTCATGTTTTTTGGGAAATTGTTGGTTTAAAATTACATTCAATACCTTCTTAAGAATACATTGGTCTTCGTATGATAATTTGAGGTTTAGGGTGATACCATTCAGAATTTGTTACATCCGATCTTAACCTGTGGTCTCCGATATCTTCATTAATCGATCCAAGACTGTCCGCCAAGTCTTTCATCTTAGTGACATAATCACTAATGCTTTGACTTTGCTTTTTCTTGAACGTTGTAAATTCTGACCATAAGCTAGCCTTTCTAGCTTTCATCGTATTTTGGAAATGATCTTCCAAAGCACTCCATATATCTTCTGCTTTCTCCAGACCTCTAATGTGTGGTAGTAGATGATGTGTAACGGTATTGTAGATATAAGCTCTTGCCATTTTTCTTCTCCCATAGCTTCAAGGCTTCTAACTCTTCTTTCTTCGGTTGATTGTCATCTTCAAAATTCGGCTTCTTTTCTTCTCTTGTCACATATATCATTAAGTCTTTACTCATAAGTAAAGCTTCCATGCACATTACCCATGCGGGATAATTATCTCTGTCCAATTTGTCAATAGAGATATGATCTGCCATAATCTTCTTGTTTCTGTTACTTTTGGTGAGTGTAATTGTTAAAAGGTTTTACCTTTTACAAACCTTTACCCTTGAGAATTATTTCAAAACGTTTCTTGACGCCGTTTGTTGTTGATCACTTCAGCTTTCACCTTTCTTGTGAAATTTCTTCGAATTCTCTTGTATCTTTACTTCCATTTCTACTTCTGAGAAACCTTTTCTGCTCTTTAGAACCTTTCTGCTCGGATACCACTTGTTGATGTCATGACAAAAGCTTGTTCACTAACAACACTGCGAAAAATTGCCACGCCTCAATTAGAACTAAGCTAGAGTGATATTAGAACACCTCTATAATCATCAGTAGCTTAGCTACCTTCTGAAACTGAAAACTTTATAATTGTATTTAGTGAAAACTGAAAATTCACTTTACAGAAAGTTTCGTGTTTCCTTCAAGCTTCAATTCTGAACTGATTTACTTCAGAATTTACACTACTGCGTTTGCTTACAGTTAGATAATCTTCCGTTACTTAACTTTGCCAAAACTATGTTTTGAACTCACCAGAATTTCACCGAAACTTCACCGGACTGTTACCGGAATGTCACCGTAATCTCATCGGAATCTTATCGGAATCAACTGCAATTTTGTTTGTAATTACTTCAAATGATTGTTGATGAAGTAAGGAAGTAATACCTGAGCTTCCTTCAGTAAATGAACTCTTTCTGAAGTTTAAGAAAAACTTCACCAGTTTAGGATGCCTTTTTCCGGTCAGACTTTGTATTGTGTACTTGTCCCATTTCACAAAACTCTTTTGATCAACTTATAGTTGAGACTCCTAACTTCAAGATGAGCTATCACTCATGAAAATCTTTACACTATGTTACGAGATCTAACTCTCAGAAGTACCGGAAAATGTTTACTGAGAAACTGTAACTATTAACTAACTTTCACAGTAACATGAAATTACTCAGATTTCTTCACATATGAAGAATGCGCTCAATCTTCCACATGAACATGTGTTTTCTATTAGAGAAGATGTGTACAAAATAGCTTGGCCTCACTTTGCTCATAGCTATGGAAAACTCTCCTACTCTGAGTAGTTATTCCTTACCATCTCTCTCAAATGAATACCCGACAATTCAGGTTCTATAATTCATCTCTACATACGCGATCTCTGGCGTCTTCTTCTTCCTCTATATGCGCTCTTCTATCTCTTCTCTTATCACCTATATATTCCGGTTCTATGCTCTCTCTTATATACATTTTGATCCGAGATTCAAACTCGTAATTCTAGAAGTTTCTACACCTTATATTACAGGTGTGAATTTGTCCCTTCACTTAGGCTTGATTTTTTGAATGTTTTTTTTCTGCTTCTCTTTGTCTTTCTTCCTCTTTATATCTGTCTGTATGTCAAATTTGTGAGTGATTCTTCAACATTGTTCATGCACAAAAGAAAGATGATTAGGCTTGCTTCTGTAGTTCTGAGTAGAGACATGGCAGAAATGAGGGGCAGAGCATGCAGGAGAGAAGTGGTGGTTCATAAAGAGGAATCTTCCACAGAAGAGAGTGACAATTTGTTGCAAGAAGAAGAAGATGACACTCAAACTCTTACACCGACAAGCAAATTAACACAGTCGCTTATGGATCCCTTCACAGATTTTAAAGTAGAGATTGATGTGAGCATTACATTGAATGCTATGTGGCTACAACATATTCCCTTGATCAACTTTGCATCACTACCTTGGGCAAGCTAGAGACTTAATTACTATGCTAAGAGTCAAATGGACATCATCAGAAAGACTAAATGTCAATTGTCTCCATAGGTAAAGTTTTCTCCCGAATTAATTGCATAAGTTTTTAAAGTACCTACTCTTAAGGAGCCGATTGTGCCTAAATGGTTTGAGGAGGCATTGAAGAAGGAATTTGGTCCTTGTGAAGGAGGTCACCAGTATTACATGTTGAAAAATTCATCTTATGTGCATAGAGAACAACTTAAATGGTATCTTGAGAGGTTATGCTTTATAGTTAAATACGATTATATGTCTAAGCACAATTTTTCACCATTATGTTGGGCAAAGAAAGGGGGAGTGTGAGTTGGGCTCACTGGATATTTGATAGAATGTACAGTGAAGTATTCTCTTCGAATAAGTGGAAGACACAAGCTAATAGTTGAATAGCAGCATATCTTGCAGCATTATTCTAGTTTGTACAGAATGTCGAAAGGAATTAGGTGGTTTGGCCCAACATACACGACCAAGAGATTGATTCCCCAATGGTTCAGAAGAAGGATTAGGATAGTGTTAAAGAGGAGGATTGGATGAAACATATAGTGATTTATTGAAGGCTAGATACAAAGTAGTTGAGGTTCTTTTGGTGGTGAAGAAGTTGAAGGACGAAACTTCTAAAGGTATGACTTTCCATGAAACACTAATTAACATATCAAAAGACATCGAGCAGCCCAAGATGGTGGGCAGAAGTTTTAAAGTGTCCAAAAAATGCAAGTTAGAACATGTGCTGAAAGTTGTGGTGGATAAGGTTTCTCTACAACATGTGTCTCAAGCACATCGTGAAGTTAGTGGAGAATGTGAGATACAGTAGAAGTTCGATGAGGTGTATAAATTCATATTAAGGTAGGATGGCTTGTTGAAGGAATAGAAGTTACTTATTGATATAATAAACTTTGATGAGTATCAGGTGTTAAAGTTTTAAGTTCAAAGCTTACAGATTGCAAAGGAAAATACAGGAGCATTAGGAAGTGGTGTCTCAGTTTCACCAACAAGAGGTGGTGGAAATACTAAAGCTCAAGAAGTTCTTGCAAGAGTTTGATGATTGGACAGGGAAGATGCAACAAATGGTGGATGTAGAAATATAGAACTTAGCTGCATTGAACACAACCTTGGAGGTGGAAAATGAAATATTGAAATCTAGGATCAAACCTTTACTTGTACTAGAGAAACAGATGTTACAGAATGAGGAAGTGGAAATGGATGCAATGTTAATGTTTGAAATGGATATGATGACTCTTAAACAGGAGATGCATAAGTGCATGCAAGAGTTATGGACAAGAATTAAAGAAAGATTACAAGCACTTATTAGGTATCCATTTGAGAAGATAGAGGATGGCTTTGCGTTAGTAAATGAGAGTCATCTCACACAAGTGATTGAGCAGTATAAAAGTGAAAAACAAGTGCTACTACAACAAATTATAGATCTTAAAGAGAAACTCATTCAACACACTCTGGATAAAGAATTGGATGATCTGCTTTAGTAGCAGGAAAAAGTACTTTCAAAAAAGATTGTGGAGCAAGAATATATGCAGGTTGAAGCAGATTAGGGTTTAAGAAAGTGCTAAGGTTGCTGAGGAAGTTCAGCAAGAAGATGCCAATAAAGAATATCAAGGAATTGTGAGTTTGGCCTTGATTTTTGGGAAAAATCCCCCACTAGGTAGTTCCAGGTGTTGATGGTGAGAAACTGGAAGTTAAAGGGGTTAATAGGAATTTTGTTAACTCTGATGTTGCGGACTCGGAGTTTTCTCAATCCGTATTTTGGTCAATCGGATATTTAAAAAAGAAATAGTTATAAATAGTTAAGGGGAATTACGTGTGATATGATCATTGTAATTTTGTTCGTGAAGATAATTAAGGGTAGAGGAAGCCTCTTGAAGGGAAAAAGGCCAAGATAAGTGGAAAAGACTTTGTTCTTGTATTTGCACAGGATGAGAGTGATCCGACCTGACAAGTTCAATCAACTAGAAGCCTTATTGCTAGTTTGTAATGCCTAATATGAGTTTCATCCAAGGTGTGGAGTTCATCAAGTTTGGAGTAAATCGATTGTTCCAATAAAAGTTTGGATTTTGGGGTGACACAGAGATTGGGAACCACTATTTCCATTGGAGTGATTGCTTCAATTACAAAGGTGAGTTTCAAGGGTGTGAATTCGGTAGCAACTTTATATGTGGTACGATAAGCCCACAGAAGTGAAGGAAGCAACTGATCCTAGTGCTAAGGAGAGACCAAGATTAATTTTCGGAGCATAGTTAATAAAGTCTTATTGGTAGTTTCGGCCAAGCCATTTTCTTAGGGATAATACGGTGTACTAAATTTATGTATGATATTAAATTCACTTGTTAAATCTTCGATTAAGTCATTCACAAAATGAGTTTCATGATCTGAGACAAGTTCCAAGGGTAGCCCAAAATGTGGGAAAACTTCTCTAGTAAGACAGTGAGCCACCAAAACCATAGTAGCATTCTTTAAAGCCCAAGCTTCTTCCCATCGAGTTGTGTATTGGATGCAAGTCAATATATACCGATTATTTGTAGAAAGCATCGGAGGGGAAATGTGCCCAACAAAATATAATCCCCATTTTTGAAAGGGCTCAAGGGGCATGTCATGATGAAGGGGGAAATGTTTGACCAGAACAAGTTGTCCAATCCTTTGACATGGAACACATCTAAGCACATGCTAGCAAACATCTTTGATCATAGTAGGTCACCACAACCCACCTTGTAACACTCTTTGTAGACTTGAATCCACTGAGAAATGTTGGTCAGTGGGGTCAGAATGAGCAAAGGCAAGAATCACAAGAACTTGATGGAGGGGGAACACAACGAACCCATGCACTAGAGAGGTCATAATAATAAAGTTGATCTATAATGATGGAAAATCACTTACTATAGGTTGCTAACTTACAGTGTTCTGATAAGGAAGGGAATCCGAGAGTAAACTGGTCTTCAAAATAGAGAAAATAGTATCATAGTAAGTAGTAGTGAGATCCCACGATGTTGCAGCACTAGCGGGTTGGGCTGTATAAATGGACAAAGGGTTCATGTCGGTTACCTCAAGTGCCCCACCGCAATCCAACCAAGAGAGAAAATCTACTAAAGCATGGTGCGTGCCTAGCCTATGCACAATGTCAAAATCAAATTCATGTAACTATATTACCCATCAGGCCAATCTGCTGATACCAACCTGATTCTAAACTAAATAAAAGAGTACAATGTGATCCACATGGAAAGTGAATTTTTGTCCTAATAAGTGATGGTGATATTTCTTAATGGAGTGGTTCAGTTTGAGAGACTCCCTTTCAATCACCGAATAATTCTTCTTGGCATTGGCCAATCATCTACTTGCATAATAAATTGATATATACCATTTATCAGTACCCTAAGTAAGAACACTATCGATAGCTATGTCCAAAGCATCAACGAAAACATGAAAAGGTAGCTCCCAATTTGGTGCTTGGCAAATAGGGGCGTGGGTCAGTAAGGTCTTCAAATGATCAAAAGCAAGTTGGCACTCCACTGGCCAGTGAAAGTCTTTCGAAGGGAGGTTAATTAATTTCTTCAAGGGAACAATGAGATGCGCCAGCCATCTCAGGTGATGACCATGCCATCAAATTTTTTGAGAAAACGAAGGACTTCCTTAGCATTCCATGGATCACGAGCTTCTAACACAACCTTGACCTTGTTAGGATCGACCTGGATGCATTGAACTGAGATGATATGACCCAAAAACTGCCCACACTGAACAAAGAATATAGACTTCACCAGATTGATGCACAATCTATACTCTCAGCACTTGAGAAAGCATAACCATAATTTTGTTAAGTGATCCATTCGCTGACCAAAAGTTGAAAAATCATCTAAGAAAACTCTCATAAAGGTGGTGAGATATGGGGAGAAAATATCTTGCATGCAATGTTGAAATGTACTCGAATCATTACGGAGTCCAAACCACATAAATTTACACGCAAAGACCCCACATGAAGTAATGAAAGCTCTTTTTGATATGTTTGCAGTAGCCATGCACACCTGCTTGTAACCATTATATCCATCCAAGAATGAATAAATCCCACATCCAACAACCTCATCAAGCATATTATCAAGGAAAGGAAGGAGAAAAACATCGGGCATGGTAGCTTTATTAAGTTTCCCATAATCAACATAGATACAAAGCTTTTTTTCTTTTAGGAACGATGACTATGGGAGATATCCACTTTGCATGTTCTATTGGGATAATAAATCCAACCTTCAAGAGGCGGTCAATTTGCTCTTTGACTAACTATTCATAATGCAGGTTCATTCGATAACTTGGCTGCCTAATCGATTTAGCATCCGATTGGAGAACTGTCTAGTGCTAATAAATATGAGGGTCAATACCCTTCATATCCTGGTAATCCCAGGCAAAGACATCTTGGGATTCCATGAGTAGTTGAATCACTTTATTCCACTCCTCTTTAGTAAGTTTACCACTAATTTTGACTAGTTTAGGCTTATCTTTGGTACCCAAAATTACAGTGACAAGTTGGTCTTCACTAATATATTGTTGAGATTACTTATCTTCTAATTATAGCCAGTCTGGAACGACCTCATCAATTGGTTTTGGTAGAACAGACATTTGGTCCGATAGGTCAACACCGGTTATGCACAAGACATCATGCAGGGGCCGAAGGAGACCATTGGTCCAAAAGTGGTTGTAAATCCACTACCCCTAAGGACAATAAGTCAAAATTTTCTCACAAGAATTCACCCTCTTCATCATCTATCAAACCATCCATCATATGTACAGGTTCTGCAATGAGCAGAAGCGCATGCACTTCAATCAATTTCATTGTATCTAGAGGTACTCGATACTCGTGATGTTTATATTTAATTACAAGTTCCTTCTTAGACTAGCCCTGAGGACTTTAGCTTGTTTGAGCCATGGTCTACCGAATAAGAGATTATATTCATAGGTGTTATCAAATATGTCTAATATTGCAAAATTCACAGAGAAAAGTACTCCTTGTAATGTAATAGGAATATCCCATACTAATCCAACCGGTTGGATATGATATTGGTCTATCATGAAAATGAAAAACTCAACTCGATCAAAATTAAGGCACCCAAACCTCTTACATATGTGAAGAGATGGATAGGTATGTGCTTGAAGATGAAGAGGTGTTGCAAAATCCTTGATCTACACTAGCCAAATTAACTCCACAAGTATGTGGTGGGCCCTTTTAGCTTTCCAATGGATGTATTAGACACCCTATGTACCTTGGAAGATCACTCTCAAAAAGATAGATCAAAACAGATAAGTTAGAGTTAGCTCAGAGGTGAAGAACTTGCTATTTTGGTTCATACACCTGTCCAGTGTTTTGCATAATTCTTTGAGCAGAGTAGCAATTAGCTTAATTCCTCTTGGGGAAGTCTAGTTAACTTAAAGAGCTAACTTTCAAAAGTAATCTCATCAAAATAATGAACCACACACTGAGAATGATGTTTAACAAGTGATGACATCATCCCGATTTTCACGGGCTGCTATAGTAATGAGACCAGTGAGCAGAAAAAAGAACATAACTCAAGATTTAAGAATCCAATGATTATGAAACTTTGTATGCTTATACCCGACAATATGATAAATCCAACAAGATTCAAATCATTGAATTTGAGTTAGTACACACTGAGAAACAGCTCTAACAAGATGAGTAAAAAAGTCAGGTACCTCACAGAGAAGTGAAAATGAACAGACAGGGTTGACTTCAACTCAACATAACTGAAGATTGAAACACCCAAATGAAATGCAAATTGGTGAGCACATAATAGAATTATAGAGCTAACGTTATCAAGTTAAATCACTGAAAATGATGCACCAAGCTCAGAGAAACCATCTGTGCAATCTGACTCAGAAAACTGAGAGATATGGCAGTGAGTAGTACACTTCACAAGAACATGGAAATATGAACTCAAATGATCATGAAAATGAAAGTATATTGATTGTATAATACAATGGACTTACTGATACATATTTGTGCCTTCGAATCACACCTTGATATGGCATAAAGCTCAGCTCTTGGAGGTCTTCACATAACCATGACTAAGACTACCAAGTATTTATAGTTGATCTTGGGAGGCTAACTTCCCTCAATCACTCTCCAATCAATTAGTTATTGATTTGATTCTCTATCTACCACAAATCACGAATTCGTGGCTCCTCTTTCTCTATTTGAAAGTGGACTCAACCACTTAAGATTCTTTCACTTTTACATTAAGTAAAGTCTTGAAAAGTTACAAGAGGTAGTTCACAAGTGAACTTTACATTGTCTTCATTTTAAGGCTTCTTCTATGACTTTGTGGGACTCAAGCCAATACTTAGGCTTGTCATAGGCTTGCTAACACCTCCCCCTGAAGCCAAGTATGCTTGAGGTCTTCAATCTTCCAAGATTACCTATAAACCAATCATAGCCTTGAATTTGCAAAGCTTTGTACCATCCAATGCTTTGGTTAGAATATATGCACATTGTTGATGAGTGGACACATATGATATTTGAATCTCTTTGCTTAGAACCTTCTCTCTTACATAGTGATATTGAACTTCAATATGTTTTGTCCTTGCATGAAAAATAGGATTAGCATCCAAATGAATAGAACTCATATTGTCACCAAAGATAGTTGGAGTTCCAAAATTCAATCCAAGATCTTTGAATAATGGCTTCATCCACATAGCTTCCTGAGTAGCTATGGAAAGACCTCTGTATTCAGCTTCAGTAGAAGAGAAAGCAACTGTGGGTTGCTTCTTGGATGACCATGAAATACGCTTTGAACCGGCAAAGGTAATATAACCTGAAGTGCTCCTTCTATCTTCCTTGGATCCAGCCCAATCTGCATCAGAAAATAGATTCAAACCTAACTTAGATACATAAGGATAATAAAGTCCTTCATTTATGGTTCCTTTGAGATACTTGAGAATCCTTTTGGCAACATCCATTTGTGGTTTCCTTGGTGTGTGCATAATTTGACTTAGCACACTCACACTGTCACATATATCTACTCTTGTCAATGTGGCATAGTTGAGACTACCCACTAGACGTTGATATGATGTGATGTCCTCTATGAGTTCACCTTCATGTGAGGTCAATTTGTGATTGACCTCCGTTGGAGTACTTGCAATCTTACAATCTTGCATCTTGAATTTCGCCAACATGTCCTTAATGTACTTTCTTTGAGTGAGAAACAAACCATGATCTTTGTAGACAACTTCCAAACATAGGAAGTGTTGGAGGATAAACACTCCTATGTGCACAACAAAAGCAAATGAACCCTCTTAGGATCCTGAAATTTTTCAAACATAGGCTTTGTATTTTCTGAGTTTCTCTGAGTATATACAGAGATTGAAAATGAAATTTTGCAGGCATAAACTAACCTTTAAGAGCTTTCAAATGAGAGTAAAATCACTCCATTTGGATACTGGATGATGCCTCAACCAGCTGCAACAAAACAGATAACTTGATCTCTTCACAGAGTATGAGCTAACTGGATAGACACTATTCTGGACATTTCTCTACACATGTGCAGGCACTGAACCTGAGACTTATACCAGACAAAGTAGAACTTATAAGCTTTCCAACAAGACAAAAATCATTGCAAATGGATTCCGGGTGAAGGAGAAACAACAATTACAAGACCGGGGGGTCTGCCAAAAACATCTAGATAGATAGAGTGTGTAAAAGTGAAATTTCTGCAAAATATGCAGAGAACAGCTAGTAGGGGGTGTGCTTAAGCAAGGGGGCAGCTTGGGCACGTATTTCCATGACTCTAAGTCATAATACAACTCATTAGAGGTTTTAAAGACCACCTACTAACCTCTTTAACCAATCAAAAACATATACATGTCAAAAGTGAGGTCCAATCACATCAAGAGGTGAGCTAAATCTTCTCTAATCAACTTCTTTCCATTATGGGCATAATTGGATGCCTCAAACTCGTGGAAATCAGCCTCCTTTGATTGTGGATGATGTGGAAGGTTCAATTTGGGGCATGTTCCCACACTCTTGAGCTTGAAAAACTTTCAACACTCCCCCTCAAGCTCAAGTCTTTTCCTTTGTTGCTTCAGCCTATGTCTCTTATGTTGATAGCTTCCTTGAATCCTCCAAGCTTTGTACCTTCAAGAAACTTTGTCATCATGTCTGCAACCTGCATTTTAGTGTTCACATACCTTATATCTAGCTCTTTTGCCATCACCTTTTCTCTAACGAAGTGGTAATGAACCTCTATGTGCTTGCTCCTTGCATGAAACATGGGATTGTTAGCTAGATAGATGCTTGAAATGTTGTCTCCATAAAGAGGAAACTCCTCCACTTCCACTTCCAAGTCCTTAAGTATCTTCTTAAGCCATAATAGCTCACATGTAGCCAATGCTAAACCTCTGTACTCAGCCTCTGTGGATGAAAGAGCAACAGTGGGTTGCTTCTTAGAGCTCCAAGAGATCACTTTTGTACCTATCATGAAAACATAACCCGATGTACTCCTTCGATCATCCTTGCTACCTGCCCAATCAGCATCACTATATCCTTTGACACTTAGATCAGCATCATATGAGTAAAATAGACCTTGGTTGATGGTGTGCTTGATGTAACGAAGCACCTTTCTTGCCGCCATAAGATGATCATGAGTAGGTGCATGCAAAAATTGAGAGAGAACACCTACTACATATGCAAGATCAGGTCTAGTGAATGTAGCATAAATTAATGAACCAATTATGCTTTTATATAGTGTAATATCTTGTATAGCCTCTCCTTGACCTGCAACCAACTTTGTATTGGGCTCCATGGGCTGAGAAAGTGGCTTACAACCACTCATACCAAACCTGTATAGCACATCCAACAAGTATTTTCTTTGAATCAAGAAGATGCCATTGTGTGCATAGATTACCTCTATTCCCAAGAAGTACTTTAGTGTTCCAAGATCAGATATCTTGAACTCCTTCCCTAGCTTTGATTTGATATCTTTAATACCTGCAATATCACTTCCTGTGATGATCAAATCGTCCACATAGATGAATATGTATATGTTGGAAGCAGTCAGAGGCACAGTCAGAGGCACAGACGACGTGGAAGCATGTAAAGACGGAGCAGGGAGCCAGTCGGATCATTTTTTCAAACAACTATGTTTCTATTACCTCTTCAAACATCCAACAGTGATTTTCATCACTCTTGTAACATATGTAATAAAGACAAAATCCCATTTTCTAATTCATAGCTCCATTTTGTGCAAGCCGAGGAGTCCTCGAGCTTGAGGAGCTTAGGTAGAATGCACGTACCAATTTTCGTTATTTTTAGATATCGTTTACCCTTCCAAATAGCCTCTAGGACCTATTTTTTAACTATGCCGGTCACTAGATGTGAAACCGGTCAAAACTAGTCTAGAAACTATAAAAAGAGCTAGAGAGCTCATTTTTGAGGTTGGTTCATGTTGGCTAGTGTGAGCTTAGAGCTAGTTTGAGCTTGTAATAGTGTTCTTGAGTAATAGAGCTAATTTCCCACCTTCCATTGTGTCTTGCCTGTCTCTTCATTGTGTGTGTGTATGTGTGTGTGCATCTTTGTGCTTCTCACCTTCACTCTCACATCATCTCTCATTCACGATCTTCATATCACTCCTATCTCTTCCACGGATTGACATTAAGGAGGTGAAGCTTCTTAACGTGGTACTTACCATTGTGCTAGAGCAACAGTATACCATCTTGTCTCCTTGCTTCTTCATGTAAAGTGATGGATCTGCAACACTTTCTTTGTATCCACAACTTGATAAATAATCCACTAACCTCTGATTCCAGGCCCTTGGGGCTTGCTTTAGTCCATATAATGCTTTCCTTAGCTTGCAAACATGATTCGGGTACCTCATACTAGCAAATCCTTGAGGTTGGCTCATGTAGACTACTTCTTCAAGCTCTCCATTGAGGAAGGCATTCTTCACATCCAACTGATATAAGCTCCATTTCCTTGATGTGGCCACTGCAATCAAAGTCCTAATTGTTGGCATCTTGGCTACGGGGCTGAAAGTTTCATCATAATCTATCCCGTAGCTTTGGGAGAAGCCTTTCGCCACCAACCTTGCTTTGTACCTAGCAATGGAACCATCTGAATTTCTTTTAATTTTGTAAACCCACTTATTACCTATCACCTTCATGCCTTCTTGAGCTGGTACCAAGCTCCAAGTATGGTTCTTATCAAGTGCTTTGAGCTCTTCCTTCATTGCCTCTTGCCATTCCTTGCAATCCTTAGCTTCTTCATAAGTAGTTGGTTCCTTGTCCTTGATTACCTGAGTCATGTATGCATAATGCTTTGCAATGAAATTATCATATGTTAACCTTTGTACTGGATATCTTACTCCTGAAGACCTTCTTTCACTTCCTTTGGATGTGGTTGCCATCTTCTTTCTTTGTTTTGCCACTCCTGGAGTTTGAATTTCTTCTATCTCTTTATCTTCCAACATGCTCTCGTCCACATAGCTTCCTTCTTCAATTGAAATCTTCTCTTTGCCTTTGAATTTGCTTTCTTCAAAGTTGGTCTCTCTTTCCCTAAGCCTTCCACTCCATGGTGAGGGTGCCCTTGTGTTGCATGAGTTGCTTGGACCACTTAAGTCCATGCTTACTTGAACTCTATCATCATTCTTCAAATCTGTCGCACCTATGTCTTCAACCTGCAATGGACTTGTGCATGCATACCAAGGCTTCAACTCATCAAAGACAACATCCCTACTTACCTTCAGCTCCTTGGTGATGGGATTATAGCATTTATACCCCTTTTGTTCCATAGAATATCCCAAAAAAATACACCTTTCAGATTTGGCATCTAACTTTGACCTCAACTCTTGAGGTACATGTACATAGCAGATACAACCAAAAATTCTAAGATGTGAAATGCAAGGTTTTCTTCCACTCCATGCTTCCTCAGGGGTTAGATGATGTATACCTGATGTAGGACATCTATTCATGATGTATGTGGCTGTATATGTAGCCTCTCCCCAATAACAATGCGGCATATTCATTTCATTGAGCATACATCTTGCTACCTCTGCTATGTGTCTGTTCTTTCTCTCTGCTACCCCATTTTGTTGAGGGGTATACCTGCATGTAAATTGCCTTTTGATGCCATTGACCTGCAAAAATTCAGAAAATTCATGGGAGAAATACTCTCCCCCTCCATCGGATCTCAAAGTTTTGATAAACTTGCAAGATTCCTTCTCCACCTGTGCTTTGAATTTCTTGAAGTAGTGGAACACATCTGATTTGTTTCTAATGCAATACAACCACACTTTTCTTGAAAAGTCATCAATGAAGGTTACAAAATACCTATTTCCAGCAAGGGATGCTTCTCTTGTTGGACCCCAAACATCCGTGTGAATGAGGTCTAAAACATTTGCACTTACATAGGTACTCTTCTTGAAGGGCAGCCTTGATTGTTTTCCTTGTTGGCAAGCTACACAAATTTCATGCAACATTTTAGATGTAAAATTTGGTAGGCCTCTTACCAAGCTCCTCCTTTTCATGTCCTTGAGCTTTTGTAGGTTGATGTGACCTATTCGTTTATGCCATAGATCCAAATCTGCTATCCTCTTGTCTCCATATGTGACATACATTGAATGGTGTGGCTGATTTATGTCCATTATGAACATTCTCCCTTGCTTTTTTCCTTTTGCTATGAGCTTGAAACCTGCCCTTGGATCCTCAACAAAACATCCTCTTTCATTGAACCTAACTTGATAGCCTTTTTCTACCATTTGGCCTACCGAAATCAAGTTTTTGGTAATAGTAGGGACATGTAATACCTCTGATAAGCACTTTGCTCTTTGATTTCCTTCCAAACTGATATCTCCCACATGTTGAATGGTATGCTCTGAGTTATCACCTGTTTCCACATGCCCTTGATGCTTTGGGACCTGCAAATTACTAAAAAGATCCTTTCGACATGACATATGATTGCTACATCCACTGTCTACATACCATACATCTTCACTAGCTTGAGTTGTATCTTCACCATACCTCATGGCAAGTAAATAATCATTCCCTTGGCTGGATGATGTGTTTGCATAATTACCTTGCCCTCTATAATTGTTGTTGCTTTGATTCCCTTGTCTTTGAGCTCTATGATAGCATTCATTTGTAAAATGACCGGGCTTACCGCATACAAAGCATCCATTTGAAGTGGCTTGTCCTCTTCCACCAAATCTTGCACCTCTTCCTCTATTTGTGGCTCTTCCACCTCTCTGACCTGCATTTTCTTGTTGTCCTTGACCTCCTTGGTTGCTTTGATATCTTCCTCTTCCTCTTGTAGCACCTCGGTTGTGTCTTCCTCTTCCTCTACCTGCATACAACAATTGCCCTTGGCTATCCTTGGCATTATGACCACCAAGGTTCATCTCCTCTGTCACCATGAGAGTGATTAGTTCATCAAAATCAGGAAGAGAGTCCCTTACATACACTGAAGTTGTGAAAGCCCTCCATTTTTCATCATCCCTAAGTCCATTTAGGGTGTGGGCGACAAGATCGTCATCATCTAGGGCACAACCGATTGACCCTAGTGCATCTGCAAGCTCTTTAACATTTAATATGTAATCATTAGCACCTTGAGAGGGGCTTTTCCTAAGATTATTTAGCTCATTCTTGAGCTGAATTTTTCTAGCTTTTGTGGAGGTTGAGTACAATCTCTCCAAGCACTCCCACACCTTCTTCGATGTATCCAAATCTTGAATATGCCCTACCATAGAGTTGCTAATATGCTGAGATAAAATGAAAATGACCCTTTTGTCCCTTTCATCCCACTCTCTTACTGCTCTTCTCTGGTCATTGGTTGGATTTACCTCATCTAAGTAGGGTTTTGGCTCTCCACCACTCACAAGTCCCCACAAACCTTTCCCCATCAAAAAATTGCTTATTCTAAATCGCCATGGTTGGTAGTTTCCTTTTTTGAGCTTCTCAATCTGAGCATTGAGATCAGCCATGGTGCCTCCTAACTCTTTTGAACCTCCCCCTTGATGCAATGAAGTTGAAAAGGATGGCTTTTACCTCAAAAAATAGAGCTACTCCTCTTGATGAAGCTTCGTCTTTGATTTGATGATGTATTTGCTTCCCCTTGTTGTTGGCGTGCCCGTTCTTTGCTTCCTTCCTTCAAAATTTGATGAAGTCTTCACTTCACTTCAGTAGCTCCTTCTTCTCTCTTTGATACTCCACTTATAGCTCTGATACCACTGTTGGAGGATAAACACTCCTATGTGCACAACAAAAGCAAATGAACCCTCCTAGGATCCTGAAATTTTCAGACATAGGCTCTGTATTTTCTGAGTTTCTCTAAGTATATGCAGAGATTGAAAATGAAATTTTGCAGGCATAAACTAAACTTTAAGAGCTTTCAAATGAGAGTAAAATCACTCCATTTGGATACTGGATGATGCCTCAACCAGCTGCAACAAAACAGATAACTTGATCTCTTCACAAAGTATGAGCTAACTAGACAGACACTATTCTGGACATTTCTCTGCACATGTGCAGGCACTGAACCTGAGACTTATTGTAGACAAAATAGAACTTATAAGCTTTCCAACAAGACAAAAATCATTGCAAATGAATTCTGGATGAAGGAGAAACAACAATTACAAGACCGGGGGGTCTGCCAAAAACATCTAGATAGATAGAGTGTGTAAAATTGAAATTTCTGCAAAATATGCAGAGAACAGCTAGTAGGGGGTGTGCTTAAGCAAAGGGGGCAGCTTGGGCACGTATTTCCACGACTCTAAGTCATAATACAACTCATTAGAGGTTTTAAAGACCACCTACTAACCTCTTTAACCAATCAAAAACATATACATGTCAAAAGTGAGGTCCAATCACATCAAGAGGTGAGCTAAATCTTCTCTAATCAACTTCTTTCCATTATGGGCATAATTGGATGCCTCAAACTCGTGGAAATCAGCCTCCTTTGATTGTGGATGATGTGGAAGGTTCAATTTGGGGCATGTTCCCACACTCTTGAGCTTGAAAAAGTTTGAACAGGAAGTAGGTAAGTGAACCCAAATCACTTATCTTGAACTCTTCTCTCATCTGATCTTTGATCTTCTTCATACCATCTGCATCAATTCCTGTCAATATAATATCATCTACATATACACATAGGTAGATGATCTCAGAATTACTCTTTTTAATAAATAGTGAAGGATCTGCCTTGCTTGGTTGAAACCCTTTGTCGTCCAAGAATGAAACAAGTCTGAAATTCCAAGCTCTTGGGGCTTGCTTGAGACCATACAATGCTTTGTTTAGTGTACACGCATAATCAGGATAAACTTGATTCTCAAAACCAGGTGGTTGTGCCATATGTACCTCTTCTATTATCCAACCATTCATGAATGCAATCTTTACATCTAGTTGAAGTATTTAAGTCACTGAAAATAATGCACCAAGCTCAGAGAAACCATCTCTGCAATCTGACTGCGAAAAGTGAGAGATATGGCAGTGAGTAGTACACTTAACAAGAACATGGAAATATGAACTCAAATGATCATGAAAATGAAAGTATATTGATTGTACAATACAATGTACTTACTGATACATATGTGTGCCTTGGAATCACACCTTGATAAGGCATAAAGCTCAGCTCTTGGAGGTCTTCACATAACCACGAGTAAGACTACCATGTATTTATAGTTGATCTTGGGAGGCTAACTTCCCTCAATCACTCTCCAATCAATTAGTGATTGATTTGATTCTCTATCTACCACAAATCATGAATTCGTGGCTCCTCTTTCCCTTTTTGAACAAGTGGACTCAACCAATTAAGATTCTTTCACGTTTACATTAAGTAAAGTCTTCAAAAGTTACAAGAGGTAGTTCACAAGTGAACTTTACATTGTCTTCGTTTTAAGGCTTCTTCTATGACTTTGTGGGACTCAAGCCAATACTTAGGCTTGTCATAGACTTGCTCCAACAACTCCCCCTCAAGCCAAGTATGCTTGAGGTCTTCAATCTTCCAAGATTACCTGTAAACCAATCATAGCCTTGAATTTGCAAAGCTTTGTACCATCCAATGCTTTGGTTAGAATATCTGCACATTGTTGATGAGTGGACACATATGATATTTGAATCTCTTTGCTTAGAACCTTCTCTCTTACATAGTGATATTGAACTTCAATATGTTTTTTCCTTGCATGAAAAATAGGATTAGCAACCAAATGAATAGAACTCATATTGTCACCAAAGATAGTTGGAGTTCCAAACTCCAATCCAAGATCTTTGAATAATGTCTTCATCCACATAGCTTCCTGAGTAGCTATGGCAAGACCTCTGTATTCAGCTTCAGTAGAAGAGAGAGCAACTGTGGGTTGCTTCTTGGATGACCATGAAATAATCTTTGAACCTGCAAAGGTAAGATAACCTGAAGTGCTCCTTCTATCTTCCTTGGAGCCAGCCCAATCTGCATCAGAAAATAGCTTCATACCTAAATCACATACATAAGGATAATAAAGTCCTTCATTTATGCTTCCTTTGAGATACTTGAGAATCCTTTTCGCAGCATCCATGTGTGGTTTCCTTGGTGTGTGCATAAATTGACTTGGCACACTCACACTATAACATATATCTACTCTTGTCAATGAGGCATTGTTGAGACTACCCACTAGACTTTGATATGATGTGATGTCCTCTATGAGTTCACCTTCATGTGAGGTCGATTTGTGATTGACCTCCATTTGAGTACGTGCAATCTTACAATCTTTCATCTTGAATTTTGCCAACATGTCCTTAATGTACTTTCTTTGAGTGAGAAACAAACCATGATCTTTGTAGACAACTTCCAATCCTAAGAAGTAGGTAAGTGAACCCAAATCACTTATCTTGAACTCTTCTCTCATGTGATCTTTGATCTTCTTCATACCATCTGCATCATTTCCTGACAATATAATATCATCTACATATACACATAGGTAGATGATCTCAAAATTACTCTTTTTAATAAAGAGTGAAGGATCTGCCTTGCTTGGTTGAAAGCCTTCGTCCTGCAAGAGTGAAACAAGTCTGAAATTCCAAGCTCTTGGGGCTTGCTTGAGACCATACAATGCTTTGTTAAGTTTACACACATAATCAGGATAAACTTGATTCTCAAAGCCAGGTGGTTGTGCCATATATACCTCTTCTATTATCCAACCATTCAAGAATGCATTCTTTACATCTAGTTGAAGTATCTTCCAATTCTTGGAAGAGGCAATACTAAGCAAAACCCTAATAGTAGGCATCTTTGCCACAGCAGAGAAGGTCTCCTCATAATCAATTCCCTGAGTTTGTGCAAAGCCTTTTGCTACAAGCCTTGCCTTATACCTGTTAATGGAACCATCAGAATTCTTCTTGATTTTATAGACCCATCTTGAGCCTATTACCTTCATGGATGAAGTCTTGGGCACCAAATCCCAAGTGTTGTTTTCCTCAAGTGCTTCAATCTCTTCCTGGTTTATGTCCTGTGCTATGTAGATAGAATGTTTAGTTACTAATGAGGTGTCAAACCCATATCTTTTTGGTTTTTTCTTTTCCCTCATAGATCTTCTTAGGCACCCTTTTAGCTTTCCAATGGATGTATTAGACACCCTATGTGAATTGGAAGATCACTCTCAAAAAGATAGATCAAAACAGATAAGTTGGAATTAGCTCAGAGGTGAAGAACTTGCTATTTTGGTTCATACACATGTCCAATGTTTTGCATAATTCTCTGAGCACAGCAGCAATTAGCTTAATTCCTCTTGGGCAAGTCTACTTAACTTAAAGAGATAACTTTCAAGAGTAATCGTATCAAAAATAATGAACCACACACTGAGAATGATGTTTAACGAATGATGACATCATCTCGATTTTCACGGGCTGCTACAATAATGAGACCAGTGAGCAGAAAAAAAAACATAACGCAAGATTTAAGAGTCTAATGATTATGAAACTTTTTATTCTTATACTAGACAGTATGCTGAATCCAAGAAGCTTTAAATCATCACGGAGAAACAGCTGTGACAAGGTGCGTAAAAAAGTCGGGTACCTGACAAAGAAGTGAAAATGAACAGACAGGGTTGACTTCAACTGAATATAACTGACGACTGAAACACCCAAATGAAATGAAAATTGGTGAGCACATAGTAGATTTATAGAGCTAAGGTTACCAAGTTAAATCACTAAAAATGATGCACCAAGCTTAGAGAAACCATCTCTGCAATCTGACTGAGAAAACTTAGAGATATGGCAGTGAGTAGTACACTTCACAAGAACATGGAAATATGAACTCAAATGATCATGAAAATGAAAGTATATGGATTGTAAAATACAATGGACTTAGTGATACATATGTGTGCCTTGGAATCACACCTTGATATGGCATAAAGCTCAGCTCTTGGAGCTCTTCACATAACCACAACTAAGACTACCATGTATTTATAGTTGATCTTGGGAGGCTAACTTCCCTCAATCACTCTCCAATAAATTAGTGATTGATTTGATTCTCTATCTATCACAAATCATGAATTCATGGCTCCTCTTTCCCTTTTTGATCAAGTGGACTCAACCACTTAAGATTCTTTCACTTTTACATTAAGTAAAGTCTTCAAAAGTCACAAGAGGTAGTTCACAAGTGAACTTTACATTGTCTTCATTTTAAGGCTTCTTCTATGACTTTTTGGGACTCAAGCCAATACTTAGGCTTGTCATAGACTTGATCCAACAACATAGCTGCAAGGAAACTAAATTAACACTTGATCCTCCATCAATCAACACTCAATAAATTTGATGGTTCTTATACCATACTTTTATGAGGGTACAACATGATCCATGGTCTCTGCGGTTGCCTGCATGGTGGCAACACATAGATATTTCGATTCAAATAGCATACCTTAATGTTGCTCAAATTGTTCTCGAACCTTGGAAACCAAAGCTAACAATTGCCCAAGTTGTAATGTTATGTTAGAGGACTTCCATATAGACTACAAATCCTCCACTTTCCTGTCTTGGGTACCTTTGGAAGCTTGCATTAATGCTTTAGGATTTGTTCCACTCTACAACATTGATGGCTGTTGTTTCTAGGAAATTGATTCCGATGGGGGAAATAAAGTTGGTTCTTCTAGTGCCCACTTTTGTGTTGTGCACATCATTTGTGCTTCCTGGGTCATCTCCAGGGAATTCCCCAAACTTGGTGTACAAAATTCCCATTGGGTAATATCCCTTCTATGCATCATCCACCATTTGTTTATTATCATATTGCTTCACCATAAGGACTCTCTCTTTGGTATCTGTTTCAGTCAATATCGGAAATTCAACTCTATTGTATAATTCCTCTTGATTTTGTCCTTCATATACTAACAAATCCTTAGTATCTAGGGAATCTTATAAGCCTATATAGATTCCTCCTTCAAATATCAACTCGTCTTTTATTCTCGCCGATCTTTTAGTAGTCTCTTAGTCCTTTCTTTCACCTTTCAACCATTTCTTCTTTTTAGAAGTCTCACCAAAATCTACTCCAAATGGAGTGTTTCTCTAGCACAATGGTAAATACCACATTAAGAAGCTCCACCTCCTTAATGTCAATCTGCGGAAGAGATAGGAGTGATATGAAGATCTGAATGTGAGATGGAGTGAGAGTGAAGCTGAGAAGCATAGAGACGCACACACACATACACACACACATATAAAAGACAAGCAAGACACAATGCACTAGCACAATGGTAAGTACCACGTTAAGAAGCTCCACCTCCTTAATGTCAATCCGCGGATGAGATAGGAGTGATATGAAGATCGTGAATGTGAGATGGAGTGAGAGTGAAGGTGAGAAGCATAGAGACGCACACACACATACACACACACATGTAAAAGACAAGCAAGACACAATGGAAGGTAGGAAAATAGACTCTATTACTCAAGATCTCAATTACAAGCTCAGCTCTAAGCTCTCTCTACTCATACAAGCTCTCCTAAAAAATGAGCTCTCTAGCTCTTTTTATAGTTTCTAGACTAGTTTTGACCGGTTTCACATCTAGTGATCGGAATAGTTAAAAAATAGGTTCTAGATGCTATTTGAAAGGGTAAATGGGATCCAAAGATAGCCAAAATTGGTAGGCTCATTCTACCTCGGCTCCTCAAGCTTGACGACTCCTCGGCTTGCACAAAATGGAGCTACTAATTACAAAAGGAATTTTTTTATGTTACATATGGTACAAAAGTGATGAGAATCACTATTGATGGTTTTGAAAAAGTATTTAAAAACATCTTTCTTTGAAAAAAAATAATTTTTCTTGGTTCCCCACTACTTCGTTGTGATCCATCTTCACATGCTTCCGTGTCGTCTGTGCCTCTGGCTACTGCCAACACCCAAATTTGGTGTTGCTCTAGCACAATGGTAAGTACTAGGTTAAGAAGCTCCACCTCCTTAATGTCGATCTGCAGAAGAGATAGGAGTGATATGAAGATCATGAATGTGAGATGGAGTGAGAGTGAAGGTGAGAAGCATAGAGATGCACACACACATGTAAAAGACAAGCAAGACACAATGAAAGGTAGGAAAATGGACTCTATTACTCAAGATCTCAATTACAAGCTCACAATAGCTCTAAGCTCTCTCTACTCATACAAGCTCTCCTAAAAAATGAGCTCTCTAGCTCTTTTGATAGATTCTAGACTAGTTTTGATCCGTTTCACATCTAGTGACCGGCATAGTTAAAAAAAAGGTTCTAGATGCTATTTGAAAGGGTAAAGGGGATCCAAAAACAGCCAAAATTGGTAGACACGTTCTACCTAAGCTCCTCAAACTCGAGGACTCCTCGGCTTGCACAAAATGGAGCTACTAATTACAAAAGGGGTTTTTCTATGTTACATATGGTACAAAAGTGATGAAAATCACTATTGATGTTTTTGAAAAAGTATTTTAAAACATCTTTCTTTGAAAAAAATAATCTGTTTGGCTCCCCACTACTTCATTGTGATCCATCTTCACATGCTTCCGTATTGTCTGTGCCTCTGGCTACTGCCAACACCCCCTCCCTCTCGCCTCTGTCATCCTCGATAGAACCTTGTTGTGGGGTATGTCGGATAAAATTATGTAGTAGGTCATGAGTGAGGGTGTGCTCTGAAATGCGGATACCTCTTGCAAGATCTGCTTCGAGTTTTTCCCAATCGATGGGTTGAGGTTCCTCTGGTGGTGGGAGTTTGTAGTGCATGGAGTACACTAGTTTTTCACAGCCAAATAGCTGCAATAGATGGGTGGGCCTACTGATGAACACCTCTGAGTGATACTCCCAAAAACCGGTAGTGAACATTTCTTCGAAGGTCATTTTATAGCACGCTGGTAAATATTTGATGCGATAGTGCCACGCATGACAGACCTGGAGCGATGGTGTAGTACTCATATCATATGCTAAATCTTGATTGCCATGCTCGAATCCCGAGGTGTTCACATGTGGTGCCTTGACGTGATGGAAGACTTTGAATACTATCTACATCATGTCAAATACTTTGACAGTCATATGCACGGCTACATCATCCATTCATCGTAAGCAAGGGAGCCAATGGTGAATCGTTGCCATCATATAGCCTACCGTGGGTGGTCCACAGGGTGGAGTGAAATATGGGTAATTGAGCCAGTCCTGGCACTCCTTGTTGTTTTGTACTTTGATTGCAAAGGCCTTCCAAGAGCGATGTCTTGGGACCGGTCCCCAACATGGATATTCCTGTAATAAGTCCTGGCGCCAAGTTGGTTGAAATATTTCTCCGCTCTGCATGTCTGGTGGCAAATCATTAGGCTCAAACTGAGTTGCATGGGAGGGTTTCTTGCTTGTCTCTTTTTCGATGGCTAATTGGTATTCTGCCATTAACATAAAATATGGCTTATATTGTAACTCATGCCCAGATATATACCTACTAGGGGCCAAGTGAGCGAAATAAGGGGATTGTAAAATACGCTCTTCGATCATAGACATTGCATGTAATTGTGCTTCCACCCTTGCGGAGTGGGTCTTGCTAAGTTCTTCGACATTCTTCATCCATGCGGGAGTAGGGAGTTCGAAGGTGGTCTATCCTTCGGCCGTGACACGTCCACTTGGGATGGGTTGGGGTTTGTATGCTTCTTCAAAAGTGTCCTCCATCGGGATATTTACTGTTTCTTCATCCGCTGGTAGTTTCGGTGGGGAATCTGGCCTAGGGGGTGCTTCATATGCTGCTATCTATGTTTGAAGAGTCAATACCTGGGCTCATAAAGCGTTGAGTTCCTCGATGATCTCAAGAGATGTGGCCGCAGGAGTTGGTGGTGCTTGCTGTATAGGTTCTCGTAACTGTAATATTTTGTGTTCCACTTTGAGCTTCTGGTATTCCTGATTCATACTGTCATACTCCTCTAGTAGTCTGACATGATCTTCCAATAGTATCTTCATGGATTTGGAGGGAATAGCTTTGAAACGATTAGGACTCAAGGGTTCATCTGGTTGATCTAAAGCAGCTTCAAGGTTCTCTCTATTATGTTCCTGCAAGTGTTGATTCTCTTCTTTGGCTACTGCGAGGTGGCGTCTTAGTAGTCCCATGTTTCTAGTGAGCATAGCATTGTGAATGGTTTGAGCCCTTAACACTAGTTCTGTACTAGGACACTTGAGTGTCCTGAGACACTTAAGTGTCCTGCTTTTACACCAAATTGATTGATTTTTCTTGATGACACCCTTGAGGCTTTGATGGCATAATCACTTGGATTTGATAGCCCACATCATGTACTTTTAGAGAAAAATATAATCTTTGACATTTTACAACTTCACATGGGTTATTAAATGAAGATGAAAATGGGGATTTTTGAAAACTCAACTTTTAGCATAACTGAAAAAATAATACAATTCAAACATTTTGACAAATGGGATATGTTTTAGGAAATGGAAAGCTATTCATGGACTTTGGCAATGTAAAGCAACTGTCTAGGGATCTTTTGAGAAGGTTGAACACTTACATAAGCGATAAACATGGACTCAAAACTTGTCTTCTCTAGAGCACTGCCATTTATCGCACCTTTTAAAGAATGGCTCACTATAACTTGTGTGTAAGTGAGATTGCAGAGAATTGGCAAGTTATCAATGGATAACCTTCATACTAATTGAATGCATATTTTTATTCAAAGTTAGAAGGTCTCCACTTTGAACTAGTAGCCATTACATTTGGTGCTCACTTTCATGCCGAATGGGCAAAGCATATATTTCTATGTTCACAAAAAGAACATAGCTCCAAATGTGGAATAAAACATTATGATGAAAAATAACAATTATTTAAATGCTAATAAGTATTAAACCTTCCAAAATATGCTTTCATGCCATGTTTCATATTTAATCTCGTCAAATAATATGTGATCCGCAATGGTGATTGTGATAAGAATGAAAATAATTTGCATACATATTTCATTTGACAGAAAGAAGATGGCAACCATGATGGAAATGATGAAATGTTCTCAAATGATCCTTATCATTTTATGATATCAAAGATTATATCAAAGACTTTTGAGTATGTGTCCACAAACTATTCATGATTGTATCTATAGAATTTGGTTGATGCCCACACAACAAAAGATTCTTGGTTCTGTCCAAAGACATGAAATTTTTGGTGGATTTTAATAAATTATTTAGCCTCGTATGTGTAATCTTTGGTTTGTTATGTCACAGATTTTCTACTTGGTAACTTGAATGTGTACACCTTGAATGATGTCCATAAATTCTTTTGAGTCATATATGTAGGCTTTCATTTTCTATTTTTGGTGACTAAAGTCATATTAGTTGATTTTATATGTGTATACCTTGGTTATTGTCTTCATAACGTGTTTGATTGTTGGCACATTTGTATACTTCTATGGATTCCCATAAGTTTGTTTGAACCATAATTAGAACTAGTTGCTGTTTTTAATGTACAAAGTCAAAATAATCGATTTTATTTGAATTGAAATGATTTTTCTAAGTGAGGTTGAGGTTCATACCATGTGATCTATGTTTCAAGGAATGTGTATAATTTTTTCTTTATAATGATGAATTTTTTTCTTTTGATAAAAATACATTTGATCAAGAATTTTCATCCTGTTCACTACCATAGCATGTTGAGAGGCTATTTACATGAACACAAAACATGATTTATCGTGTTTTATAATTTTTCATTAACCTTTGAATTATATTTAATATGTGTGTTAAAGGAGTTTCTCAAATTCCCTTTGTAGAAGGTATGTGATTTTTTGGAAAATTATCAAAAAAGGACACTTAAGTGTCCTGTTTTGGTACCAAACTAGTGTTAACAAATTGTCAATATCAGTGATGGCCTCTTTTGTCTTCTTTTCACTCTCTAATTCAAGTGTATGGTAGGCCTGGTGTAGCTCTTAGTAGTGTGTGTTAAGGGAGGCATTCTCGATTGATAAAGAATTCAGCTGCGAATGTAAGTCGTTCGTGGTATGTTGCAGTGTCTGATAACTAGTGCCTAGAGATGCGAATTCATCTCTCACTTGTGTCGTACATATGAGCATTTGATGGAATGCAGTGCCAATTGTGGATGATAATAATAATGGCAGGGTGGGTGAAGATGTTGTGGGTGTGGACTTAATAGGGTAGTTCTGTTCAACTTTTTGAGATAGTCATTTTTCTATATTAGGGTATTTTAGTCAGTGGCCATGGCTAAAAGCAGTGATATATTCCATATGTTGGATGTTGAGGATAATTTGGATGATACCAATTACCCATCATGGGCTAATATGTTGCATCATGAATTGGTTGCAAAAGGATTGTGGAATATTGTGCAGAGTGTTGAAAAATGTCCTATTACACCTGCAAAAACAGTTGTTGAAGGTGAGGTAGATAGCATTGAAGATGGTGATATTCTTCATGTTCCTGTTCATGTTGTGGTTCCTGCTACACCTACTATAGAGCACATTTTTTGGGATGGCAAAGATGCTCAGGCACATGCATTGATAGCCTTGTCTCTTAAATATGCCATTATTTCTCACATTCGCTCTTGTAGAATAGCTAAGGATGCTTGGGATACACGTACCACTTTATACTAGGCAAGGAATGAGGCTTGTGTTGCTTACCTTCGAAAACAGTTGGAGAGTGAGCACATGAATGAAGGAGATTCCATAGACAATTTTTGACAAAGATCAAAGATTTGAAGGAGCAATTGATTTCTACTGATGAAGTCTTTCCCCATATCTCACTTGTGCAGACTATTAGGAATGTTCTTCCCAATTCATATCAGAGTTTTGATTCTACTCTTTCTTTGATGTTGAAGGGCAATCCAAATGCCTTAATATTTAAGGAGTTAGTCTATGTTCTATTGAAAGAAGATCATTCTATGTTATGGGAGTTGATAAGATCATTCTGACTACTGTTGATGGTAGTTCTTTTACATTGTCAAGATGCTTTATTTGTGTCAGGTTTCAAGAAGAATCTGTTGTCAGTTTTAGCTTTAGCCAAGATTGGCTTGGTTGTGAAATTTATTGATGATAGATGTACAGTTCATGATCTGTCAAATGGAAATCTCATTATTGCTTCTAGCTTTTTATGTCATAGGTTGTATAAGCTCATAGACCATGAAAAATCTATGAATGATTCAGCATATGCAGTGCATGATTCTCAAGCTTTATCAAATGCAAAGCTTTGGCATGCATGCTTTGGTCATTTGAATTTTGCTAGTCTACTACGCCTACAGAAATCTAAAATGGTGTCCTCTTTGCCCAAACTTGAGGCACCTGGTAAACATGTCTGTGAAGGTTGTATTTTGGGCAAAATGCAGCATTCCTCGTTCCCAAAAGATAGTTCAGTTCGAGCTACTCAAAAATTACAGCTTGCTCACAGTGATGTCTATGGTCCTATGTAGACACCCTCTTTTGGAAACTATCTTTACTTCGTAACTTTCATCGATGATTTTTCTAGGCATGCATGGGTAGGCTTGTTGCAAAGGGTTATGCTCAGGAAAGAGGAATTGATTTTGATGAGAACTTTGCTCTTACTTGTCAAATGACTACTGTTCATAGCATTTGTGGACTTGTAGCTCATCATGGTTAGAATGTATATCAATTGGACATTAAAACTGCATTTATGAATGGTGACTTGCATGAAGAAGTGTATGTTTTTCAGCCCCATGGCTTTGTGTAGAAAGGGCATGAAAACAAACTTTGTAGGTTGAAAAAGGCATTATATGTTTGAAACAAGCACCACATGCTTGGTATGAAAAGATACATGCCTATTTCATTGCACATGGTTTTAAAAACAGTCCAATTGAGAGCACCTTATATGTCAAGCGTGCAAATGATGTGCTTCTAATCATTGTTGTCTATGTTGATGACATGCTGCTCATTGGTCCTCGTGAGAAGCATATTGCTGATTTTAAGGCTGATTTGCATGCCTCGTTTGAGATGTCAGATTTGGGTCATTTGCATCATTATTTGGGCCTTCAATTTATGCAAGTTCATGGCAGAATAGCTTTGTGTCAAACCAAATATATTGACACAGTATTGCTGCATTTTGGCCTTGAAGATTGCAAACCTATTGCTACTCCTACGGAGACTCGTTTACGATTGAGTCTTCATGATGCTAGAGATGCATTTGATGTTGTTGTCTATGAGAAAGTTTTCGGATGCTTGATTTCCTTATGCGTTACTTGGCTAGATATTCAATTTGTTGTCTCACAGATGAGTAGGTTTATGGATTCCCCAAGTGTCAAGCATTGGCAGAGGCTAAGCACATCTTTCGCTACTTGAGTGGTACCGAGCTACTTGGATTGTTTTATCCTAAGGGGGGAACACTACCACCAGATTTACATGCTTTTTCTAACTCTAACTAGGTTGGTCGTTATGAAACTCGTGTGTCCACGAGTGGTTTTTGCTTCATGCTTGGTAGCTCATGCATATCTTGGTTGAGCAAGAAGCAGCCTCCTGTGGCCACTTCTAGTTGTGAGGTTGAGTATAGGGCAGCTTTCACAGTGACTTTGAGTGTGTGTGGCTCAGATGCCCTATGGAAAATTTGGGTGTTAGTCAGTCTTCTACTACCACCATCTTCACTGATAGTCAGAGCTCATTAAGAGTTGTGAGGAACCCTGTGTTCCATGCTCACACTAAGCACATTGAGGTGCACTATCATTATGTCAGGGAGAGGTTTTTTGCTATAGAGATCAGTTTGGAATATGTGCCCACACAGGAGAACATTGCAGACCTTTTCACAAAGGCTCTACCTAGGGAGAAGTTTGAAGCTTTTCGCAAATCTTTGGGCTTGCTTCCTCTTGTCGATTGATTCCACATAGCTTGGCACTTTGTTATACATTAGTGTTAGTGCCTTGTTCACTGCATCACTTCCAAGGGGGATTTGTTGATATATTTAGGTAGTGATATGGTTCCATTGAATGAATGCCTAGCAACATGATAGTGACAAGGCACAGCAAAGACAAAAAATCAAAGGGCTGAATCCTCTTGCACCTCGCAAACACAAACATCCCCCTCCTCTGTTGTAGACAACCACAAAAATGAATGCCTAGCAACGTGATAGTGACAAGGCACACTAGAGATGAAAAATCAAAGGGCTGAACATCGGTGCCCTATTGAGATCCTAAATTCTAAGAAAAAACCCGAAAACATCCACATTCCCAGCCTTCAACCCCGTCTTGGATGTCTCTCCGGATTACCCAAGTCGATCTCTCTTCCTCCCCTCGGATAACTAGTGGCTCCCTCATTTCTTGTGACTATCCCCTCCTCTCCCCTCGATCATTTGTACTGATGGGGCATCCCCCCTGAAGCATTCATGGGGCATTCCCCACCCATTCTAACATCTTAGAGGGCAGGCAACCACCAACCCCCCTTTCTTTGACATTTTAGAAGCACATTATACTCTATATGGGGGGGTTGATAGTATCAAGGTCTGAGGGACATATTCCCCCATAATTATATCACCTTCTCTTTTCAAGGGTTCACGATCCATGTGTTCAACCACCTCCATACATGTGGCAATGTCAAAGCTACAAAGACGAGGATTTGGTTAGGCCTAAACTCGAAATCTTGATAGTTTGATCAAGAGATGCACTCGCAAAGGTATGGGTATCATTGGGGTTGAAAGCCACCTGCATCACATAGTGTGAGTGGCCTTCAAAAATCTGAGTGCAAGTCCATTCTTGCTATACATTCTAAGTGTGTTATTTGATCAACCACTGCATCCAAGAGACTTCTAGAACCACATCCAAAATCAACCAATGACTTTGCATTAAGCTTCCTAATTTTACCCATGGCAAATTTAATTCATATGTTTGACCAATGGAGGTGAGAATAGTGCCACTTCCATTCGATCTTATGAAGGCTCTACAATTCTCAATATTGTGATGCAATATTTCAATGAACATTTTCTATGATGGGATTTTCCAAATCATGTATGGTTTCATGATTTGTTGCAAGAATATTCTCAATATTGTCTATATGCATCTATATGCATTCCTGAGATAATACTTTCCAACTCTCCAATGATCCCACCGAATCCTTTTTGAAATTCAAATTCTTCATGCACCTCAACTTTCATGTTGATACCATTACCAACAAGCCAAATATTGTAAGACAGCAAACCATGGATCTTGCAGCAATGGATTTGCTTGAATAATCAATAGGATTGCTTGACCCTTCTAAGTTCACATTGCCATTGACAAGGCATTTTCTAGTTCATATCCCACAACTCCTTCATACAAAGGTAGAGACTTTGATGTGCTCATGGGGAAAAGGTGCACATCCTGAAAATATCCAACTAACAAAGCATTCCATGTAGCTACATCATGTATAGACAAGCATTGATTGCTTCTTGGGATTTAACAAGGGCACCAAAATTAGCATACATATGCACCAATGCATTCCCAAGTGCAACTCGATTATTGAACCAACTCCTTCAGGCAATCTCTACCTATACTTGAATGCCACTTTTGATGTTAGAACAAGCTTGCAAAGCATAAAGTAAGGTCACAGTATTATAGTGTACACTCTTGCTGCATCTTCTTAAACTTGATGAATACAGTCTCAGCATATCATTTTGGAAGCAACCTAATAGTAATGTATTCCAAGAAGTTGTATCACTCACACGAAGCCTGTTGAATACTTCCTCTGCCCATGAGGGTGCCCCATACTTCATCTACATATCAACCAATCCTGCACCTAGCATAGCATTTTTCTCCAACAACTTCTTTTCAACAAGCTCAACATGCATCCCTTAACCCCTTGCCACTACCTTCATTCATCTCAAAGCTTTCAAGCCACACACATATGTGACTAGAGTTTGAGACTGTTGAAAGCTATCTTATATTTTGAAATGACCACCTGTTAGTATATGAAAAATCAACCACACCTGGTGCTAACATACTCCCCTTTCCCTGCTTGTGGTGTCATCCTTAACGAGCATTTCTGCAACTTTTGCAACCCTACTTTTCACCTATCATTCATTCAACCGATTAGCTTGCTTTCATGGAGACACATAAAACACCATAATTCAATCACCCAAGCCCTTCAGCCGTGATCAATCACATAGGCATACCCCAAGCTTTCTACTCATACTTTATCCTCATGCATAAAACTTTCTTCAACCATTCAACTCATCCTATCACCCATACCATTACCTGCATCCGTGTATTCATATACCCACCTCTATTATACGAAGGATCTGATGTCCTCCTACCTGCCCATGTGCAACTCCTTTCATATTTCCTTCTATCCTGCAATAAACCTCAAACAAAAACCATGTCATCCATATGCTTCCCGCAATTCAAAACCTAAATGCAATGAGCAAAACCAATGGGAGGATATCAATAATGCGAAGATGAATTGGCTCTCGAGAATTGTCTTGCAAACATATAGTCAATCAACATTTTTGTTATAAATCAACAAAAATCCTTTGCATACCTTGAATGCCTTGGTGAAGTCCTTCCTTGTTGTTGTACCCTTCTCATTTGCAAACTCATCAAAAGAGGTGAATCCAAAAAAATCATGCAAAAAAGAGAATCAACAAAAACATGTACTCTGGTGGTGCATCTACATTCGATAATTCCCTTTATACCCATTATGTATATATGAGCAAAGACGAGGCCTTCTAAAGCACAGTGGTGCATCTACATTCGATAATTCCCTTTATACCCATTATGTATATATGAGCAAAGACGAGGCCTTCTAAAGCACAGCCTCTCCACACGTCCCAAAAAAACCTGATTACTCAACATGAAGTGAGACGTAAATGAAGAATTTTAAGAAGTGCACACCATTATCCACCTTTGGAACGAGCCTATCAATAACATAAGTAGAGCTGAATGAAATTGCTTACAAACTAACCAGCCATGCACATATAATCATTATACCTTCATCAATGTTGGCCTCAAGCTCTATCTATCAACAGTCAACATCTCATCCCAATAGATACATACATGCAAGAGACAAATCCTTCTGGGCGATCATCACCCTCCTCTCTGTCTATTTACCGCAGGAGTGGGAATTTTTCTTCTCTTTTTTCTTTTTTTGTTTATTTTTAATTCATGAGTTGGCCTATGTTGCAACTGGATGTGAGTTGTGGCCCGGAACACCTAGATAGGTTTTTTTCACCTTTCTACCAACACAACATAGTGCACAAGGAATATATACATGATGTGTACACACATATATACCTGCTAGCCCATAGCGAAGCTGGGTGCAGCTCATGATCTCGACCACTCGGACAAGATGGTTCTACTCACCTATCAACCCGCTATGGTGCATAGCACAAAACACATATAAACACGTCACTGTCCAGGCCTATGAAGAAGTTAGCATCAGCTTGCGGTCCTGACCACCCGGCCACGATGACTCCACTTGCCTACTAACCTTTCATAGCGCACCGGCACACATATATACTCACTTTTATTTTTGTTTTTGTTGTTTTCTTTTTTTTTTTCATTTCCCATGTCCTGAGAGTTAGGGAGAGATAGAAAGGAGCATCCATCCCACCCTTCCTGCACATGATGCATACACAAAAAACAAAAAAGGAATATGTATGTGGAAGCTAATAGATCGATCTTCCCTTCGTCGTTACTTCCTAGGGCATAAGGATTATATGGCATAATTGATTAATCGCAACCATGCTTACCAAATTGGATTTCCTTATCTTATATTGGAGTCCCTTCCTTAGGTGTAATGTTGTACAAACATCCTCCAAAATTCCTACTTAGTCCCATTCACAATCGATGACCAACATTCTCCAAGAGGTGAGTCAAGCTCTGCTTCAAGAGCCTCATCATCGATGCGCAGTTCATCTCTTCAACACCTCCAACCAATTTTGCTTTTTATCTCCAAACTCTTCTTTGTGAAAAATCCACGCGATTTGACATTTTTTGTGCATGGTCCTCTACCCAAACAAGGTGATTTGTAAGGCATTGTGCACTCTCATTTGCTACATTCCTCAACTCATCAACCTCCATAGCTAGTTACCTTAATCCTCATGTATTTAGGTCGATATCATTTGATATTGTGTCATTTAGCAATCTACATACCTCATCCATTTTTGCAACTTCTCATTGTCTAGTTCCATCTCATGTATCCTCTTTTCATTTTCTTGGAGAGAATTTTCTATTCTCCCAAATAAATTGTATAGCCTCTCAATTTTCTCTCCCAGAATAATGTGTTTTCTTTTGAGCTCCTCAGATCCATCTTTATGTTTTTTCTCAGTTTCATCGAGCTTCTCCAATAGACTAAGCTCTTTGCGTCTTCTTCTTTCTAAATTCTCTAGCTTCTTCTCTAACTCATTCCCTCTTGATTCAACTCCTCCAACTCTCTTATACACTTCTTGAAAGCTCTCCTTTGGAATTACCCACTAGGGTTTCTATAGTCCCCTTCAAAGTGTTCTTCTCCTCTATCACTCCTCCAATTACTCTTAACTTTTCCATCATCGACATCCACTCTTCCTCAATTCTATCGACTTTTTTATCTTTCTCTAAACATCTTTGACTTTCTTCGTCTCTTTGACTCATCCATCTATCGATCTCTCCTTTTAGCCTTGCATTCTCTCTTCCAAGTTCTTCAAATTTCTTATCACTCTCTAGAGACCTGGGCACACTTAATCTTCTCTAATTCTAACTGGAAGGCCTCACTGGTTCTACCCACTTGATCACTATACCTACAGATTACTTCCTACACTATCTTGATTTCCCGCTCTCCTTGATCAATTCTTCTCATCAAGTCATCTTTCCCTCATTGGGAGTCATTTCCGATCATGAACCAATAGCAATCTATTATCACTAAATCCAAACCGATCTCCAGGACCTCTCTCTCCCTATTTCTTTACCCTTCTTAAAACTCTTTCCACTCTCAAGTCTTTCAATTTTCTTCCTCAAGTTTTTGTTTTCTCTTTTGAACTCTTTGTTTTTGCTTTCCATGAATTTCCCCTTCTCCTCCCATTTCTCTTAGAGCTCCTATATTTTATTTTCGCTATTTTCTAATCTCTTCATCTTGGTCCTTTTGTTGTCCTGCTCCTCATGTCGAGTTTACTTGACATTGTAGAGTTTCTACAAGTTCTTTCAAGACTTGATCTTCGGATTCATTGGCCTTATTTTCACTCGCATAGCCAAGGTCCTCCTCTATCTTTAGCTTCTCAAAGCTATTGGTCATGTTGATCGGTTGTATCATGTTGGAGATGTCCCTTGCTATCCTCGAGGTCCTAATGGATTGGGAGACTTCATTTCGTACCCTTTTCACTCTAGTATATCTTCCATTGTCAACTTCCACATAGAGAGTAGGGAGAGAAAAAATAGTTTCCTTCCTTCTTACCTTCCCACCAAAGATTTCTTTTACCTCGCATGCATGCTTAAACAAGCTCTTCTTTCCACAATCTGCACACATAGGGTCAAAGTCCAAAGGCGTAAATACTCAAGGGTAAAATTGGGCAATATGCCCAATCTCCTTGCAACACCAACATCTCACATATTTTGAGATTGGGCCAAATCGATGACATCATATTCACATGGTGTCTCATTGTTGGACAAAACTATGTCCATCTCTTATTCCATCAAGAAATCATTTGCTGCATGTTGGTCTTCTCAAATCTACAGGCTTGCCTTTGTTGGACCATCTATTTAATGAAGACCAAAGCAAATTTGGGGGTCGACTTGGCTATGCTACACAATTGGGGCACCAAGCAAACTTGTAGCAATCTCTCATAGATATGCTAAGCCAATCCCCAATAGGATCGCCAAAATGGAGAGTCATATGCCCAAGAGAAAATGCTTAAACACGATGATATTTTGTTCAACTTCTGGTACCAGGTCACCTTTTCTTATCCTAAGTCCACAATTGTACTCACATGTATTCTCTTTTGGAATCCCCAACAGGATCGCCAAAATGATGAGGTCCTATGCCCAAGGAAAGGATGCCTATATATGCCTATATTTTGCCTTAATTCCTTGGAATTTGTCAATTGGTCTTACTCCAAGTCCACACTTGTACTGCAATGTATTTGTGCAAGAGAGGGGAACAGGAATTTGAGTAAATATGCTAACAGAGATCCAACTTTCATGGTTGACCATTGCGATCTCACTCTCTCCTTACTCCCACTTCCTTGTTCCACTTACTCTCTTTTTCTTTCTCTCTTTCATTCACTCTTCCTTTTTCAACCTGCCCCCTCTTTCACCTACACACACTCTTCAATATTTATCCTCTACACCACCTTATCATTCACTCTCTTCCTTTACTTCCTTCTTACAGACCCACTTTCTTTCACTCTCACCTATTTTCCTTCACTTTCTCACACTCCCACTCTCTCGTTCTCTCTCAAATTCTCTCCTCCCCTTCACTTTCACTTCCTCTACTTCTAACTCCTCTCTCTCACCCACTCTCCCACACTCTATCACTTACACTCCCCTTTTTCCAATTCTCTCACTTACCCTCACAAATGTTCACATTTGTTCTCTCTCACTCTCTCATCCACTTCCACCTTTCTTCTCTCTTTCTTTCTTTCCATTCTCTCCTTCTTTTTCTCTCTCTTTCTCTTTCCCTTTTTTCCCTTTTTCTAATCTCTTTCTTCCTATTATCCTCCCTCACCTCCTCTTCCCCCACTTTCCCTCTTTTCTCTTTTCCTCTCTTTCCCTTTTACACACCCACACATGCACTCACACCCACACACTTACACATACACTCGCATGCATATACATACTCACTCTCTTACACACTCTCTTCCTTTCTCTCTCTTTTTCTCTCTCACTCACTTCCTCATCTTTCTCTTTCACTCCCACACTCTCGTACACACTCTTTCGAACACTCTCTCACTCTTTCCCACACTCTCTTTCACTCACGCTCTCTCATCTCTTTCTTCTTCTCTCTCACTAACTTCCCTTTCACACACCCTCTTTCCTACTCTCACACACCCACACTCACACTCTCTCACACACTCTTTCACACACTCCCTTCAAACATGAGCACACACACTTTATCAGAACTCCCATAAATGTGTGAGGTTCCAATAGTCCTGAACTTAGGCACCACAATATGATATCTCACATTCTCAAGAATGTACCTCTAGAAACATAGTGTAACACTCAAAGTTTATCATGGGAATAGTTCAATCACAAAAAGGCTTGCTAAAATGGAGATTCGTAGCTAGCTCAAACACCAAGGAATAGGTAGTTCAACCTTGAACGACTCTATATTTGTTGCAACAGCAATTAATCTCTCTGATGAATTCAACTTTGAGATCTCGCCAACTTGTTTAAGAGGATCTTTGTGACACATTAAGCTCCTCAAGGCGCACACAATGCTCAAGACCCCCGATCTCATGTATAGAATTTTTTGCTAGCCACAAAACCTCAAGGTGCATGGGGTGCGAAATATTCTTGATATGCTCTATTTTATTGCTATGTGGGTAGAGCTCATGGAGCCTTGTGAAAATCTCGATTCTATCAAGCTTGTGAAGATTCTATTATTCAATTCAAAGAGGTAAACATTATGACTACACTTACATGGTTGTAGGAGAAGCCCAAGAAATTCTTTCCATCAGATTCTCATTCACGCGAAGTGTCTCTAATCAAGGTCAGTTGTGGAGACCTTTGATGTTAGGTGTACTCTATTGTATGAGGGACAGAGACGCAAGATGCTAGAAGAAAGATAAGCAACATATCTGGGGAATGTCTTGAATGCAAATTTCTATGCTTGTGATCATTTCTTGAGCACAAATCAATTGTCCCGTTATATCATTATGTGCACATATATCATGCAAGGCTCAATGCAGCAAATATGTATTTTCTGAGCTAATGATCTTTTCTCATTCCATTGATGGTCCTCCCTAAGGTGTTATCTCCTCCTCTAACTTTTCTTCATTATTTCCTGATGTATGTGTCTTCTCGGTTTGGTTCAAGCACTTCCTCAATATTTCGTGCTCTTCATCTTTATTCCTATTGTCCTCTCCTTATTTGTAGATCCACCAAGCATATCCACATTCTCCACATTTGTAGACCTGATTCACTCTTCCCTAATGAAATCATAGATGTCTAAGCTCGCTTCATCTTCCAACTAGCAATGTTCTTCTCATAGTTAAGTGTTTATAGATGCTTCAACCATAGTCTTGTGCAGGTTGAATAATGCTTACAAATTCGCCCTTCAACATTATCCTCTAAAAATTGTAGAGCTCCATCTAAGGGAAGTCACTCCAGTTGTAGTCCTTCATAGTATCCTTTAATAGCCCTCTGCCTCCTTGTACCCTTCCTCCTTCCCAATCACTCAAAGCCCCCTTCCACAACAAGGTTCTAGATCATCGGCTGCAGTGTTGCCACTCGAATAAATGATAAGACATGTATCATCATTGACATCTCTACTAGTCGGGAGATTCATGAAAATAGGGACAGCAAGAAGATTTTACCTAAAACGAGAAACGTTCTCCCCATCAGCTTCTTCTACTCGAGAAAAAACCAAGTTGCCAATGTTGTTTTGTATGTTCTCCTCCTCTATCCCTCTGTGATGTACGCACTGATGGATTATGTATGAGGGTACCCCTTGCACTTTTTGCCTACAGTTGGCCCTTTACTCCTTCCATAGGTATTCCCAGATTAACTCAACGTATGGGAAACATCTCCCTTACTCCTTGTTTGCGTAAATCCGCTTTAGCATGGAGAGTTGTCCATGATTTTGACCACATTTGCATTCTTGCCCGATGATTGAGAAACCCCCAAAAACCCTCACTTCCCCTCGATGACATTGTTGGTATATTTAGGTAGTGATGTGTGTGAACACACTACGACTGCCGGGGCACTTTTTTCCCTCTTTAGGAGGTTTTTTCCCCCGGCTTGTATATACGCCTATTGCCCTAACGGGCTACTTATCTTTGTACATCTTAGTGGTAATATATTCAGTATTGTGTGTTGAGCTCCAAGCTTCTTCTTCTTCCTTGTGCTATTCGCGTGCTTCCGCAGACGTCTAACTCCAACAACTGGTATCAGAGCAGGTCACCGCTTCATCTAGGGTGTCGTCGACACCTCTCCAGTTGCATTCTCAAAATCGCACGAATTTTGGTGAGCATACTCAACATGTTTCTGACCTCCGAACACATTATCACAGCGCTTGTGTAGGCTATTTCATCTTTTTGTACCAAAGGTATATACCAGTTTTGGTTCGCTAATATAAGCATCGCCAGGTCTACTACAGGTTTAGCAGAATCTCTCTGGGTAGTTCTGTTCAACCTTTTGAGATACAATCAATTTTCTACATCAAGGTATTTTAGTCATTGGCCATGGCTAAAAGCAGTGATGTATTTCGTATGGTTGCTATTGAGGATAAGCTGTTGGCAAAAGGATTGTGGAACATTGTGCAAGGTATTGAAAAACGTCCTATCACACCTACAACTATTACAGCTATAGGTACTGAAGCTGATGCAGAAGGTGTCGAAGACGATGATATTCTACATATTCATGTTCGTGCTGCGGTTTTTGCTGCACCTACTAAAGAGCAAATTTGTTGGGATGGCAAAGATGCTCAGGCACATGCGTTGATAGCTTTGTCTATCAAACATGCCATTATTCCTCACATTCTCTCTTGCATATTGCTAAGGATGCTTGGGATACACTTACCACATTGTACCAAGCTAGGAATGAGGCTCGTGTTGCTTACCTCTGAAAATAGTTGGAGAGTGAGCACATGAATGAAGGTGATTCTATGGATATTTTTCTAACAAACATCAAAGACTTGAAGGAACAATTGATTTCTATTGATGAGGTTATACCAGATAGCTCACTTGTGCAGACCATCTTGATTCATATCAGAGTTTTGCTTCTACTCTTTGGTTGATGATGAAAGGCAATCCAAACGCCTTGTCATTTGAGGAGTTAGTCCTGTTCTGTTGCAGGAAGATCAGTCCAAGCAGAATAGGTCCATTATGTGTGTTGCAGATCAAGCTTTTTTGGCTAGTCAAAAGAGCAAAGGAAAATGGAGCTCTTCAAGTAGTAAGCAAAAATCTCCTAATTCTGCACAATCGAAGAGGGAATTCAAAGATGAAAAGAAATTAGAAAAGCAGAAATTGTTTTGCAAGTATTGTAAAGGAAATAATCATATCATAAAGAACTGTCCAAAACTGGCTGCTAAAGAGGCTGGAATGGTTGTTACAGAGGCCTCTACACCAAAAACAGAGTCTGCTAATCTTGTGCAGGAAGAAGAATGGGCCTTTACTATTGTTTATAGTTTTGACCCATCTTCTCATGAGCAGTGCATGGCTGCAGTAGACTTAGATGTTTGGTACTTTGACAGTGGGGCAACCAAACATATTACCTCATAGCACAGTTTCTTCTCTTCACTCGAGCCTGCCCCTACAGGGAATACTGTTACATGCGCCAACAACTCCTCTTATCATGTTATGGGAGTTGGTAAGATCATTTGGACAACTGCTGATGGTAGTTCTTTCACTTATCAGATGCTTTGTTTGTGCCCGGGATCAAGAAAAATATGTTATCAATTTTTGCATTAACCAAGATTGGCTTGGTTGTGAAATTTGTTGATGAAAGATGTACAGTTCATGATCTGTCAAATGGCAATGTGATTATTGCTTCTGGCATTTTATATCGTGGGTTGTATAAGCTCATAGACTATGAAAGATCTGTAAATGATTCGGCATGTGCAGTACATGATTCTCAGGCTATGTCAGATGCAAAGCTTTGGCATGCACGCTTTGGTCATCTGAATTTTGCTAGTTTGCTATGCTTGCAGAAATATGCCCAAACTTGAGGCACTAGGAAAACATGTTTGTGAAGGCTGTATTTTGGGCAAAATGCAGCATTCCTCCTTTCCAAAAAATGGTTTAGTTTGGGCTACTCAGAAATTGTAGCTTGTACATAATGATGTTTGTGGTCCTATGCAGACACCTTCTTTTGGAAATTATCTTTACTTCGTGACTTTCATCGATGATTTTTCCAGGCATGCATGGGTATATCCATTCAAGGCAAAGTCCGAAGTGTTCATGTGCTTCAAACAGTTTTTGGTTTTGGCTGCAAAATCTATCAGCGTGTAAAATGGGCACCCTCCATTCTGATCGAGGGGAGGAATATATGTCTTTTGATTTTAATGCATTTTTGTCTGAATGTGGGATAAAACACCACTGTACAGTGCCGTATATGCCTTAACATAATGGAGTTGCTGAACAAAAGAACAAGACACTCATGGAGATGGCGAGGTGTATGGTCAAGAGTTAGGCTTTACCACATAGTTTTTGGCTTGAGGCTATCATGTGTGTAGCATATGTGCTTAACAGGTTTCCCACTAAAGCGTTGTAGTCTATCACTCCATATTAGGCTTGGCATGATCACAAGCCATTTGTTGCTCATCTATGTGTTTTTGGTTGTTTGGCATATGCATTAGTGCATGAACAACATCATAGAAAATTGGATGATAAAGTAGTAAAATGTATTTTTGTTGGGTACAGTTCTGAATGTAAAGGCTATTGTCTGTATCATCCATAGACTAAATGCATTCTAGTTAGCTATGATGTTGTTTTTGTGGAAGATGCTATTCAACCATTGCTTTCATGTACTAAGTAGACATTTATTAGCTCCAAAGACATGTATGATACTTTGCTGCCTCTTTTTACAGGTGGACAGTCTAGTGCTGGTCCTAATGAGGCAGCTTCTGAGTCTTTGCAGGTTTTAGGTGATGATGCAGATCATCCCATTTCTGATGCAGATTTACATGATGCACTTGTTGATGAGAGAGCTGATATTGAGGAGGCAAAAACTATGCCAAAATGGCTAGTGCAGACTTTGCGTGACAGCAAATTAGATGCATCTCTATCATATCATACTCGATCAGGCTCTCATAGTGCCTCTTTCGCATCATATTGCTATGCTATGGCTGCATCTAGTCTTTGTGATGAGATTGAGCCTGTCTTGTTTGATGAAGCACAAAATTTAGAAAATTGGATGGTTGTTATGCAATTGATCTTATAATGAAGAATGGTACTTGGTCTTTATGTGACTTGCCTCCTGGCAAGAAGGCCATTGGCACTAAGTAAGTATACAAGCTGAAGCATAAACCTTATGGTATAGTTGATAGGTATAAGGCTAGGCTTGTTGCAAAGGGTTATGCACAGGAAAGAGGCATTGATTTTGATGAAATCTTTGCTCCTACTTGGTGAATGACTACTGTTCGTAGCATTTGTGCACTTGCATCTCATCATGGTTGGAATGTACATCATTTGGACTTAAAACAGCATTTTTGACTTGTAACTTGCATGAAGAAGTGTATGTTTTTCAGCCCAATGGCTTTGTGTAGAAAGGGCATGAAAACCAGGTGTGCAGGTTAAAGAAGGCATTATATGGTTTAAAGCAAGCACCACGTGCTTGATATGAAAAGATACATGCCTATCTGATTGCACATGGTTTTGAGAACATTCCAACTAAAAGCACCTGATATGTCAAGCGTGCGAATGATGTATTTCTGATCATTGTGGTTTATGTTGATGACATGCTACTCAGTGGTCCTCATGAGAAGCATATTGCAGATTTCAAGGTTGATTTACATGCCTCATTTGAGATGTCTGATTTGGGGCATTTGCATCATTATTTGGACATTCAGTTTATGCACGTTGATGGTGGAATGGCTTTGTATCAAATGAAATATATTGACACATTATTGCAACATTTTGGCCTTGAAGACTGTAAACCTATTGCCACTCCTATGGAGACATGTTTATGATTGAGCCTTCATGATGCTAGAGATGCATTTGATGTCATTCTCTATCAGCAGGCTATTGGATGCTTGATTTACTTATGCATTACTTGGCTAGATATTCAGTTTGATGTCTCACAGATGAGCAGGTCTATGCATTTAGTAAACATATTGTCCACCTGTTCTGATCTCAGTACTTGCTTGAACTCAGGCACGTGATCATAGGGATCACATGTTCCATCGAAATAGTTTTTCATGGATGTCACTAATTGGGTGGGTCTCAATATTCTAGGATGCTCCTTGGGTCTAGGTAGAGCAAATTCATCTCTACCACATTGGGATCTCTCTTTGCCTTTTTCCCTTTGAGAACCATGATCTAGGGATGTCCCTGCTCCTTGTTGACCAAAAGCGACATTATCTCATGGTGGGGGTAAGATCAATTCACCCCTCCATGTGTATGCATGCTTCCCATGCGCTGATACCAAAAATACTCATTTTTGACCTGTTATCTAGGTACACCACTTTTCCAAGTATATTCAAATCCTTGAACTCATAGATAGTGATCGCTCCTACTTCACTTGGTTGTTCAGACATATACCTCCAAAATGCCTCATTTGTATTCTTATTCAAAAATAGCTCAATATTTTTCTTATCTTGAGGAATCCATTCTGGGTTAAGCACCTGTGTCATCATAGATTCGCCTCTCGATGTTCTAGGTTCACCATCTAGTTGTCCTCGTTCTAGGTTACCCATTTTTGTTTCAAGGATTACTACTCCAAATTCATTGGTCCTATCGGGTTGATCAAAGACTATTTACATTATTCCCTCCTTATCAACATATACCTCTCTCTCAAATTCGACTAGTGGATGATCCAATCCAATAAGTTGACCAAGGTTTCTCAATTGAATGATAGAACCTCTCAAACCATCCTCATATATGTGAGCACCTAATTGGTCGGTTCAAATGTACTCTAGTTGAGTTTTGTATGGTCCTTCAAGTCTTTCTAAGTATGCCACCCCTGAATTACCTTCTGGTCTCTCCATGATGTAGGATCGATGGCATGATATCTCATCGCGATGGTGTAGGAAGGTTGTCGTGATGGTCTAAGGTGAAAACAACACAAAAACAACAACAAAAAACTAATTAATTACCTTCCAATGCTAATCTCCAAACACTCTTACCATCAAATGTTCGTCCTAGAGCTCGCCCCCGGCAACAATGCCAAATTTGGTGTTGTTCTAGACAATGGCAAGTACCATGTCAAGAAGCTCCACCTCCTTAATTGTCAATCTGTGGAAGAGATAGGATGATATGAAGATTGTGAACGAGTGATGTGCGGGAAGGTGAAAGTGAGAAGCATATTAATGCACACACATACACACACATAGTAGAGGTAAGAGGAGATATGATGGAAGGAGGAAAATACACTTGCATTACTCAAATAACTCTTACAAATCTCTTTGTTCTCACTAACCAACCTCAAAAATGAGATCTCTAGCTCTTTTTATAGTTTCTAGGTAATTTTAGCTTTGTTTAGACCTAATGTCTGGCCTAGTTAAAAAATAGGTCCTAAAGCTTATTCGAAGGTTCAAATGAAGTTCAAAAATTATGGAGTTTGGTATGAGTGATCTATCTAGGTTCCTCAAGCTCGAGGACTCCTCGGCTTCCACAAAATGAAGCTGCTCCTAACAAAATTGGGTCTTCTAAGTTATATATGTTACATGAGTAGTGATTATAATCACTCTTGAAGGTTTGAGCAATCTTTCTAAAAATTGATAGACCTAGTCCCCCAGTAGTCTTCATGCTTCTTC